>MU128953.1:302695-322212 GCA_014904985.1 Hydnum rufescens UP504 | reverse complement strand
CGATTCTACCTGGTGGTGGACCATAGTGCGGATTGTCACTATTCGTTCCTCATGATCTAACGCGTTTCGTCAGATCCCAGTGCGCGAGTGCGCGATCAACCCCATCATATCCAACATCAGATCCAGGACATCCCTATGTGCCATATCTTGCGCCAAATCCCATAATCTTGGGGTTGTTGCGGCGAATGCACAGCTGGCGGATTTGGATGGGTCGAAAATGGCGATCGAACCGGAAGGTGAGTACGTCATGTTCGCCGCCGACATGTCTTTCCACTCCTAACTGTGACCCCTGTAATGTCAAACTTGGCCCGGCCCCAAACGTCGACGTGATCAGTCAGCGAGCAACAGCGCGCACACACGGCTTCCCATGGCGGTTAGTGATCCCGAGTCGGTCGAACCTCAAATCTTTCGCCCATGGACACCATCACAGTCATCCAATTCGCCAAATGGCACTAGGCTCCACGCTTTGCCTTTGTATTACGGCCAAGTAGGCGTTGCGAAATCTAAACTTGTGCACTTGATCATTGTGGTTCATATTCCGATGAGCCCGGCCGATCAGGCTCGGGGATTTGTACAATGTTCTGATATTCCTCACCCATCACGACTCTAGCGACTCATTCTCTTCCCCTCTCATTCTCGGCCCAATCCTTTTCACTCACGAACAATAGCGGCGTCCCCTTGACCTTTGGATAGTGATCGATTAGATCTTGTCAAAGAAGATCAAGGTCGCAGCAAACCAAGGTTGACGTGATGTGGGTGTTTTGGCCCTGAATCATTTGTGCACCTCTAAACCGCTGGGGGATCAAGTGACAGATGTAATTTTAGTAGGTCGGGGTTCGATTTGGATCGTCAGGCATGTGCAGTATAACATGTATGTATGGTGACGATACTAGACCAATCACCCCCTATACTATCCCTTGTAACAGCGATGACTACCTTCTCTTTCAAGCAGCGACTCCAATGGTACTAGCTGTTTCTGCGACACCACCATCAAGTATGGAACAACTAACATGGACATCAGGTAGTTCACTGTCTAGATATCGCACCCACACCCCCTTCCAAGAGTCCAGTGTCGGTGTCGGCGGCAGCGTTATAAGGGCCACCGCAGTCGGATATCATGGACTTGCTAGTCAACAGTTCTCTTTATCCTCCACCGCACACGCGCATACGTGCTGACAGGGCTTCTAGCCCCACTTGATGTTGCATTCTGGCTTAAAATGCCATACGCGTAAATTCATATATAGTATCAGAAGAGGCAGTCTTAGGGTGTCATGTATGATATGCGCAGAGTACAACCAAAGTGAGACAGTCCACGATCCAATGATCGCTCAATCTTCAAGACTCTGGGCAATTATAAAACTGTTGACGCCCCTTCAGTTTTCGGCGTAATGTTCAAGCGCGATTCTGAACTGGCCATATGTGCGCAATGCGACCGTTGACCAAGTCCACCTTCGGAGAATAATCAAGGGATGAACAAGTGAAGCGAAGATATCTATAACAGAATGGAGTATCATATAAACGACCTGCGCATGTGAGGCGGTTCATCACGTCCCTAAACAACAGCGGACATGGATCAGTAAGTGAATGAGTTTAGAAGACAAAGGTGATGACATTTAAGACGTTAGGAGTGGAAAGAGTCCGAACATGACTACTTACTCCGTTCGATCATTTTCGACCATCCAAATCGACCCTGTGCATTCCGCAACAACCAAGATTAGATTTGATATGGCCAATAGGATTTATGGATTGATGTTGGATATTGTTTGATGCGATCTGGCATGTTGAAAAGGTAGTTCTGAGAAGATGTAATTATCTTCAAACAACACTCGGCTGAGGCCAAGTTCCTGATGCTCTGATCTTGCATCAAGACCTGAGTTTCTAGACTTCGCCAGAAATCATGATGGCTTGACTATCTCAGTAACTCGGTATTGCCTAGCTTCTGCTTCGCGGATATTAGTCTCGTCTGTTCTTGTACACACTGCCTTTTCGGTAATTCTGGTCATCCTCTTTTGATCGCTTCCGGCGATTGCGGACCATAGTCGTTCTGTGTTCGCTGGCCGGAATTTCCCAGACCGTGTTTCCGAGACTTCTGCCTCCTTTCTGTTCTTCGCTCGGCTATTCATATAAAGTTGAATTAGTGGCAAGCGTAGGAACTGGTATGCCCGCGGATGTGTACATCTGCAGGGATTGTTCATGTGTTGTTCCTTCATTCGACGTTGCTCTAGTTCTTTGTCTTCGTTACAATCTCTTGTGCGAACACACCTGATGTTCGAGGATAATTTTCTTCTCTCGGTCGGATATGGAGAACTAGTTTTAATGGATGTTGTCTTGTGCTTGTAATGCATTGGTCCTTCGAGACTCCGAACTCCACAATCGCGTATTTATCCATCATCTCCCGTATCCGAAAACATTCATTTTATGAGAGAGGTATATCGCAATATCTTTGAATATGTCGCGATATGTCTCTCACATAAGGGCTAAAAGACGAATGTTAGTTTCAGACACGCCTCCCCTTTGAACTAGCAGCAGTAAATGTCCGCCACATCCCGTCAACATGCATAGTGACCCAACCCCCAGTTGCCTTCTGTACCCCACAAGGCAAATCCTTAGAAGACAAAGTCGTTATGTACCTGGCAAGCCCCCTTGCACCATAATTTATTCGAATTGTGGACTGTTCATGATCACTGATCTTACACAAGACGCAAAATCTGAGTATCTGCGTTCGCAATAGCTCTACGGCTTGGACTGAGTTCCTCCATGCGCTCCAATATCCTTCCAGTCCCAGCCATTGCCTCGGCGGTGTGGTACTAGGCACAGGTGCTACCACGATAGTCACCAGGGGAAGGGAGGAGTGCACTGTTTATGCTCCATGGGGCGGACTGTAATTGAATCAATCCAATACGACGGACTCCAACATTTAATGCGCAGATATCTGCAGGGCTGACTTCAGCAGCTCGGCAGATGATCCGTCTGCCGCGAGGACTTTGACCTCTTCCAGGTCGCGAAGGGTCTTTTCGATGTACTCAGCGGCACCCGAGAGATGGGCGACTTTTGCGGCCGCGGCGTGCATCTCGAGGTAACGTGGGTTCGGGAGTGGGGGGAGAGGATCGGAGGATGCGAATACGACTTCGCGCGGGAGGCCGAAGAGGGTGAGCAGGCACTCAGGAAAAGCACCCACGCGGTACTTGTTGGGAACCTGTTAGAAAATCGAACGTGGAGCGCCGGGAGGAATGTGTAACACAAAGGAAGGGATCCAAACTGTTGCTACCCATTCTTTCTAGGGAGAGGAGGGTGGGTAGATATAGCCATCGGTCATCAGGGCGGTAGAACAGTACCTTGAGTAATTTCTCATGGGCTGTAGCCAGGGTCGCTGGGAAGATATGTGTTAGTTGTGCGTGGGCCACTGACATGCGGTCCTCTATTTCTACCAATCCAGTTTTCCAACTGTTTACGTCGACCTTTCCTGTAAGCATACATCGATAATTATCCCTTACGAGGGCCTTTAAAACATTTCAGATCAATCAGAGGCAAGAACAAGGAGGAATACCTTCCGCTTTGCGTCTGCATGGTCTACAGGCACCCCCCTAAGCTCAGTGAGATTGTTTGCCCAATCTCTATCGAAGGAAGGCCTCGAAGGGCGGTCGGAATGGGCAGGAGTGCGTCCCATGCGTTTTCCCTTGACTAAGAACAGGGGGACATCGGTACGTGTCAGTAACGCATCTTGGGGCTCGTCCACTCACAGACACGTAGAAAACCTTCAATTATAAGGCTAGCCAAAGCGTCCAAGGCTGCCGCATCTTCGCAGTCTACTATTTCTCCCGCTAGTTTGGCGGCGCCACTGGGGACAGTAGAAGGCATATACATGAGATAGCCGAGCACTCTGGCGCTCATCACATTGACATCCCTTTCGTGTGCCAGAAGACGTTGCCAGGCGGGATACCTGAAATGGTTTTCTGGGAAATTTGTGGAGTTTTTGGGAAGGGGTTGCGCCATCAGCGACCCATCAAGCACTCGAGAACTGTGACTGGTCCCGTCACAAACTCTGTCCGTGTCACGACACAACTATCCTAGCTTATGGGCCTCTTGTGTGGGACTCTGCTATAGTGGATTGCCTTTTGCATACTTAGGGATTTTCTCCGCAACTGCTCCCCAGATTACACACAATCTCAAATGCAAGCCAAGCCCTGCATCTTTGTTTGGGACACCTAATTCTTAGGTTCCCGTCGCCTCTATCTCTGCTCCATGGGACAACAGTAGTTTCTGTCCGGATATGGGAAAAAAATGATGATCGTGGGCGGATATCATGAATGGAACAATGAGGTACACGGTCGCACTCCTTCCTTTCTCATGATGCTCAATGTGCTGCTCAACCTCTTAGAATACCGGCTCATCATCCGCCAGCAGCCCAAGGCGGTAAGGATGTGCGGTCTTGGTGAGTCTGCTTTCCCTTACTCTCTTCCCATCCTCTTCTAATTGCCTTCGTATACCTTCTCAGGAGGAAAGGTATCATGCACCCTCTTTGGTCTCTTCCGTCTTATCCCCCTCTCTCTGTGAACAGCTGATCGTCGCCCAATCGATCCCCCACCGATCGTTCAGCTTCGTGTTATTGAACCTGATTCAGTGGAAGGCTCGCACTTTGCATGCCGACTCTCCCGCTGCTTCCAATTCCTTTCTCCAAAACCCTTATTATTTTATGTATGCATCATCAGCTTCTCTGGATTCCGAAATGAGCTTCACGCTCTTAAGGACGGCAAGACTCGTTGCACCACGGGTTCTGTTGTTTCGAGTTGCTACCATCTCAAAGACCCGGAAAACGACGGTCAAGCCTTACTGATGAGGCTTAGGTTTCATCCAGTAATCCGATATCCTGCAGCCACCGTTACACCTCCAGCTCGCTTTCTTCATCCCCATAATCCGCCGAACCCTTATCGCTCTCATAATCACACCGACGGTCCCAGGGGCGGTGCCAAGGGGCACTTCGCAAGAACATTGCGCCAGGTTACACTCAAAGTTTGGCCATCGCACACCCCTCGCTCGCTCCAATCTTCCTAGACGACTAGAGTCAACGCGGCGAAACCAGGACTCGTTCTTCAACGGTCGCGAAGCCATCATCGAGTCCCTAATGAACTTAGAATGGGGAACACCCGTAGCATGTCCTAAGCTAAGCGCGTGGTTAGGATATCATGTCCCCCCCTATTTGGTATTGGTCTGGATACTTGTCGATCTACCTGGTGTGACCATAGTGTGGATTCGTCGCTATTCATTCCTCCTGGATCTGACGTGTTTCGTTAGATCCCAGTGCGTGATCAACCCCATGGTATCCAACGTCAGATCCAGGACATCCCTATGTGCCATATCTTACGCCAAATTCCGTAATCTTGTGGTCGTTGCTGGCAGATTCAGATGGGTGATCGAACCAGAAGGTGAGTACGCCATGTTCACCATTGACATGTCTTTCCACTCCTAACCATGACCTCCTGTAATGTCGAACTTGGCCCCGGCCCCAAACGTCGACGTGTTCAGTTAGCAAGCAACAGCACGTGCGGCTTTGCATGACGGTTAGTGATCCCAAGTCAGTCCTGTCCTTAGGTATTCTCATGGGGCCGACATTTCGCAGGCGATTCGTTAGTCTGATCCTAGGGTGGTTTTCTGTCCACACCGTTTGTTATTCGGTGTTCTTAGATGTGTCACCTTGCACACATCTGACTGCGAGCACAAACTCCTCAAATTTGCATGTCAGTGTCTTGTCTACACTTAGTACCCGAATTTTCTACGCAAGCTTGGTAAAGAATTGAGCCAGAGTGCATTTCAGACAATGTCAGGGGAAAAAGCTCTTCGTACTTTCTCATGTTGGATACGCATGGGCCCATTCTTCGATAACTTGCTTAGAATTCGGGCACTTGGTGTCAGCATCGATATCGCTGGGGGTGGCCGAGCTACTGCCGTTCAGAGAGGTGCATGATATTAGCGTCCATTTCAGGAAAGGGTAGTGGTGCAGGGAATGGGGGCGCCGCCGCCAGCAACGTTCTGTAAACTACTCCATTATCTTCATCATCATTTGGAGTGCGCCGATGGAAGGATAGACTGAGCTTATTCACAGCTTACCTGGCCTAGATGGGAAATGCAGCAAATCAAAGGCAAGTAGTCGTAATGTGCGGGGGATATTGTCCTATATTGGCCCCCAAGACGCCGAGAATGGATGCCAAAGCACCCTAAGTTAACAAGGAATCAAATATATGCTTGAGCCTTGAAGTCGCCAAGGACAGCATGCTCCCATTGATTACCCCCTTTACTGTAATTTAGTCACGTTGTTTGGCAATCCAGGTCATATCCGTCGGCTTGTCATGCTGCATCTTCATGTCTTCGAAGCGCGACGAGAGGGTGCTGGCGAACAAAATATTCACCCGGACCCCAATGTGGTAGTTTCCTTGTGTGCAGCAAAGAGGCGGCTCTTGTCTTCCAGAAACGTGTAATCACGAAATAGACAAGGTATGGGTGCTTTTCATCTGAGAGAATCTGATCCAAGAAACCGATGGCGCATCACTAGCCTGAGATTCGATGCCACTCGATAGCTGCTATGTACGCAATACATCCTGGAATCCCCATGTGCACAACGTGTCTGCACTACTCTGGCCCCATATCATGAAGATGGAGGGTCAAGCGCCTCGTGGGCCCTTATTGAATCTACACTCTCCTGTTGGCAAAGCCATTCAGGAGTCGGCACAAATGTCGAAGAGAACCCATGCTGTCAGCTGGTCGAAAGTAATCAGCAGCCTAATCGGCCATATACTCATCCTCTGAAGGATAAACCAGCTCATCCCAGTGATTCCATGTAATCTCTGCATCATGGGCATCCGACCGTTGTTCGTCCAGTTCATGGAATTGATATGGTGGCTCCCGTCCTCGTCGGTGAGACAATCGAAATCCTGGACATAGTCCTTGTAGCAATCGTTTTCATTATAGAGGGACGACTCAAGCTTGAGGCACTCAACGACTTTGGGGCTATCCTTCTGTTGCCAACGGCCTGATTCAACGTCATCCCATTGCGCCTTCGATCTAAGGATGAGGAAACGCTCCAACTCGTCAACGAAGTGCTTCATCGCGGTCGTCGAAATCGTCAGGCCGGTAGAATTCCGGGCATCGGAGACGATGAGGTAGAATGATATTCCGGGAAGAAACCAATGCTTCTTTGTTGTGCGGCGAACGTAACGCATTGAGAACTTTTATTGCGACAGAACAATTCGCACGAATCATCAAGTCTTGGATAAGAGGAGATGCTCGGAACTGAGAAAGAATGTGCGGTGTCAACTGGTCAGCCAAAGATGAGTGTCCAGGGATCCACTGCAGCTGAGGGCTCACAAAGGTCATAAGCATGGCGGTAATTTTATGTGCATATCGTTCACTACACCCGGTAGAAAGAGATCCAAGGAGACCAGAGCGGGCACTTTTAGCACCCCGATCATGTAACGAAAGAATCATCTCCCGTTCCCAGCCCCCAATACCAGGCTATGAAGACGGGTCCTGATGGGAATTTCAGGCCAACCTTCAGTTGTCCCATCGGAAGGATAGCAAAGACGTGACAAGATCATGTGCTCGAGTCTACTGCTACTTTCAAGGATGTGCACCCAGAAGTGAAGATCCTCTCCCTCTTCAATGCCGGAGAGTCTCAGGGTCACCATGTTATCCACTGCGAGGTGCAGGGCCTCTACATTCGTATCCCGCAAGCTGAGGTGGCGTAATGACGAACCAGATCCTCCACGCAGCCCAGATTGAAAGTTTGCGCACATGTCATAGAATCCATCTAGACACCAAGCTCGAGTCCGGGGAGGTGGATCCTATCTCGTCCGGGTGTTCCCCACCGTCTCCGGCATTCGTGCTATCAGATCGCGCCAAAGTATGCCTCATGATATCTGCGATATCAGGGCAGGCAGTATGGGGATGGAGAATTCGAAGAAGGGTATTGTACAATGAGAAGGCCATTCAAGGAGTCGGATTCGAACTGCATGAGTGCCTTGATGCTGAAAGTGAACAAATTCGTTTCCGGGGACTGCGGATCAAATCGAGAACGCAGTGGATTGCGATACTGAGAGGGATGTAGTCTATAAGATGATATTAAATAATGGAACCAAAGAGGTGTCCGGTCACCCCGAGCTCCCGAGCAGGATAACAGTAGCTTGAGGAAAGTAGCAAGGTCATACCTCATGTATACGCACTATCAGGTGCGAGCAGGCGGAGTTGTTCTTGCAGTTTAGCAATCTGTGCTTCTGCCGCATGCCGACCTTCTGCCTCGATGCGGCGACCTTCTGCCTCGCTGGTGGCCAGTTCTTCTGCCGCCCGCTGGGCCTCTTCCGCCGCCCGCTGGGCCTCCACTGCTGCCTGCTGGGCCTCCGCCGCCGCCTGCTGGGCCTCCTCCGCCGCCTGAGCACGCAGCTCGGCTGTGTGTAGGTTGAGATTTCGTTCCTGTGGATATTTACTTGAATATTAGAGATAAAGCAATCCATTCTGTAAAAGAAGAAATACGGACTCGTATTGCATTAAACTTCCCATATATCAAGAGAATCTTGGGCTGATCTGCCACAAGATCCCTTTCGCGCATATCAACAAGGAGTCCTTCGGGCATTTCCCCATCATCCTCCCCTCCCCACTGCGTTCGGATGAAAAGCCGGATCGACCAAGCAAGCCACCAGTAATTCGCAGTCCACAAGTGATATTTCTGTCTCTGTGTCGATACCGCATACACCACGAGGATGACATTGACAACGTTTGGACAACTACCCACCGCTCGAAAATGTGTCACACCGAGGCTTCGTAGCGAGGAGTTCTTTCCAGAGGATCCTGGTTTTGAAGCAATAAAGTACTTTTTTATTGCGTCACCATCGAGCGGTTGGCACCAATCCGCCGCCCTGCCTTCATGCTCTGCACCCTGCTGATCTTTCGCTGCCTGTGGAGAGCCCCCGAAAGACTTGGGGACAAGACTATCAGAAGATCCCTTGGATGCGTGCCAAGGGTCATTCTCAAACGACATGCGATCAATACGCAAGTACGCGACCGAGCGAGGGTCTCGCTCAAAGACCAATGTTAAGCCTCGTGCTTGAATTTCTTGAAATGTTCCCAGTGGAAGATCGTAGCAAGCCTGAAGGCAGTGCAGGGAGGACTCTCATCGTGCGTTAGATTGACTAGTTGCATGTACCAGACACCTAGGGGTCTCTTGGCTAGATTGCCTGGCAGTAAGAAGGGGGGAATGGAGTTGCGAGGTGGCGATGGGTCAGACATCTTGAGGAATGAAAGAAGCTTGGAGAAGAACACCATATTTTTATCCACTCTGTCTCCTGGCTTGCACGCATGCAGTAATGAGTCACAAGTCAGAGGAATTGCTGGCCATGACGCAAATGCATGGTCGCTTCGAAAGTTTGTTATAGCGGTGTCATTCGGAAGCCGCCGAAAGACCACTCGCGCCCTGCAATCTCAACCATTAGCACCTACTCAGTACCCTACTCTATATGTCAGCATGATCTCTCGGCGCCAGGAACATACAATAGTGCTTCATGCATGGCAGATAGTCATCCCAGCCCAGTCGATCTGCGGCTTGCCTCGTACGCACTCGAATCCTTTGCTTATGGACACTATACGACTGACAATCCAGGTTCAATTTTGTGCCCTTTATATTTACAACTGTGTAGGTATCATAAAGTTTGAACTAGTCGACTCGCTAGTCAAGTCGGTGGCCCACGGTAGTTTTGTTCCTGATCAGTATCGCAAGCCTTACTGACGAGGCTTAGGTTTCATCCAGTAATCTGATATCTGTCAGCCACCGTGACACCCTCGTCTCACTTTCTTCATCCCCATAATCCGCCGAACCCTTATCGCTCTCATAATCACACTGATGGTCCCAGGGGCAGCGCCAAGGGACACTTCGTAAGAACATTGCACCGGGTCACGCTCAAGGTTTACCCATCACACAGCCCTCGCTCGCTCCAATCTCCCTAGACGACTAGAGTCAACGTGGTGAAACCAGGACTCGTTCTTCAACGGTCGCGAAGCCATCATCGAGTCCCCGATGAACTTAGAATGGGGAACACCCGTAGCATGTCCTAAGCTAAACACGCGGTTAGGATATCACATCCCCCACTATTTGGTATTGGTCTGGATACTTGTTGATCTACCCGGTGTGACCATAGTATGGATTTGTCACTATTCGTTCCTCATGGATCTA
The DNA here is from genome assembly GCA_014904985.1 of Hydnum rufescens UP504. NCBI lineage: Eukaryota > Fungi > Basidiomycota > Agaricomycetes > Cantharellales > Hydnaceae > Hydnum > Hydnum rufescens. Next base: position 311,999 of record MU128953.1, on the reverse strand, counting down.
ACGTGTTTTGTTGGATCCCAGTGCACGATCAACCCCATGATATCCAACGTCAGATCCAGGACATCCCTATATTCCATATCTTGTGCCAAATCCCATAATCTTGGAGTTGTCGCTGGCGGATTCGGATGGGTTGAAGATGGCGATCGAACCAGAAGGTGAGTACATCATGTTGACCGCCGACATGTCTTTCCACTCCTAACCGTGACCTCCCGTAATCTCAAACTTGGCCCCGGCCCCAAACGTCGATGTGATCAATTGGCGAACAACGCCATGCGCGGCTTTGCATGATGGTTAGTGATCCCAAGTCTGTCGAATCTTTCACCCATGGACACCATCGGTCATTCAATTCGCCGAATGGTGCTAGGCTCCAGGCTTCGCCTTTGTGTAACGGCCAAGGAGGTGTTGTGAAATCTAAACATGTGCACTTGATCGTTGTGGTTCACTTTCCGATGACCATCTCAGACCCGGCCGATCACACTTGGGAATTTTATGCAATGTTCCGATATTCCTCACTGATCGCAACTCTAGTGAGCCATTCTCTTCCTCTCTCATCCTCAGCCCAAGCCTTTTCACTCACAAACAATGGCAGCATCGCCTTGACCTTCGGATAATGATCGATTGGATCTTGTCGAAGAAGATCAAGGTCGACGTGATGTGCGCGCCATGACCCTGAATTATTTGTGCACCTCAGAACCGCTGGGGGGGGATCAAGGGACAGATGTACTTGTAGTAGGCCGCGGTTGTCGGGCATGTGAAGTATAACGTGTATGTACATGCGCCATGGTGCTTATACTAGACTAATCACCCTCATAACTACCCCTCATAACGACTACCTTCTCTTTCAAGCAGCGACTCCTATGTCACTAGCCGCTTCTGGCCTCGGCTGTTTCAACATCCCCGGTAATTCTTGCCACCTTGTCGGTCTTTTTCTCGTTTGCTGTGACTTTGAGATCACTCGGGGGTGAGGGGTTATTTCTACCCAAAAGTTCTCTCCACTGCTTCATGAGATAGGCTTCAACTTTGATGCAGTCTGCTGCTGTCTGCGGTTGTGAGTTTGATGTCATCATAGGGAATGTGATAATCTGATGGTGTGGCGATGTCTGCAAATGGGAAATGAGCACGGGATAGGGCACGCCCAAGAATGAAGGGCTACTCACGAGCCGGGGGGAACGAAGGGCGGATAGATCATGTAGGTTTGACCAATATGTAGCACACCAGCCACTGGAGGTCAAGGTCAAACGACTTACATTACAATGCTAGAATACTGGCTAGCAAGTTTGTATCCATTTGCTCATCGGCAAAACGCTTGTCTCTACTGGCGTGATTGTGTGAGAGATTGCGAAGCCATTGTTCCATCGATCTTGGTGCATGAGGGTGGTGGGTGGATACGCTTGTGGTGAACTGCGCAGCATTGGCCCATAGCCAGCCTAATTTGACACTGGCTGAGTGAAATGATCCTAAAGATGCCAAAGCACAAGAATAACCCTGGCCTGGGTGGGCTTGAGGCGATATGCACCGTTGGAGATTTGTGCATGGGTGAGCCACCAAAGAGACCCAAGATCCTTCAAAACTCTGGTTGCCCACCCCCCTATTTTTGAAGGACTACCACAGATGGTGCTGGGGTCTCTTCTAACTGCTATATGTAGTAAATATGAATAGTAGATTTTGATGTAGTGGGGCTATTCCCAATGGCAACAAAATAGAAGGGATAGTTAATGAAAGATGCTGGGGGACTAAGTCAAGGTTGACTTGTGGAGACAAGTTAACACTCACATTTCAGCAGCTTACTGACTGTGTGTACACGCAAGCTCTCTGAGGCCAATGACCACCAGCAGGAGAGTACAGCACAATCAGTTGAACCGCCTGTAGCAAGGTCATCTGAAGGGATTTGAACCCCCAGCTCTTCAGAAGTGAAAAACCAGAGGCTTAAACCACTGGACTATTACAGTCTCAACCACTGAGATGTGAATTTGTGCTTGTTGTACTGGAGTTGTTTGGCGTATGTAGTGGAGCGCTGGCCTAGATTCGTCAGGCCAGATGATGTGACATAGATTAACTTGAGAGAGGGGGGTTTAATCGGAAGTGGAGGGTGGTAACTCCTGGAGGGGGGTGGTCGCTGGACAGGGGGTTATTCCCTGGAGGGGGGCATTGTTAGCAGGAGGGGGGTGCTAGCAAGGGGGGGGTACTAGCAAGGGGGGGTACTAGCAAGGGGGGTGCTAGCAAGGGGGGGTATAGCAATACTAGCAAGGGGTGTACTACAAGGGGGGTACTAGCAAGGTGGGTATTAGCAGGGGGGTATTAGTAAGGAGGATTAGGAAGGAGGATTAGGAAGGAGGGGAGAGGTGTTAGCAAGGAGGGGATATTGGCAAGGGGGAAGGGTGTTAGCAAGGGGAGGCAGGGGGGTGTATTAGCAAGGGGGGTGTATAGCAAGTAGCAAGGGGGTGTATTAGCAAGGGGGGTGTATTAGCAAGGGGTGTATTAGCAAGGGGTGTATTAGCAAGGGGGGTGTATTAGCAAGGGGGGTGTATAGCAGGGGGGTGTATTAGCAAGGGGGGTGTTTAGCAGGGGGTGTATTAGCAAGGGGGGTGTATTAGCAGGGGGGTGTATTAGCAAGGTGTATAAGTGCAAGGGGGTGTATTAGCAAGGGGTGTATTAGCAAGGGTTATTGAGCAAGGGTGTATTAGCAAGGGGGTGTATTAGCAAGGGGGGTGTATTAGCAAGGGGGGTGAATTAGCAAGGGGGGTGTATTAGCAAGGGGGGATGTATTACGAAGGGGGTGTATTAGCAAGGGGGGGGATGACTTGCAGCCAAACAGACATGGCATCCATATCCATATCCATAGAAGAGCTACATTACATTAGCCATCATAGATATCATTACATTAGTTTACCAATGTCTCCCCTCATTCTTTAATCATGATGAGTCTCAGCCAACTATTGAACCAAGCAATCCCCTATGAGATACCCAAGACATTAGCCAATGCTGATGCCTGCAGAGCTGCACATACACAGCCATGGATACATTGCCATGGGCACATGCAGCTACAGATGTGCATCCCTGGACATTGGAAATGGCCTTGTGATGACAAACAAACACCAATTCACCTCCCAGGAATCAACACTCTAATGGCCTAGCAGTTTAAACCTTTAATTCTTCACTTTTCAGCAGCTGGGGGTTCAAATTGCTTCAGGTGCTTTTTCAGATGACCTTGCCACAGGCAGTTCAACTGATTGTGCTGTGCTCTCCTCCTGGTGGTCATTGGCCTCGGAGAGCTTCCATGTACACACAGTCAGTAGGCTGCCAAAATGTGAGTGTCAAGTTATCAGTGTCTGCAAAAGTGAACCTAGAGTGGCTAGTCCCCAGCACCTTTAATCTACTATCCTCCCTATTTCTTGCCCTTGGGAACAGCCCCATTATGTGAAGATCTACTATTTTGCACCTTGTGACCCTTAGCACACCCCATCTCATGATTTTACATTACCTCCAGGATATCCAACATGTCTTACAATTTGTGGATTGGGCAGCCATTTTCCAGAGTAGATGTCACCATATAGATCATATTTGCATATTAAATCACCTCACTATGCATCCAGGGCCATCTGCCATGTGTCCACCTGAACATGCAACCATGATGAGCCTCAGCTCATTAGTCTCATTGCCAGACCCTCTTAATAAGAGGGTCTGGTGGAATGGGGGTTTCCATCAAATGGCGCAACATGCTTCCAAAACTTCCAATTTTGGCAATGATTTTTGGTTGATTTTAGAATCCAAATTCCACTAGCCGATCAGCCAACCCTAGTGCACCATTTGCAAATCTTCCCTTGAAGGGCCATGCAAATTAGGAGGTTGGTGCGATGAATTACCATTCGTGGATTCCAGCAACATTCCAGGAAGAGGGGGGAATTGTAATGGTGGCAGAGGGGATGGGATTACCATTGGTATATTTAAAGTTCAGCACCAAGATCGGTGGTGTTCTGCATAGTAGGACGCATAATACAAGGCAAGATCAATTGATGTTGAGGTTCTGTGAAGGGACAAGGGCGGAATGTGTGGCTGTGGGTGTGCCAGAATGAAGTATGGTCTTGGACAGTGTGCTGCAAGGGCTACTCAGGCCATTAGACAAAAAAGGCATAGATCATTCAGAAAGCCAGATGCCTGGCTCACTGGATAACCCTGGTATATTGGATATACTGCCCCTTCAGGTCGGAGGAGGCACATTATAGTATTTCCTCAGGCTCATTCTCGAGGGAGCCATGAATGTCAATTAGGGGGACTTGGATGATATACGGCCAGAAAATGGTGCTCTGGGAAATTAAAAACCACTGCGAAATTTGTTCTAGTATTCATTGGGGGGATGGATAGTCAAGGGCAGGGGAGGGAAGTCGTCACCAGTGGAATAAATTACTCATTTCAATGCTTAATACTGGTATCTTGCATTTCGATTCCTGCTGAGAAAGCGGCCAACTGCGGACAAGGGCTTGCTGGGTTTATTGCAAAACTGGGGGGAACAGCTAATCCCGACCAAGACTGTTTGTGATTGGTGGCAGCGGAAGCATGTTGTGCCATTCAACAGAAATCCCCATTCCACCAGACCCTCTTATTAAGAGGGTCCGGTGATGAGACTATCAGCCCATGATTCATCTTAAGCTACTTGGCAATCTCTGATGACATCTCCTTGGCTTACTACTCATGATATCTCATCATATAGAAAATACCCTGGGCTTATTTGGGCCTGTCCTCAAAAAAATAGAGGGGTGGGGAAGGGTATATATGGTGAAGAGATTCCTGGCTGAATGGGCACAATTGGAGGAGACTCCTGCCCAAACAGACACAATTGGCCATCAGGTTACTATTCATAATATCTCTATGATAATTATTTAAACATGTTACAAAAGCCTCCAGGACCATTCAGGACTGTCCTCAACAAATGGAGCCATCAAGAGGGGGATATGCTGACAGGAGATTCCTCACTGAATGGCCAACATTGGCCAGTAGCTTAGTATTCATAATCTCCTCGCATTAATCATATATAACAATTACAAAAAAACTCCAGGGCTGTTCAGGACTGTTCCCATACCATCCAGGACCATCCTCACAAAATAAAGTGAGCACTACAGGTAGGAAGGAATGTGAATTTGAACACAATTTGCTGACATTGGCCACTCATTTACTATTCTAGATATCATCAATCCATATAGATCCTATCTACATAGTACATTAACTTGCATCCACCGCCATCTCTGCCTCCTCCACATGATTATGTCATCATCACGACGCCTCTCGGCGCACTATTCACCTTAGGCATCCCAACAATCTCCCATCACATCCCCTTAGTGTACTATCCATAAAATCTCCATATTTATCATATATAACAGTTAGAAGAGCCTCTGGCACCATCCATGGCTGTCCTCAAAAAATAGGGGGGGCAGGCAAGGGGGAAGGTCATGTGATGGCACGATTGGCTTCGTTATTCTGCATACGTAAGCGAGGTTACAAGTACAACTCGTAAGAGTACCCCCCCTTTGAGCACAAAGCCCTCGAAGCATGTAACTTGAGGTGGGTGTTTTGGCGGTTTTGGTGGTTGCTGTGGTTACTATAAAGGACGGGTTTGTTGCGCTTGCTTCTGATTCCGTACCATCATCATCGATATGGCCGACGAAGCTATCCTTGCTTTGATCAAGACGAAGGCAGCGATGGAGATCCTCCAGACTGAGGAGGGTGGGGTATACATGGCAAAGTGATTCCTGTCTGAATGGCCATGATTGACCCTCAGGTTACTATTTGTGAGGAAAGACTCCAGGGCTGTTCAGGACTGTCCTCAAAAATTAGAGGTGGTACACTCAGGGGAGATTCCTGCCCAAACATGCAAGATTCAACATTAGTTTACTATTCATAATATGTTTATAATAATCATATAAACAGGTTACAAAAGCCTCTGGGACCTTGCAGGGCCATCCTCACAGAATAAAGTGAGGGTGAGGGGTAGGAAGGAATGTGAATTTGAGCACAATTGGCTGAGATTGGCTGGTGGTGTACTATTACAGATGTCTTCATATACATCATATATATCCATCCCACTTATTTCCAGCGCCATCTATGACTGTCCCCACAAAATAATGCTAGGGGGGGGGCATAGACACCATGATTGGATTTCTTACTCATTGGCCAGGATTCTCTGTTAGGATACTATTGATGATATCCACCTTTAGTACCTACTTAAAGATATTACAAACACCTCCAGGATCATTCAGGGCCGTCCTCAACAAATAGAGCTGCTGGGAGGGGTATACACTATGAGGAGATTCCTGGCCCAATGGCCAAGATTGGCCATTAGGTTAATATTCATAATATTCTCACAGAAATCATATATAACTGTTGGAAAAAACTCTGGGGCCGTTCAGGACCATCCTCAAGAAATAGAGTGATGGGGTGGGGTATACATGGTGAAAGATTCCTGGCTGAATGGATGCAATTGGCCATTGGGTTTCTATTCATAATATTTACACCTTTCTTATATCTAATGGTGGCAAAAAACTCTAGGGCCGTCCATGACCATCCTCAAAAATTAGAGCCATGGCCAGGGGTGTGCGCTTGGAAGAGATTCCTGGCTAAACAGACACAATTGGCCATTAGGTTACTATTCATAATATGTCTATAATAATTAGTTAAACATGCTACAAAAGCCTCCAGGGCCGTTCAGGACCATCCTCAAGAAATAGAGTCATCAGGAGGGGGATAGGCTGACAGGAGATTCCTCACTGAATGGCCAAGATTGGCCAGTAGCTTAGTATTAATAATCTGCTCACATTAATCATATATACAATTGAAAAAAACTCTGGGCCGTTCAGGACCGTCCTCAAGAAATAGAGTCATCAGGGGGGGATAGGCTGATGGGAGATTCCTTGCTGAATGGCCAAGATTGGCCAGTAGCTTAGTATTAATAATCTGCTCACATTAATCATATATAACAATTACAAAAAACTCCGGGGCCGTTCAGGACCGTCCTCAAGAAATAGAGTCATCGGGGGGATAGGCTGACAGGAGATTCCTCACTGAATGGCCAAGATTGGCCAGTAGCTTAGTATTAATAATATGCTCACATTAATCTAATATACAAATTGAAAAAAATCCGGGCCCGTTCAGGACCGTCCTCAAGAAATAGAGTCATCGGGGGGGGATAGGCTGACAGGAGATTCCTTGCTGAATGGCCAAGATTGGCCAGTAGCTTAGTATTAATAATCTGCTCACATTAATCATATATAACAATTACAAAAAATCCGGGGCCGTTCAGGACCGTCCTCAAGAAATAGAGTCATCGGGGGGGGGATAGGCTGACAGGAGATTCCTCACTGAATGGCCAAGATTGGCCAGTACCTTAGTATTAATAATCTGCTCAAATTAATCACATATAACAATTACAAAAAACTCCGGGGCTGTTCAGGACCGTCCTCAACAAATAGAGGCCCAGGGAAGGGCGCACATGGTGAGGAAATTCCTGGCCAAATGGACGTGATTGGCCATTGGGTTACTATCCATAATATCTACATCTTTCATATATCTAACAGGGTAAAAAAACTCCAGGGCCGTCCATGACCGTCCTCAAAAAATAGAGCCATGGAAGGGCTGTGCACTCAGACAACATTCCTGGCCACACGCACCCAATTAACCATTAGGTTACTATTAATAATACCTCTATAATAATCATAAAGAGCACTTAAAAAGGTCTCCAGCGCTGTTCACAACCATTTTTACAAAATAAAGTGAAAGTGAGCAGTGGGAAGAAATGTGAATTTGAGCACAATCTGCTTAGATTGGAAAGTGCTTTACTATTCCAGATATCATCTATAAGATGATATTTCCATATTCCACCCATTTCCCATGCTGTCCAGGACCATCCTCACAAAATAAAGTAGTGCTATGGGTAGGAAGGAATGTGAATTTGAACACAATTTGCCGAAGTTGGCCACCCATTTACTATTCTAGATATCATCAATCCATATAGATCCTATCTGCATAGTACATCAACTTGCATCCACCGCCATCTCTGCCTCCTCCACATGATTATGTCATCATGAGTTATCTCGGCGCACTATTGACCTTAAGCATCCCAGCAATCTCCCATCACATCCCCTTAGTGTACTATCCATAAAATATACATATTTATTGTATATAACAGTTAGAAGAGCCTCTGGCACCATCCATGGGCGTCCTCAAAAAATAGGGGGGGGGGGGGCGTATACATGGTAAAGTGTTTCCTGCCTGAATGGCCATGATTGGCCCTCAGGTTACTATTCATAATATGTTTATATTACCTATACATAACAGTGAGGAAAGACTCCAGGGCCATTCAAGACCATCCTCAAAAATTAGAGGTGCAGAAAGGGTGTACACTTGGAAGAGATTCCTGCAAGATTCAGCATTAGGTTACTATTCATAATATGTTCATAATAATCATATAAACAGGTTACAAAAGCCTCTGGGACCTTGCAGGGCCATCCTCACAAAATAAAGTGAGGGCGAGGGGTGGGAAGGAATGTGAATTTGAGCACAATTGGCTGAGATTGGCTGGTGGTTTACTATTACAAATATCTTCATATACATCATATCTATCTATCCCACCTATTTACAGCACCGTCTATGACCGTCCCCACAAAATAATGCTAGGGGGAGGCATAGACACTGTGATTGGATTTCTTACTCATTGGCCAGGATTTTCTGTTAGGATACTATTGATGATATCTACCTTTATATGATATATAATGATATCAACAATTCCCAAGACCATCCAGGCCCATTCTCACAAGAATAAGGTGAGGGGGGGAAAAGGAAGGAATGTGGATTTGAGCTCAATTGGCTCAGATTGGCCACTAGTTTACTATTGAAAATATGATCATATAAATAGTCTACATCAATATCACCCATATAAGACAGAGAAGAATATTACAGTATAAATCAAACCAAAACCCAGGGAAAAAATAATATTAGTATAAAGAGGGAGCGCGCGCGCACACTCCTATATGCCAGAGGGGAGTTAGGTATATGTGTGATATAGTTAAAAAGATGGATATGATCTCTCCTCAGTGTTACTAATGCGCCAACAATAAGTATGGGGCCCCCATGTAGTATTTATCCTAGTTTGATTTAAAAGTTGAGTCGTCACCTTCGGCTTCGATCCCGATCGAGGATCTATGCCCTCTCTCACAATATTTGATGTTTTCTGCACCGTCCAGGACCGTCCAGAAAAATTAGGAGGGGGCAAAGGGGAGGGAAAGAATGTGATTTTGAGGGTGAATGGCCATGATTG
>MU128953.1:237315-302151 GCA_014904985.1 Hydnum rufescens UP504 | reverse complement strand
GTTTGCACGTCCAGGACCGTCTTCAAAAAATAGAGCCCAAGCGGGGGAGGATATGGAAAGAAATGAGATTTCCAGTGAATTGGCCACGATTGGCCATTAGTTTACTATTGATAATATGTACATCTATGCCTCTCTCACAATATTTGATGTTTTCTGCACCGTCCAGGACCGTCCAGAAAAATTAGGAGGGGGGGCAAAGGGGGAGGAAAGATGTGATTTTGAGGTGAATGGCCATGATTGGCCAGTGGGTTACTATTGTGGATATGATGGTATGGACAGTATCTATTGAGCCCAGCAATCTCTGGGACCGTCCAGGACCGTCCAGAAAAATGGGCGGATGGGCGGCCCATCCGCCATAGTAAATTGATTGGGTGTGGTGATCAGGTAAGTCGACCTTTTCGCTCGAAGGGCAGCTATAAGCTGCCTTTATGTACTCCTTTATTTTTTTACTAATAAATCGACGTATTTTATAATAGGGACGTCGTTATTGACCGCACGCACAACAATACACCCTCCTCGCTCCCCTCGCGCAATATCGCGACAGCGACGGTTCCGTCGTTGTTCGCCAACAACTCCGTCCTCGACCATGAGCCGAATTCGGCCGTGCCACCACGCCCCAGCATCACCGGTGTGGTGATCAGTAAGATATATTATTCGTTGCTTTGCGCGAAGGTAGCTTGAGCTCCCCTTGCGCTACATGAGTGTTTTACTGATCTGACTCTTTATTACAGACTACTGCACCCTGGTCCAGCCCCCTCCCGCCGCCTCAAACGATGACGACGACGACGATTACTCATCGTCGTCTCGCTTCTCGGTCTTCGCGAGTGGTCAAAGCCCCGACGGCCGGTACTTGTGAAGTACCGCACAAAATTATGACTAGCAGGCAAACAAGGCCCATGCACACAGTGTGTTGTGTGCATGGAGTCCTAGGGCCATTCCCCTTCCTTGCATATCTCTCTCTTGCCAGTGGGTTACTATTGTGGATATGATGGTATGGACAGTATCTATTGAGCCCAGCAATCTCTGGGACCGTCCAGGACCGTCCAGAAAAAATGGGCGGATGGGCGGCCCATCCGCCATAGTAAATTGATTGTGTGACCATGTCCATCCACAGTCAAGATATACCAATGCCCTCAAGGTAGTTCTTAAAGCCAGGTTCCCAGAGAAGAAACTCTACAATAGGGACAAGTTCCTCATGTTTAAAGTTAGCAACACTTCATGCACTCATTGTCAGATCCTTCATTGTTATAGCCTTTGCTTGACTGGCATACAATCAAAAGCAGAGTGGCCACCATAACTGAATCATCAGCATCTTTCATAACATACATTGTTTGTCCCATACCATTCCACACTTGAGGACAAGATTGCATTCAGTGCTTCATATGAGTGGAGGTTACAAACCACCTCCAACTCCCCAGCTAGAACTTGTTGACTGATTCATCACTACCATAATCACCATCAATGGCCAGTTGTTTGTCCTAGGTGCCTGTGTGTTCCACAATACACACTGACTGGGCAAGGCACTCATGTCATAGATGCAAATGGCAATGCCACACTGGTCAAACTCAGCTGGTCCCCAGACATCAGAAAATGAATTCCTGGACAAGGCATATAAGTCCACTGAGGAGTATAGCAATGGGATGTACTCCACAATAATCACTCATTTACCCAAGCTCTTGCCAAGCAGGGCTTTGAACAGCACCTCCATTCCTTAAAGTCATATCTCCCATCCACTTCCACAAGAGCCACAGCCCTCTCAGGAGACATCATGTGTCTTCTGCATTACAGTGTATGTGAAGCTTCAGCCAATCACAGAAATCCAAACTGACAATGATTTCAAACAGGTTATGCAGCACATAGCTCCTGTAGCTCAATGTAAGGGATCTCTCCATCATATACTTCTGGGCATGTCCTTAAATGGCTCCCTCAAGCCATTGATGCCTGTATAGGGTCATGTGTATTCTCCATCCCAATGTCAGCCTAAATAACATCATCTTTTGCTGGATCAACTCACCACTCTCATTGACTTTGAGCTGGCACAAGACCCCATATGCAGTCATTGACATTCTCAAAGATGGTCCAACATCACACTTTGCAACACATGACCTTGAATCCATGCTTTAGGTGATGGTTTGGTCCACCTATTGATATGAAGACAGAAGGGAGATCTGCCCAAGCTCCTCAGGGCCATTGGGACAATTGGTTTCCCAATCATTGAGCTCCCCAAGGAATGAAAGGCCTCATTCTCAAAACCAGAAGGAAATCTCACACTGCCTTTTCAGAATCTCTATTGTGTACCTTACTATTATTTCCCCATTGAGTAGGGCATATATCTTGGCATTGTTGGACTTGTGTCAGTGGGATGTGGTATAAATCAGTGGTGTGTGGGGGTATGTACACAGTGTACATACCATAAGTATATGGTTTGTGGGCAATAGATCACCAGGGAGGACAACATGGCCCTAACTGGAAGTGCCAGTAAGGTGCCACATTGTCAGCTCACATTTGAGTCAGCTGCTACCTCTGACACTCTGTCAGTGCCACCAAAGCCTCCACCAGTAGGCATCTCCCAAGACTCAGCCATGCCCATTCAGTTTTCTCTCCTTCATTAGATGAGCACACCCTGCACCAGTTTTGAGGTCAGACATGCCTCCAAAAGTACTTTCCTGGCTTTTTCTTGTTATCACACACCAGTGTCTTCCTCAAAACAGCTGATTCTGAAAATGCCAAAGAGCCCAATCAATTTATATCATAAGTACACCAGCAGAACCCTCAGCACTTTGGAGGGCCTGAGATCTTTGAAGGCCTGGAATACAGCACTTTGAAGACCTTGGAGCCTCCAAAGCACAGTTCATTTTGCTGATGCCACAGCAGGCCCTCAGCATCTTGAGCTTATTTTCTACTCAGTCAATCATTATTTCAGGTCTTCCTGGGGTTCTCCAATACATCAATTAGAGGGGCCTAACTAGGTAAAAAAGCCAGGATATCCTGTGAGGTGCACCAGGATACAAAAGGAAATATAAAGGCCCTGTGCAGCAGCAAGGGGTGTGGGGTGTCCCTGCAAAAGCCCTACACAGCAGATGGAGTCTGCAGGGTGTCCCCACAATATGTAATCTATATTAGGAATGTATTACAAGACTTGAAGACCAATCAAGCTGACTATGTATTCCAGTGGCAGTAGTACATAGGTACACTGAATGCTGGTGTGTAAGGCTATGTAAGGGGCACAGGTTCAACATGTGATGTGGATATACTTTTTGTGGCACTTTACCCATTGACACCTTGATTTGCAATACACTGTGCTAGGATATCCTAGGATGTACCAGGTATTGTAAATATGATGTTTTTATATATATTTGATATCCCCTAGGATATCCTGTGTTACAGTGTCTCTTAGGCCCTACCCACACATATATTGATTTCCCCCTAAGTAAGGCCTGAAACTAACAGCCTAGGCTGCTTATTTTCTGGCATAGACATGCATTTTTTTTCTGCCCTTGCCATTGGAAACTCTTCCTTGGATGAGCACAAATCCCATGACAGACCAGGTCAAAGGGGTGTGTCCTCACCACAGTGCTACTTCCAACAGAATAAAAGCTCCCATGGGTCAAAAAACAAGACTTTCATCACCAAAATACTCATTAGTGCTACAACAGATTGCATCAATGAACTCAAGCTGCCTGTCCTTGCAGTCATCAGCAAAACCAACTGTGCCCCGGAGCCTCTGAACCAGTTTTCTTTTTTGCTGATGCACCAAGTTTGCTGATGAATACAAACAAAATCTCTGACACCCAAAAACCTTGGCCTGGAGTGTGGAAATACACACCCTTGGCCATTGACAGTTTGCTTTTTGGCAGGGGGGCTAACTCCGAGCTGCCCTCTGCTGCTACGACTGCCACTTGCACATTTTCTCCTCTTTCTTCTACCTCACCTTTGAAGTTCAAACATGACAAAAATCCCCCGAAACAATAATCCTAAATCCTCATCGTTCAAGGAGATAGCTCTTATCAAGTGCTAATATTCAGAATGACCGGTTAAGACCACTCTCATCGGCTCTGTTTGTGATGATCTGAGGCCAGGGTTCGGCCCCTGGGCCACTACTGGCCGCTGCTCAAAACCTTTGACTGAGGTGATCTCTCCATCTCTATGCCCCATGGCAGGGTGCGTGTTTTACCACTATCTACTACACATATTTCTCTTGGCATGCTACTGAATCAGAAAACGCCCAGGCAGGGGTGTCGAGCGCGCCCTTCAGATCGATGGCATCCAGCCCACGAAGTGCGGACGTCAGCACTAGTTCCCCGTGTCGCGCTGTATGTTCGATATGTACCTAGTGGCCTCGGCGACCAAGTCCAGGAAATGGCACAGGAGCCCATCAACCTTCCTGCTTGCCTCATCATCAGCTCTCTCTCCTTGGTAAGGCTCCAACACCGATGGAGATCCTGTTTTCACATGTAACGGAGCGAGGTCCTGGGTGTGGGAACTGCTGGGGGAAGCATCAGAGGGTGCAGAGTGGCTTGGCCCGGAGGGGGTTGCATGTGCAGATTTTGCCCCGGAATCCAAGATACCCGCCGCACCCCTTTCGTTCTGCGACAGCCGCCTCTCCTCCACCCCGATTTGATCTGGGCAGTACAACCGTGTGTCAGTTGAAAGCCCAAACTTTTGACGTTGTTTCTCCACAGACCAAAGATGCAGCGGACTTTACGACTATGGCATTGTTTGCAGGCTCTCCATTTTGGCACTTTTTCGCAATGGCTGTTAGATGCTTGGCATTGACGACATTTCTAGTGTACACAGGTCAGTGCTGTTCATAAGCTCCGGAGATACCACCCACAGCATCTGGCTCCATAGGATCCCCAAGCAGCGAGGGCTGGTCGCACTGACCTGAATTTGGCAGTGGTTTCGGGAGACTCCGCACAAACTCCAGACGAGTGCAATCGCAGTCATCAGCAAACGAAAATAGCTTCGGAGGCTCCGAAGGGTCACACGCGGCGCTTCTAACCCTTCGGAGTCTCTGAAGCTCTTTTCGTTCTGCCGATGGGCTCGGACGGCCCCCAAAATGCTTTACACTCCACCACCTTCCTCATTTATTCCCACCACTTCTTAGTGCACCACATGCCTCATTCCTTGAGCTGCGCTTTTGGTTTCCCCTTGTACTGTGGCTTACCACCACGCTATTATCAAAACGAAAATCGCTTCAGAGGCTCCGAAGGGCCAGAAGCTGCACTTCTTGCCCTTTGGAGCCCCCGAAACTATTTTCGTTTTTCTCATGCAGCACAAGCCCCCAGCTCTCAACGGTTACACACCGTGTGCCCTGCCACTGCAACAACAAAATTCGCTGCATTTCGGAGGCTCCGAGATCTTCCAGGGGTCGGGAGCTGGGCTTCCAAGACTTCAGAGCCTCCGCTGGTCCTCAAAATCCGCCCCCCCCTGCCCTCACAAGCTCCATACCATTGACCTGCCTCACTGATGCCCCCCAACCTGAGACCTCATTTGACTGGTGAACGCGTCCTCATCCCAATCCCCTGAGAGTCAGGCTGGCGTCTCAGAGATTTTACCCCCTGCTAATAGTGAAGCCACACTCCCTCCTACTCCTCCCCCCACTGGCCGGTTAGTCCTTGTTGAATGGAGCAGTGTGCACTGTCTAAGAGCCGAGTCGTGCCGGATTGCAAGTCCGTAACCCCCTCCCCATTTCTTCTCGAAAAACCCTGAGGTTGTGGTTCACCCTTGGCTGTAGGCCCACAATTGGACCCCATGTTTCATCCTGTCTGACATAGGTTCTTGATCCAGCTGAGGCCCTCATCTAACCTTGCTAGTCATCAGGAATTTTATTCTCTCAAAGGGGGCACACCCGCTGTTGGGCTCTCACAACATTGTTATTACAGTGGGGAAATACCTGGTTGGGTAGCATACAGTGGGGAAGGGCTGGATGCAGGACGTGGGGCTCTATCCTTCAGAAAAGTCAAAGAGCCCCTCAAATAAAATCTCAACAAATACAAGCTCCTTGAGAACCCCTTCTGTCGCCGCTATAGCACCCCTAACTTCGACAAGTGGCACTATACTGCTGTTGACCGCATCGGGTTTCGGTCGCTTGTCGCCGGCATCGGATTCGGGGGTGCGCTTGCGCTTCGTGCCCTGCACTTTGGCCTTCTCATGGTCAGGGTGGTCAGGGATTTTGGTGCGGGGCTGCGTTTGGGGCTGCCGTTGAGGGGGTTCTTTGCTCGGTGAAGGGCTGCTCTTGGGGATTTGTACTTCTACCTCCAACCGATGATAAATCAGGTAGCAATGCAAAATTCACCACCTTTGCACTCACCTGAACTCGGCTCGTGTTCTTCCGGGACTGTGTCTTCAGCAACCGCTATCACTTAGTTGCCGTCAGGGCGCATACACATAGGGGGGTTGCGGGAGTTTGCAAACCTTGCACACACTTCACCTTTCGCAAATAGCATGATCTACATGAGCGCCTTCTCCCCTCCACTATGCACTGAGAGCCCGATTTTTCGCAGTTGGTGCATTTGGAGGGCGTCGAAATAACACCCTGCCTCTGTTTCTGTGCCTCATCGCGCGGACCCGGTGGGCTTTCTTCCCTCGGTGCACCTGGCTTTCAGGGCCCTCAGATCCGCCTGTGAGGAGGGAGTGCCACAAATAGCCCATACCTTGCGTTTTCTGGGGTTGGCAGAGGCGACCCGTGGCATCTTTCCGTGGGACCAGGATTCGGCCAGTCGGCTACTCCCGAAGGGGAAGAAATCTCGCCTGCATCCATAAAAACCTCTCTTGAGCTCGTGCCTCAGCAGCGAGGCATCGACAAGTGCAACATAGACATCCATCGCTGGTGTTGAGTAGGCTGTGGGTAGGATTCCTCATCCATGATTTTCTTATCCTACTTTCATGATCGCTGTGACCCAGGACTAACGCGGTGGCAAAATCCCTCAGTGTAGGTGTACGCATCTTGAGTATGTGCGAAATCCGGTGCATCTCTTTCGTCTGGATGAGTTTCTTCGGTGTCGTGTCTCAAGATGACTCCGGAGAGGGTATGCGCCCCACCCTTCTTCCTATTTCTACCCTTGCTAGCCCCAGTCCCTCGCCGACTTCAGGCCACTGAACTATCCTCACTCCTCGATATCCACAGTTGCCAGCTGTGTAAAACACGCGCATGTTCAAACCGGCACCTGATATTCAGCCTTTAGGCGCAATATTCAGTTCTTAAGTTGAGATCCCTTGATCACCGCATTCCGCCGTGTCTTGTTCAGCCCTCCCCCTTGTTCTAATCTCGGTGAGTCCCCCACCTTGTGCTATCAGTGTCAGCTAAGGGTGCTTCCCATGAATCCGCAGTTCGATGGATGGTTTCATCCTATTCCGGACCGCTGCACTGGCCCTCCGATGCAACAAGCGGTCCCAGCAGGAATGCGAAGGTCTTGCAACAGGCCAGGTCTTGGTAAAGTCTGCCAAGCGGACAGTCTTATTGGACAGACCGGAACTGGTGCGTACGTCATAATGTGCTTATCACTACTGCGTTGTCGCACTGTACCTAGGTCTGCACCTCGAACGTCAAACACGGGGTGTACATCTTGTGTGCAAAGAGCATGATGTGCCTTAGAATACATGTTTCGACATATACATTGCTTTTCCAGCATATCACTCGTGTGTGAATCAATCATTCCCAACCTTCACTTTTAGAAGCTGGGTGAGCTCTCAGAATGAACAAATATTTGGTACCCTAGCACACCTGGAGGCAGACTACCGTGCAGTGGTGGATACTCCTGAGGCCGAGAGCCATCGGGCAGATGTGGAGTCATCCCCGGGGGGGGGCAAGGGGACCTCCAGGGCGATATGGGGATCCAAAATTCCACTGTGTTTCTCCAATCCTTATAGCAGTATTTTGATTAAGAGATGATAGATGATTGGCATTTCCAAAGCTTTAAATCGTTATCACCAAGGGTCCTAGCATCCCAAATAAGTGTAAGCATAGCTGAGGGACAACAAAACCACTTCCAGCGTTACTGGTGATGCGCCCATCGAACCGCATCACTGTCGCCTATGTACATGCATCTGATGCGCATTGCGCAGATCTGCGGGCCCCTCCCGAATGCGGAATGTTGCACACCAACTTTTCGCTTGCGAGCCAACTGTCTCTTCAGTATGCTGGAGAGCACCGGCGAGGTGCGCATCCTAGATTCCTTGTTCCCCAGCACTTCTGACGGTGCCTCTTGCGCGAGCCCTGCTGTTATTGGCCTCATCGGGTTTGACACTCATATTCCCCACGTCACGAAATCACCATTTGCGGATGGTATTAGTCTATTCCCCGGCAGGAAAGAAATCGCAGTGGCTTCCTCAACAGGCCGCGACTTCCAACTACCGATTGTACACAGAGGACGAAAAGATGAATACGCTCACATGCCATCATGGCCCCACCACTCACGCCAGATGATTCCTTCCTACCAGTGGACAATCTCTGGCATGGCCATCCCCGCTCAACAAATATGTGCTTTGGAAGACCAGCCGATCGCTCGTGCCAATATGAATCAACTCAACCCAGATGCCACTGTCTGGCACCTCGTGAAACAGCTTGAGCCATGAGCGCCGAATGCTCAAAGTGCCAACACTGGATGTCATGGCCACCTCTTTCACCTATCCGACCGGGGTTCCACGCGAGAGATTGCATTCGATCCCAATTCTGCACTGACAGGAGCCACAATGCGTACTTTGGGGACATGGTCGAGCAGCCAGAGGGAAAGTCTGCTGATGACAATGGGGGCAGGGGGATGACGACGCCCTGGGGGATTGATTGCCTGTATAGATAGCGATGCTGGTGTTATTCAACCAGGGGATTGGTGGGTAGTGAATTCCGCAATAGCCAGCCGTTCCCGCAGACCCGGCAAAAAAGGACATGCAGTTGCCCTAAGATAAGCAGCCCGTCTACAATGAGGGGAAAAACTTGCACCAAGGCGGGCAAGGGATCTTACAGCATGCCATCCACTCCATCCTGTACAGCACACAATCGTTCGCTCCTCTGGAGGGCCACACCAGGGGCTTCCGTAATTCGGCCAAGGTCTTCCTTCTTACGGCGCCTGGCCGCCATGGCTCTGGCCTTAATGGACTCATCTTCATCGGGCAGCTCTGTACAGGGAAGATCGACTTACATCTTGGTCATCTTCTCCTCCTTAAGGTCTGTGCAGCACCAGAGGGTACTGAGGATGCGTGTGTAGGGTGGTCGACATAGGGTCCCGCGGAGTTGACATCCGCATGGTCTGAGAAAATTCGTTCAAACCATTCTCCAGAAGTAAAATCTGAGCACCCAAATCCGTCCCTACCTCACCAAGGTACTCATATCAAGAACCGAACAGCCTGATCCACAGAGTTCAAGGACCTTGATGGCAGATTCAAGTAGATGCTTCTGCGAGATTCATCATTACAGCCGGGGGACCCGAAATCATGATTCCATATCGAGGTGCTATCGGCGGCCCAGCTTTGTTGATTCCGTTTGAGAACCAGACGAGTGTAACCGGACAAGATGGATTGCAAGAACGTGAAGCATATAGCGAATGGAAAAAGGAAGGTGTCACTCTCGGCTATTTCCGATGCTCACGTGAGGAAAAGGCCTGCGCCAAACAACCTAATGCATACTCCTTGAACCAGAGATCAAACATCTGCGGTCCAGGATCTCTTCGGCTCCTATTATCTACAAGCCTGCGGCTTGCCCCTGTTCCCTTCCCCATTAGCTCTGTCATTGGGTGTCGAAAAAAAAAAAAACCAGAGGCGTCGGACGACTCGTTGGACTCAAAAGCCAAACCCCCCGCGCTTGGGGGCTCGACGATGTCCTCGTCTATGGGTCAGAACAGTTTCTTCTCACTATAGTTGAGCAACTAATACTCAGATCGTTTTTTGCTCTCTACTCTCACAGAAGATCGGCATGAGAGGTGTGTAGCAGCATCTCATTTTGGGATTAAGTTAGTCGCCGCCATACTCATAGTACCTACGATCCGTAGAAATCAAGCCGAGCCACGCACGCTAGATGAACAGCATGTGGTAGAGAAATACACTCATTCCATTCGACCCGTGATCGCTGCTTCGCACAAGCTTGTCTTTTCTCATCTACTGCTCCGGCTGCATTCGACACACCACCCGCCCTAGCGCTCCAAATCGGTCCGGATTTGGCAGCTGGGCCCAATACGTGCGACATTTTGGAGTCTCCGACCGCCCTTGCTATGGTCGGTTTCTCTGCAGATGTCAAGACGAGATACAAATTATTTATTGCCGGATGTACGACGGCGACGTTTCAATCAACCAGATGATCAAGAGGCTGCGGGAGTCAAGCGATCCCAGTGCCGTGCACAAGAAAGAGATCCTTGCCTGTCCGCTGCATTCACGATATACATTCTTCCAGCTGTCGTATCCTGCTCTCAAGTTCGCGATGACCCGACACCTCTTCGGCTCTATTATGCAATACCACCTTGTAGACCACATATCCCTCGATACCGCAACCCCCTACGTTCCTGATGCCATCCACAGCCCCCCAGCAACGAATCTGTTCACTTTCGGCACTGAGGCGTTCATGCGGTCCGGATCCGGGCTTCTTCGATGGCCTCCACTACGCAATACCCCTCTTCGAATCCTCCATCTTCACACCTGCGGCCATGGTATCGCCGATATCGTGGGGCGCACTTTGGCACAATCTAATACTATGAATGCCGGATGGACCTGGACGTAATCATCGAACCCCGCAGCTTGTCGTTCAGGCACCTCTTTATTGAAGGCTATGACGGTAATCGCCTGTTAAAGACCCCTCCACTCGCCTGCAAGACCTTGAGCAGTCCACCAAGTCCACCATTTTCACACCTGATCTGTGGCTAATGGCAGTCCCCAGCCCGTTCGCGGAGCTCTATCATCTTGACGAGTTTGAGGTGCTATGCATCTCCTTGAATGTCGACCTGGACGCATTTTCTGCACACCTCGATATGTTCCGAGACTCCAAGCCCGAGCAGTCTGTGATCAGTGGTTTCGGAGAAGCAATGCAACTCGAGGGCCTCGGACGAGGCGCCGTAGTTCTTGAATCGAAGGTTGGCGGTCGCGGTTCCTATCGCTCTCCATGACGTCATGTATGTCCCAAGTGCAGTACTATCGGTCAGTGAGATTGACATTGGGGAGGAACAACTCACTGATCGCACTGCCACACTTCATCACTGAATTGGCCAGGTTATGGCCAAAGAGAAACCCCGTAAGCAGGTGTACCTCCTCGATGCACGAGCGAATATTTGGAAGCAGAAGAAATCGAGTATGGCCGTCCAGTCTCGCCCTTTCCCCTGGGATGAACGACACCCAGAATTCAGCCACTTACCGGTATCCGGAATCAAGAGGCTCGAAGGCAGCACAGCCCAGTGGTGCCGAGGTCTAGACCAAGGACTCCCAGCTGGACAAGCCCCATTTCACATAGTTGATGCGCACCATTTATCGCCTGCCCACGTATATACCATCTGGAAGCTACAAGCTGTAGCATACAATGGAGTCGGCCAGTACCATAGCAGATTGACAGCAAACTTCTTATGAATCGCGAAAACGCCCGCTCATCGCGTGCCAACGCTGTCCTCGCCTCCGCCAATACAAACGCGGAGTTTACGTTTACGAAACGACAAAATTCTGACAGATGCCATCATAGCCTTCAATCTTCAATACCGGCCCCTCCCCGAAGGCCAACAGCGAGAATGTTGCCCCCATACCATGCCGAAACAGATGCATTCGCCTATTCCACCAACAGTCGCCTCGAAAAAGATGGTTCTGCTCACCTCACCATCAGCACATGGAAGCGCTCCAACCTCATACCACAAACCCGATTTAAGCACCTCCTGATCCGCACCCACCAAATCCGGACTCATCGCAACCATTCTAATCACCTTAACATCCAGGTTTTGCCACCCACCCCACTTAACGAGCGGTGAACGCGCTGAACAACGGTTGACAACGCCAATCGCAGCCTCCGTGGGGCACAAACCCCAATTAACATTGGCATGATGCTGTTTCTACACTCTATGGATGGAAACCTCGTCGCCATTGCCTGCCCCTCCTGTACAGCCAATGACCTCCACCCTTATGCTGCTCTTATTGCCAAAGCCCCCATGGTCTTAAAGGGCCGAAGGGCGCCCCGATAGCCAATACTTCAGAGTGAAACTTGACCGCGTCCCTTCGATTCGAGGCCATGGAACTCCGATCAGCCCAACCGAGGTCAAACAGGCTTGCAGCGAACTTGGCCGAATTTCCTGGCTTCGTACACCCGCTCCCCGCCCGGTGGCTGATGAGAGTCCACTAGTCCAGAGACCACTATGGGAAGCACCCAGGTAACTCCTTGGCTACCGCATACCATCTTCACTGGCCGCCATTCTACAGCTCTGTCAAATAGCCTTCTGCACTATGGTCCGAGTCTCTGGGTAGCAGCTTTCTCATACCATCGCCACCGCCTAATGAGTTCATCGGCAAGCCCCTTGCAGGTCGCCTCCTACCATCCGGCGAAGACACCCCTTTCCTTCCTGGGGAGCTTCATTGAGAGAACTATCTTAGGGGCCCTCCCAAATTTTTATGGCTGCACCCCGGCTGGCTCCCTGAAAATGAGAACCTGAGCCCCCACCTGAAAGTATTTTGCTGATAACTACAGTGAGCGTAATCGACTCCCATTCCCCAGAACCGATCAAGGAGGGCAATGAGAAATGCGCTGCGTCAGGCAGACCGACTCCGGAACCCCCCTCCCCAAAGGCACCACAGGTGCCAACCAACAACCAACCAACCAACCGTTTGGCTACGATTTTGTGAGGGCCCCCGTGCCGGCTCTGATGCCAGAGGGTATTCACCCGTCCGGGAGACTGACAACGACTGGTCAAAAGACCCTCCCAACCCACCCCCATCTCATACGTCCCAGGTTTTTTCCCATCGTTCTCTGCCCTTGTCCTTTCTGACCCACCCCACATATACGAAACACCATCTGAGTGCCGTTGCAGCCCCTTTAGGTTTTCCTTCCTCTGCCAAGAGTTGCAGACTCTTTAGTATCTCTTTAGTATATAGGTGAATCTGATGGGTCCATCCAGACCGCCCCATTCTTTGTCAACAGCCACGTCATGGCAGACATACTGTATTGCCAGATCGGTGTACTTCCATAATAAGGAATAATGATCGTTTTGGGGGGGGAAATGCTGAGATAACCTGATTCCCTACTCAGAGTTTCGAAATTTTGTGCGTGTGTGCTAAAGATACGGGTTCGCTACCCCACCTACATAGACGGCAAGGAGATACATGTGAATTTGACTTCACTGCTGGCGTATTGTGTTTGAAGGAGATACTGTAAAATAGTTTCTAGAATAAAATAAAAAGTCCTTCCTCACCCGCAGGATTCGAACCCATGGCGGAGGTGAAGGAAATCAACCTCAAAAGCTTTAACCAACCAAACTGACTCGCATTTGACTATACTGATTTCCATCAGGGGCTACATTGTAGAAGAACCAGTGCGGAGCCACTTAGATTTGCACCAGAAAAGATAGGGAGGCCTCAAGCATCGGCAGCTGAGCTGACTAAGCAGCGTCAGTGATCTCAGCCGTCGGGTCACATGGACCCTTTCCAAGAAACAGCCGAAAAGTCAAAGAGCGCAAGTGACCCGACGACCTGTGCTGTGGTTTGTTTTGGGTTCCTCTGCTAAGTCCGTCGTAAATAGGTGCACTCATCAAACTGCATAACGCACCCCAGGGCCCCTCACGCCCAAACTATACTCCGATGGTGCCTAAATAGCTGTACTGAAGGCTTGGGGGCAAGAGAGAAGAGCAGGCAGTCTCCACGAACGGAGCATTGTTTTACAGTCCGGACACCGACAATCTGCATCATTCCGACCAATGCGACAGAGGTTGGTTTCGTTGAGCCACACCGTTCGGGGGACCATAGGTTATTGAGAAAGCGATGTGCACAGAAATTTCTACCCTATTTGGGGTCTTGAAACCCACCCTCCGGTGATCTTGCAAAACCTGCTCCCTGTGTGCCCCTGTAACTGCCAGATATTGAGTTTCGAGGGGAGTCCCACATGGGCAGTAGAACTACTATTTACCAGGTGTTAATATGGTCTCCTGGGCCATGCATTTAAAGCAGTGTGCTCATGGGCAGCCCAAGGCCCACAACCATGCGATTTATGAGAGTTTTTGTTGAGGGTACAGCCACACACCACTGGAACTCGTACTAGGCTACTGCGATATAGCAAATAGGGTCACCCCGACGTTTCTACGGGGTGGCAGCATCAGCAAAATTAGCTGCGCTTCGGAGGCTCGGAAGTCTTCGGGGGCTCGCTCCCGCCCCTTGGAAGACTTCGGACCCTCAGAAGGGCAGTTAATTTCACCGGTGTGCTGTATATGGCCCCAAGTGATTCGGTGGCGCCATTGTACCGAGCTGACCTGTTTTCGCTGCTACCTTGGAAATCTGGCACTCTGTCGGAGACAGCCGGTGCACACTACTCCAGTAGATTGGGTGTTTTGGCCTGTATACTCACTGGGCACTTTGCTGCACGACAGTGTGGCTTGAACTTCCTTGCGCGGCATAAAGGTGGTGTCCCAGGAGCCATGCCAAAGTGCTTTGTTGCTGATCACAAGAAAACCCACACCTGGGACTTCAGGGCTTCACACCAAGCACTCGACAGTCATGGACACACCCTCAGATTCTGCATACGAACAGGCTCTGCGAGAGCACATTGTGGCCATTGATCAGGCTCGTGAAAGTGGAGACTTCACCAAGCACCTAGTGTCCATTGTATGCATGTGTGCTGTCACTCTGCATGCTCCGATTCCTGATGAATTTTAAACAGGCTGATCTTACCCGCCTGCTCTGCCATTCAAAAAAAAAACCACAGTATATGCTGCCCATTGTGCTGCAAGTAACTGAAAAACTGCCCGATACAAAGCATGGGAGGGCTTTCGCTAGAGCTGTTCGAAAAAAGCTCCTATCCCCCGGGACTGCGGTTTCATTCCCTGAGTTTCCACACCAAGTGTATTTGAACTCATCCTCATCCAGCAGACCCCTGGTTTCCTCAGTGGAAGGGGCAGGTGCCATCCATGGTGGTCCCCATGGCACCACAACAGCCATGGACTCCACTGTGACAGTGCTTTCTGCTCATCAGGACAGCACCATGGCCAAGGATGAGCAAGGACCCCTGCAGAAGAGGAGGAGAGTTGGTGAGGTTGTGAGCTCCCATTTAGGGCAGAGAGCAAGTGGGAGGTTCATGTCTGCCACTGATAGACTTCATGGCAGGGTGAGTGGACTTCTTTATGATTGAAACAAACCACATACACCTACTCCAGAATAGGGGGATGGCCATACAGGGCACACACCTCCATATCCCATAAAGGTGAGAATATTTCCATACTGCCAAAAGCATGCACTGAATATACCATGGCATATTATCCACTGTTGAAATTAGACCAGAGTTAGGGCATCCATAACCCTCATGAGGGGAGATAAAAGATTTTTGTTGGGATAGGGCTGCCCTGGGGAACTATGGTCCCTCTGTAAATACATACACCTTTTGGGATAAAGAACCTCATGTGTTGTGGAGGTACAAACCAGTGGGGAAACTATGTGTAGTACCTACACTATATATAATAAACGGGGTCAGCCCTAGAGCAGGCCAGAAGAGTGGGGAGGGGTAGAGGCCGCTCACAAATGGGCATGTGACACTAATATGCCATAGCCGATAACGGCCTACTCCAACAACACCATCATATATATTGTCCTGTAGAGCACCTCACTAAGCTTCAAATACTCTTTCCACTGCTCAACCTGAGGGCAGCTGGTGCAGGCATTTCCACCTGGGCTTAGTACATTGCATATGAAAATTTTGGGAGGGCCTCCTGAGGGCCAGGGAAGCCCCTGGCAGCAGGAGAAGACTGGGCACAAAAAAATTCCAGTTACTAGCTAGGGACATGCGGTAGTTTTGTTGCCATTGAGTGGTGAAAACCCATATTACAATGTTGACTCTAATTGGTCCAAGACCTCTGCCATCTCCTGCACCACACCATGAAGAAGGGAGATCCAGACTAAAGGACTGACTTGCTCATGATCATGCCCTTGTTGGCTGCCATCTGGCATGGCATCCAGTGTGCTTTTCCGCACAGGCTTCGTCTTTTGGGGTTGAGGATGCTCTTCATCCTCAGGACTGTTAGAATGGAGTGGTGGGGGCAGGAGGGGTACAGGGTTAGAGGATCCTGCTGAGTTGTGGTGCAGTGCTGCTGGGGCATTGGTGTGCTCTCTAGGATTTTGGGGAGGTGAAGATCCTAGGGATTGAAATGGAGCTTAGATACACCCTGTTCAATACACCAGAAAAACACAAGTTGCTTCAGAGGCTCTGAAGCGCCAGAGGTTGCGTTTCTGCCTCGGGGCCTCTGAAGCTAGTGGGGCCAGCTAAGTCAAAGATTCTCACCTACTGCTTCCAAGGTGGTGTTTGTGACAGTGTCAAGAAGGAGGGCGTTAAACACATCCCGGGGAATCAAATCCACCACCTCTAGCTGTGCATCCAGTGCAGGTTAAACAAATGCCGTGGGAAACAGCTGGAAACACCGTACCAAGATATCATATGCATCCTGTAGGGCACCTGTTCTAGGGCTCAGGGAAGCTCGGGGGGTAAAACCGCTACTTTCTCCATCCATCCTGCCTGTATGAGCTGAGCTGCGCTGTGATTGTGGCTTTGGTTAGTCGGATGCAAAGGGTGGGTTGGTCCTATCGGGGGTGGTGTTGCCGCGACTCGTGCTCCAAGTCGGCCCGAGCCGTGAGTCGAGTCGGATACAAGCCGAGCCAAGAGTCGCGGCGAAGTCGAGCCAAGCTGTCAAATCGACCTGCCAAGTTGAGCTGATCGAGTCGACTCGAGTCGACTTGAGTCGATAAGAATATACAACGAGTCTTTCACAAAAAATGACCCCATTTCTCACTATACTGTGGTTCCACAAGCGCGAAACCGGGGCAAGCGATGTACCGGTTTACGCTCTGTGACATGTGACCAATGCACCGTCACCCAGCAATTGACCCAGGGCATTGCCACCTGTCAACGGGGGGCTTCGAGACCAGGATGATTAGTTAGAAAAGACCACACACGTACAGCCCTCCTAGCACTGAAAATACGGAGGATTCGAAGCTGGAAGGAGTCGCGTGTATTTGGAGATATTTCCCACTATCAATGGGGCCTAGATACCAGTTGCTTTTGGATTCTAAACTAATCCCCGCCAGACCTTTTGCCAGGCCAACTGGTGCAGAGTGGAGTGCAAAGGTAGGGGAGTTGTTGCAGCGCACCGGATGCAAAGGGTCGCCAGCTGCAACTTGAACATCGAACTATTGCGACCACGGTGCTGAACACCTAAACACCCGACTGCCGTACCTCTCGCCACGGGAAATATGGGCAGTATACCACTTCTCATTGATCTTTGTCTCAATTACAAGGGCATTACCTATGAAAGGCTTCGACAACACTGCTTTGTAAGTGCTCAGACATTGTCCCAGGCATGGCAGAACTAGCTCATGCTCGGCCACAGATGCGCTTGGTACAACAAATGGAACAGCAAGGTGAGCCCCTGCCGGTCCGAGACCTAGCATCGGTGCGAAATGGCATGGCGGGTGAGCTCGATCAGAAGGACCTGGACGAGTTTGACTGCCTTATGGGGACGCACGACAACCTGCTAGCCTCGTTGCAGGTGCTCTATTTCGGACCTCCTCATGAAAAGGGGGGTGCCGCACCATCTCCAACCCGAAAACGAAAACCCAGAGGCGACTCTGGTGATCGCACAAGTAAAAGGCGTAAAGGTCCGCAGGTCGAGAAAACCACCGCAGAAAGTGCCGATGAGCCTGAGCGCAGACATAGCGAGGGCCCTAACATTGACGAGCACCAGGCTGAGGCGGGTCGCTCACTCCATCATACGAGGTCACCAATCCGCCGAAATCGCAGGGGAGCATCCGGCGCCGGTGAGGAATCCGAGGGTAGCGCTCTTCCCCCACCTTCTCTTGGCCTCCTGCGCCACAAGGAAAAGCCAAAAGCAGACACCGACGATGTGGTCGATGTGGATCCCCGCCACGCAGTCCCTCTGCTCCCAGCGGCCCCTCACTCTGCTGCTCCTTCCCAGGAGCCCCCCATTGCTCGGCCCCCCACTGCTCGATCCCCCACTGCTCGACACCCCACTGCTCGATCCCCCATCGCCCAGCCCCCCATCGCCCAACCCCCCATCGCCCGGCCCCCACAGTTGCCCGCCGTGCCAGTGCCCCAACCTCCATCCCTCTCCGATTATTGTTCTGCGTTGAAATTGGCTGCAGGCGACGTCCAGAAAGCCACCCAGGCAATGTCGCAAAAATACATGGCCACTATCACCACATATTTGGCTCTGATCGAGGGTATAATTCAGGGTGTAGACAAGTACAGCTGTTACTAAATCCTCGGCAGCCACTATGTAGAGTTCTGGGTGCTCCTAGTGCGATTCCCCAGCAGCTTGCCAGATGGACAGTGCGTATTTTTTCTTCGTTACCCCATGACACAATTTACGATAGATATCCTCTTTTCGGTTCATCGCAGTTTAGTCTTATTGCACTATTTATGCGTTTTTGAAGACGACTGCTGTACTGTATGCGCGCAAAGCCCAGCGAAGAAAATATTTTGTGACTTGGTAGTCGTATGAGTTAGCCCAGCAATGGGTGACTTGGAGATTTGTGACACCAGCAATGGAAAATTTTTTGCTAGCTGCTGGTGTGGCCTCATGCCGTGTCCAGGAAGTTCCCGGAGATGACAATCCAATCCTGTTCCTTGCTGTGCCAGTCGACAAAGGTGTTATTGCACCCATGAGTCTTTTTGCTGCGCCACTCTCCAGTGGCGGGAATCAGGAACAGATCTGACTGAGAAGCGTACAGTGCTTCCGGAATTCACATTGGGGCTCCAATCGCTTCTTGGTTTGTTCGTTCGCATGTCTGCTCATGGCCTTCATAAATTTGTAGGTTGAAAATCCGGTTTCTGTAGTATATCGCCCCAGAACCTCACCCAGTGCCCAGTTCTTCTGAGCGTGACACCCAGTCTAGCGCCCGATGTAGATAGCAATGCCCCCGTGGCGGTGCGACCAGGTTGCTATCGGTGAGAACAACTTTTTCTAGGGTGTGGCACAACAAATTGTTAGACTTTGCATGCGCGCAGTATTCTGCACACCTCGGGGGAACTAATTCTCTACCCTACCGAGGTCCGACTATACATCTAGTGGCTGTCCATCAGCAAGTCTGTTCAGAGGCTAGCTCCGGTTTCGAAGGGCGAGAAAATCAACCTCTAGCCCTTCAGTGTCTCCGAAGCTATTTTCGTTTTACCGGTGCTACTGTAATAGGGGGGAATCCACATATAGCGCAGTGAAGCAGTGGCAGATTGTTGTGCTATAGGGGGGTCGTACTATATACAGAGCCACCACAGCAGTACCACGGTGGAGAATGCCGAGCACTCAGAGCAAAAACTCTACACCACCGGTGTGGCCCCATCCTACTATAAAAAAACACTTGCGATTTTTCCCCAAGTTATCTCGACAACTCTCCAGTAGATCGGCCTCCTCCGGTGAGCCCGAGATGCGTTCGTGCTACTAAACCCGAGGACAAAAGCTGACGCACCCACAAGCGTCCGCACTTGCAATTCCCTGACGCCCACACCAATGAACGCCGGCTTTTCGGAGCAAGAGGCAGTGGAAAAATTTGATACTGCCCATGCTAGACTCTTCGAATCGCTTCTCTCCTTTCGGAGCACTCCTGATGAAGGGGCTAGGCGAGATGCGCTGGAGCAATCGGTGGTCTGTGATGAGTGCTGCACTGGTTTCGGATGCTAAACCCCCTAATTTAGGAGCAAGCATTCCACGGGCTGCAAGCGTTGGCCCCATTTGGATGCAAATACAGAGATCAGGTCGTCGTAATGAACTATGTGCTATCGAGGGCGGGTGATCTCCTGAATCAACCCCCTGATCCTGAGGTAAATTGGCCAGCATCAAGTCTAGTCTCTCTCATGCCACTGAACTTCGTCAATCCCCCGCATTGTCCACCTTGGCTCTCGAACATCCCGTTATGCACGACAGCTCGGGGATGGAGAGCCGTATCCTTGGACTGTAGAGCCAAACACAGCATCACCGGAGGCCTCGCTTCACTGTGCGGAGAACGCACTGCGTGTTATGAGGGATTCAGTGCAGGAGGCGGTGAAATTACTGGGAGCCATAGGAGCAGCCATCAAAGCATGGGATTCTGGTACTTTCCAAAGGAATTTGACTCGAATGGCCGCTCAACTGGATGAAAAAGGTGCAGTACTCCTGACTTCATATCCCCCGAGTCGTGTGTTTCCTTAGTATTTGGCACTGCAGCAAAGCGATGCACCACACCATTGACACTCCATGGATTGGACGAGGCGAGGGGAATAGACATTGGCAGGGGTGTGCTCAAATCAGCAGAGCAGATGCGGTGTATCATGCTATCGGACCTTTCCATGCTCACTGACATCGCGTGCTCTGCACTTATCGAGGTCACAGTAGCACTGGATGCCGTTGAGGGCGGAGCAGATTTTTGACTTAAAAACGAGCACAGAACAGCAGCGACGGCCCTGGGGATTCAAAACACCCACGAGGCTCTTTACTTCAATTTATGATCCAAACTGCCTCTCCGTGGTTAGTGCCATGCATTTCAGGGGCCACTGAGGTGATGGATAGACGCGTGTACAAGGAAGAAGTGCTTACGGAGGAATATAGATAGAGGAGCTTCAAGGCCCGCGGGACCCCGGAGCATCCTACGCCTCTAATACCCTCCGGAAGATGTCCGGTTTTTGTGAAGGCTACGTGGTTTCCGTGAGCGCCTTTGGGTGATGCAGTGTTGGGGGTTGGGTGTCTTCCACAGCAGCCAGCTCACTTTAAACGAAAAGACCGAGATCGGTTACAGCGTAGAAAAGCGCGCGGCGTCCCTACATATGTGTACATACACACTAGTATAAACCAAGGACCCGCCCCACATGCTCAGGAGAGAGTTTAGTGGGCCTATGATTCAGATTGTGTACCCCTTGCCTTCACGTGTTCCACGGGAGATCTGGTTCCGCACACTTGTGGGATGCATTCTCCAGAGGCAAGTGGGCTTTCACCGGTACCTTGGCGACACCGCCCGTCGCACTAATTAACGAGTACTCTATACTAGCTCTTCACATTGTCGTCCGCAGATCCTCGCCCGGGGGAGTCAATGGGCTTTTACCTCCATCGATCAATTGTGCTGCCAGCAAAAGCGAAAGTCGTCTCAGATATCTTGGTGCTGTATCTTGCAGTGGATTATTGATTTAATCCATCTAATATCCCTTCAGAATAACGGTGGCCACATCTCGGCCAACATCACAGACGCCAGAGTCGTTCTTTGCGATGACGACGGCCCCGTCTTTCTTTCACTCGTTCAGGAATGCTACAAACCCAACCTCAGAGCAGTTGAAGAGAGTACCTGGGTCGCCCTGTGCATCCAATGCAATGATGTTGGCTTCACATCCAGACAGGGTCAGCGGTATGTGTGATCCAAAATGACATACCCCACTTTTTACGCAAGTCAAATGGGCCAGGGGTGCCGACTCCATGGTTGTTGATGGAGTGGTGCGGCCTCCAAGAGCCAAAGGGAGACAGGAAGATGTGATGCGCGCATTTCTGACCCTGGACCCCTATGTGGGCGAAAAACTTCAAAGGCGAGGTGTTAGGTGAGGTGCTCTCTCTAGGGACTCATTTCGGTAGAATACAGGCCCTGAAGTTTCTGTATTGGGGTATAGCGGCCAGCCAGAGTCCGGAAACGCAGTATCAGTGAATCCGGTGTCACCCCTGTCCGCCACTGCAGATCGTGCTGCAGCATTTCCAAGTGAGGAAATAGCAACCAGGTATGCTTCAGTTGGGATTCCATCTCTCCAGCGGGGGTCATTTATGCGAGCACTCATGGGCAGACAGACCGAATTCAGCAAAGGTGACTGCAAGGTAAGCCGGCATCTCCACAAATCAAAGCGCACTAATATGAGTATATATATATGTTGGATAAACAGGGAATT
This sequence comes from Hydnum rufescens UP504, assembly GCA_014904985.1. Classification (NCBI taxonomy): domain Eukaryota; kingdom Fungi; phylum Basidiomycota; class Agaricomycetes; order Cantharellales; family Hydnaceae; genus Hydnum; species Hydnum rufescens. Next base: position 280,097 of record MU128953.1, on the reverse strand, counting down.
CACGCTGGAGAAAAGCCGGCTGAAACATATTGCGATTCCGTGCGTCCAGGACCAGTCACCTCATCTTCATCCATGGGGTGTGATATGCCGCATTTCAACCAAGCGATTGCGCAAATTTTTGACTCCCCTGAGGAGAATGCCTACATCCTTCATTGTGCACAAGATGCAGATACCATCATCCCCTGGGAGATGCTGGATCCATATGTAGCAGCAGAACTCCGGCAGATGGCGGACGAGTTTTCATTCATTCAAAAGGAGGTACAGGCAAAGTGGATAATATCGGGGGGGGATCTCAAAGAGACACGGGAGAGGCTCAGGAGCAACCGCGAATTCCTTGACACGCCGGAGGAGGACTGGGAAAAACTGTGCGCTGAGAGTCGACGCAGGAAATGGGCTGCACCCACCTCGACCTAGGTGGTCGTCGTGCAATGTTTTCCGCCCCTCATTCGAACAAGGGGCGGGGTGTTAGTGTGAAAATTGGTGCGCACCACGGGGTGTGATCAAAAAGCACTTCAGGAGGCTGCCGTGGATTTGTACCCGCACCCAAGGATACATCCGTTCAGGGCCAAACGAAATTCTCCAACAAGTATTCTCCACCATGCCCATATATCAGCTGGGAACATTTATTGCAGCCTTCTACCATGTCAAAGAGAACGGCCGGCCGACAGGAGCACGCCTTCCATGGTGTTATCCCCGGTGGTGCGAGTGGGCGAACTACACCGTGGCTGAGGTGCCCAATGCAACGAATCCCTTTCTTGAAAACTCACCGCGCTTGCCAGGAATAACTAAGGCGCTACAGGCAGAGGTCGTTTCGTACATCAATCGATTCGGGGAGCTGCGCTCGGACGGCCGCAGTATTCGTGATCGGGACCTTCGGCTGAATTTTGAGAGGCAGAACGAAGATGTCTACGCAAAAGGAAGGCGCGCAGTCCATTCTGTTGTGCACAAAATATTCCAGCGAAAGGATTTCTCCCGCGAACTGGACACCGAGCTCACTGGTCGCGGTGTCAATCTTCGGCAAATTTCACAGTACCACGAAGAGCTTTTCACAACCGGATTTACTGCATCGGACAGAGAAAAGATCGAGATCAAGGATGCACTGGTGACGGTTTTGCTAGGTCCCGAGGCGTTTTCTCGAATGGATGCGGGTAGAAGGGCATACCCAGCATGCTACGATGGGGCGGTATCGATACTATTCGCGGCCTACTGGAACCGCCTTCGTGGCAGGAAAAATCGGGCGGTACGGAAATTTGAAGAAGCCGAGAAATCAATCGAGGCCAAGATGAGCTGTGAGTAGAACTCGCCTTAGCTGGTTTTGATGACGGTTTTTTTAATGCAAAAGCACGAATACCCAAACAGCGATTCAAACACTAGTTGAGAGCGATGTGGGGTGGAAGTCTTCTGAAGCAAAACACGCAATTCTCGACGTCGTGAAGGATGTCCAGAGGCATATCGAAAATGCAACGTGGTTGGGTCAGGATCACATTCTGGAGGCCCTTAACACCCGAAGAACAGAGGCGCAGGAGCTTCTGGGAAAATACTCCTCCAATGTCCCGCTGCCCAGTACTGGTCACAACCGTGCGTACAGGTGATTTTCTGCACAACCTGCAGAGCACATGAATTGAGAAGTCTTTGCAGGCTTTTCCAGGGCGATAGCGCAAAACATCGAACACCTCTGCACAGAGGATGAGGCTCATAGATTTGAAGAGATGTACTCCTCACTACACGCCACAGTGGATGCCGAATCAAATTTCCATGGCGACAGCACACCCATATCTTCTCAAGACCCTTCTTCACAGGCCTTGGCTCAGACTGCATTCGAGGGCGATCTCGGGGTCTCCGAATGGCGTGCCTCATCACCGGAAGCACTACGCAGCAGGCTCGGATGGTCTAGCTGCGCCGATTCGAAGCTCATGCAGCACTGGAGGCATTTGAATGGAGCAACAGCCTTTACGGAGCCCGCGATATTCGCCCCTCTCTCATCTCACGGGCTCTCAGATCCCGCGGGTGCGGAATTCAGTCGACAAAAGCTGCACTGGCACCAGCTTGCTGGAATCTGCTCGGTAATCTCTCGCCACTGGGCTGAGGGTCCAAAAGATGGCACCGAGGGTGTTCTAGTTGCCGATGAGGTGGGAGTAGGAAAGACTGGGCTGGGAATCGGCGTCATCGCCTTCACCTCAGAGCAAGTGGAGGAGGCTCGACAGAATCGGCCACCTGCCCCCATTATCAGTTCGTGCATTTCATCCGCTTAAACGCTCTTCTAGCGTTTTAACGCGCCCTCTGTAGGGGATCGGCCATTTTTGGGGCATTCAAGCGCTCTTCCGGAGAGGCCCCATCTGATACTGGTTCCGAACGCACTGGTAGGCCAATGGACCACAGAGTTGAGGACCTGGCTTGCAGCTGGCGCGTGGGACATTTTCACCTATTGCGGTGGATCGAAGAGCACTGCGCAATTCTGGGAAGAGAGTGGACCATTCAGGCGATCGCGGTTCTACAAAAACGGCCAGCTATCGCGAATCATCATTGTGGCCAGCCACAACGTAAGCGGGTATATTTTGGATGATTTTCCATAGCTGAGGTAGTCTATCTTTGAAGTCGGCGGTTTCTGACATGAAGACAACAACCATTCCCTTTGATGGCGCCATGAATCCCTGGGAGGTGCCTAAAACGCAGCCGAATTTGTCTGAGGATACCATCAACCGCACTCTGTACCCAATTGAATGGCTCACTGTTCTTATCGATGAGGGGCACAAATTTCGCTCCCAGCCGTGGATTGCGTCGCACTTCAAGCGCCGGTCTTGCGTATTCCTTATTGCTACGGCAACACCACTATACACGCGCCCCCTGGACCTCGTTCATCTCGGCTGCATTCTTGGAATTCGGAACATCTGCTGTGAGAGGTTTCAGGAACTATACAGGGCGCTTGATGCATCCAGCAACAGAGCGAAACGCCACCTTAGCCGAGTAACTAAAAGACAGCTACCTCAAGAACTTGACGAGGATGAAAAAAAAGCTGCTTTACTGCAGCATGCCGAAGATGTGGATATAGCGATGAAGGGTGTTGCTGAGTCCAGTAGGGCGGCAGTACTCATGGTCAAAGAGCAATTCGGCGACCTGATCATACGCCGCACTACCGACTCATTGAATTTCGAAGGACTACCCATCAACGCCCTCCCACCATACACCCAGGTTATGGGGTATATAAAACTTAGGCAAGAAGAAATGGACGTTCTATGGAATATTTCCAGCAAAGAGACAGAGAGGTGCGTGTTCTCAGCCCAGTGTTTCAAGCGGGGGGTAACATTTCAGCGGAGATCAGCCGCGTCGATTCCCCATATGCATTTGTCAGCAGAGTGCGTCCTCGCGCATACAGTACTTCTCCCGATTCTCATTCGTTTTTTAGAATTTTTATGTCGATTACCGAAGAGCGATCACGACAATCGAGTGCACACCTGGATCCTCTCTAAGCCAAGATACTGAAGGTCCTCAAAGGCGAGAAAAGACCATCACACCCCCCCCTTTTGTGGACCGCGCCGACTACGATCGCCGAAAGAGCACAAAAGTGGATGTTTTGCTCCACTTGGTGCAGCATATTCTTTCAGGGGATGACACACCCACACCGGTATTCACGGATGATGGCGCCATGCCCACCTTTCCCAAACACCCAAATCCTGGGTACAGAGACCCACGCGGACCTGATCGTGTCGTTATTTGGCAGGAATTTCAGTCTCTTAGCTCATACGTATCATCTGTGGGTGCCTTGTTCACTCCATGCGCTATAGTGTCGTATCTAACAAGGACATCGGTGCCTAGGCGCTTGAAGTTCACAACATCCCTGTTTCCATAATGAACGGAAACGTTTCAACAGCTAAGCGGGATAAAATACTCGGTAACTTTCGCAGGGGGAAGGACGCAGCAGGCACTCGAGATTGCTTTGTTCTGCTAATCACGAATGTAGTCGGGGCTGGCTACAATATTGCATGCGCTAGTCATATGATACTGCTGGTGTGTAGCCCACAGCCTTTCCAACGGCCCAATGCCTCATCTGCCGGGTCTCTACATTAGGATCAGCCGTGGAGTGCGCAAGATATGCGACAAATTGTTGGAAGGGTGTGGAGACAGCCCCAGGAAAAAGTTGTCAAACTTATACGACTTCTCGCCATCAACACTACCGACATTATGATGAGCGGTTCTGCTGGTGTCAAAGCCGAGCTATTGGATGTCTTCTTTGACAAACCAGAGCTGAAAGGTAGCCAATTCACCCATCAGGCTGTTTGCAGAGCTAATACGTTAGTGCAGCCATCGCCGATGTCATTTCGGGAGCGGCCTCGGTGGGAATACCATCCGAAGGAGTCGAAGAATCCGAACCAGATGATGCAGAAATGGAGGTCAAAACGAGGAGGGGAGGTAAAAGAGGTACATCGCAGCGCACAAGGAAGCGCAAGGGAGCAGACAGCGCGGCGACTACCGGGGAGGAACGACCCCCACGGCGATTAAAAAAGAGCCGAGTGCAACCTCCTCCAACGGAGACCGTTACTCCCCTGGAACAAACCCCAGGGCGGCGCTCTAGTTATGCGGGGGATACCACTCCCCCCGAACCTACGGGGCTCCCACCAGATCACACCCATGGGCCTGCAGAGCCCTTGATCTCGGCGGTCCACTCTCCAAATGCAACGGCGGGCCAAACCCATGAGCTCCAGAAAGTATCAACCGGCTCCGTGCCATCGGCTGGCCCCGAGGAGTGGCACCAGAGTGCAAAGGGAACCCCCCCACGACCTCCACAGCCCATGCCATGGGATGATACTAGTGCAGACGCCCCAAGCGCGTATTCAGCCCCCACAGAGATTTCTGGGGACTACTCCGAACAGAGAGAGTGTTCTGATATGGGCGCGCCCTGCGCTCCAGATACGGATGCACCTGCAACCGAAAGTGCCGGCCTGCCTTCTGGAGGTACATCCTCTCTGGAATTTACCGGAACGGGGTCTGAAACGCCCCCTAATCCGAACACCGGGATCATGTCCCCCAACGGTAAGCGAGCCGTGTATTTCCATGGATTGGTCTTGTTGAGAAGCAGAGCATTTCCTAATGGGCCCTTTGTCAGAGAGAACGAATCTCGGTGAATCCGTGAGATCCCCCACCACCAGCAACCACAAGCACAAAGACCGCAGTGGCTACACCTATGTCGCTGGCCGGCTGACATTGCATGACCCAGGTGTGTAGCCCACCCAAAACTGAAGACTCCACCAGTCAGGACTAAGGAGAACGCACCCATTTGCTTGCACCCCAGACCAAGGCAAGCGACCCCCAGCCAGGGCCGAAGGCAACCCCCCAACTGATCGAGGGCCCCCAAAGAGGACTCGCTTAGATGCACATAGCCCCGTAAATGGCCCCCAGAGCACTGCGGATTACCCCGGTGGACACAGAGCCGCAATGAAGCGGAGTGAATTTCGAGTCCCACCGGCCGCCACCCCATTTCCCTCAAATCCATCCATGGCTATCATCAGTGGGCTGATGCCCCCTAAATCGCAGTCGAAGAAACGCCCTCCCCCAGGGGTCCCACCCCAGAAAAAGTGACGGCCATGGGGCATACCTCGCCTTAGCTAGTACGAGTTCTGCACAATCTTGATTCTGATGGTAACAGCTACTCTGATTGTCGTGACATAGCATTTCCATTAAAAACTATGAAAAAAATACCATTTTGTGGGCATACTCCAATCCCCAATTCCTAGGCTCTAATACTGTGAGGTGACTGATAGAATGAGGAAATACACATACCCAAATAAGGAAATTATACTATTAGGCATCTCTGGCATTTATTTTTATGAATCTACCATGTAGCACATATATATATGAGCCCAATATTCAATTTTGGGGGCACTCTGATCCATACAGGCGGCCCAGTCCCCTGTTCAGTGTCATAATACATTGCCTTGTTTAGATCTTGCTCATTCTTGCCTTTTCTTCAATACTATATACCAAATAATTATTTACTATGTCTATCATGCATTTTCATCCATATATACACTTCAACAATGTTCTGTGGTGTCTGTTCTGCTCAGTGTTGGGCGCCTTTTTTGAACCCGGCACTTGCCGGAGTTGAGTTGCGGCTTCATCTGACACCCAATTATGGAACCACGCAAGCGAGCACCACACCCCAGCAACGATGCTGGGGTGTGGTGATAAGGTAGGGTTTTTTTATTTATGCTTTTGTGCAAAAGGAGCTGGTCCAAGCCAGTCCTTTTGCACTCCTTGTATTATTTACTAATATCTCGAATTCTTTTCACCATCGCTCAGGCCCGGCCCCCGAAGGAAGGTCAAACGATGATGAGGACAATGATGAGGACGATGACGATGACGACACTATCGCCATCGTTGCACGCAATTCTGGATATGACCCCGCGTGACCAACACAACTAAGTCATCCCCAGCCTTACTGGGATGTGGTGAGCAGGTACGTGTATTAATACATATAACCCCTTTTGATGCACGTTTAGTTTTCATCTGTAGATACTATCTCCATGGCCGACACACACTGCAAAAGATAACGATGACGACGGCGATTGCGACGACGATGTAATCGCTGTCGCTGTTGCCAATCCCGCATCCTATGACCTCGCCCCAACTAGGAATGCAGGGCACAGTGGCCCGAGGTCCACTAAGGAGCACACCACACCCCAGCAATGCTGGGGTGTGGTGATAAGGTAAGTCAGCCTTCGCTCTCGTGCAAAAGGGCAGCTATAAGCTGCCCTTTTCGTACTCCTTTATTTCTTTACTAATAAATCAACGTATTTTATAATAGGGATGTCGTTATTGATCGCACACGCAACGGTACACCCCCCTCGTCCTCCTCGCACAATATCGGCGACAGCGACGGCTCCGTCGTTGTTCGCCAACCACCCCGTATTCCGCGACCCCGACCGTGAGCCGAATTCGGCTGTGCCACCACGCCCCAGTGTCGCTGGGGTGTGGTGATCAGGTAAGTCGACCTTTTCGCTCGAAGGGCAGCTATAAGCTGCCCTTTATGTACTCCTTTATTTTTTTACTAATAAATCGACGTATTTTATAATAGGGACGTCGTTATTGACCGCACGCACAACAATACACCCTCCTCGCTCCCCTCGCGCAATATCGGCGACAGCGACGGTTCCGTCGTTGTTCGCCAACAACTCCGTCCTCGACCGTGAGCCGAATTCGGCCGTGCCACCACGCCCCAGCATCACCGGGGTGTGGTGATCAGGTAAGTATATTATTCGTTGCCTTTGCGCGGAAGGGTAGCTTGAAGCTCCCCTTTCGCGCTACATGAGTGTTTTACTGATCTGACTCTTTATTACAGACTACTGCACCCTGGTCCAGCCCCCCTCCCGCGCCTCAAACGATGACGACGACGACGATTACTCATCGTCTTCTCGCTTCTCGGTCTTCGCGAGTGGTCAAAGCCCCGACGGCCGGTACTTGTGAAGTACCGGCACAAAATTATGACTAGCAGGCAAACAAGGGCCCATGCACACAGTGTGTTGTGTGCATGGAGTCCTAGGGCCATTCCCCTTCCCTTGCCCATTAGATTGTACGCCCGGTACCTGTGGGTGCCGGACACGCATGATGTTTTCTTTTTTGTAAATTCATTGTAAATTTTCATTCTTATCTGTGCTGTAATGTAGAGGTGAATATGGTATATATAGTGCCAGCAGTTGACAGCAAAAAGCCCTGTAGCAGACTAGAGTGGTGAACTTGGAAAACAAAAAAAAGTGTGTGTGGCAATAAAGAAATCCGGGATCGCCGATGTGGTGGACTTGTGGAAAACTCAGAGTGCAGCAGCACTATGGCCAAGGGGGGGTTTCATGGCCCCATGTCCTAAGAAATTTCCAGCATGGGCCCATGGAGCCTAAAATTGTATGAGGTTCCGTGGGCCCATGCTAGGCTCGTAGAGTACGTGGGGCCACGGCAAAATGAGCCTATTAGGTACCCTATTCTACCAGGAAAACAGTACCTAACTAGGTATGGAAGTAGGGCTGCCTAAGGTGTCAATAGGGCAGCTTTCTCATACGCCTACTGTGCTTGTGATCATGCCACGAGGCTGGAGAAGGGTTCATATACACCCCTGAATGGACATGAAAGGTACCTTCTACACATATCTTTGCACTCTTTTTCTTGTGTGTGCTAACCCCCCTATGCCTCTTCACCCTTCACCTTGACTGAACACTGCCAAAAACAGCATGGGCATGCATATGCGGCCAAATACTCTCCTTCAAACACCCACCGAAGCACTGGGTTGAAAACGCGAGTGCATGTGGGGGCAGAGAGCAGAGTAAAAGAAGGTGAAGCCAAATGCCCCATGGGGCTGCCTCAGGGAACGGAAAACGTGCGGTCACACCAGCTTACAGCAAAGAATCTGAGCCAGGATTGTTCAGTGGTGTTGGCACTTTCACCATTAGTCATGGTTCGGTGGGTGGGTTGTTTGCTCACACCAAGCCTCGGAGCTCAGAGATCAACCCTCACCGCCTTGGCCACTACAGCCCATGACCGAGTAGTGCTCCCAGTGGTGCTTCCACCTTCTATGTGTATTCACTAGCACTCGATAAATCACGAAATTGTCGCTTCTATTCTTGAAAATGATGAGAATTTAAGGGTTTTGAATCCCTTGAAGTGCATTAGGGGGTTTCATGCACCACAAATTCTTCCCAAATAGCTCCCAAATAGTGTAGCCAAATGAGATTTGAGACTTTCTCAAAAATGGATTTGCAAGTGATTTGAAAACTGATTTGGAGCTACCTGAGCTCCAAATCCCTTTTCAAAAGTGCCCAAATCTTAGCTTTACAATTCAAAAATGGATTTGAGAGGAATTTGAAGAGTGATTTGGAGCTCAAGTAGCTCCAAATCAGTTTTCAAATCATCCACAAATTGGTTTTTGGGAAACTCTCAAATCTCATTTGGCTACACTATTTGAGAGCTATTTGGAAAGAATTTTCGGTGTGTGAAACCCCCCTATTGGCAAGTCAACAAGTCATTTCACTGGGAAAATATTCTCTTTGAGCTACGGAGTACCCTTCTAGCAAGTCATAAATGAGATACCAGTTATACTAGAGGTGAATTTTAGTTATAAATGTCCGAAGGACTACGGAGGGGCTTTCCACCAGAACAACCCCATGCCTAATTACTGCCACCTGCGGTCCCATCCCAGAAATAATTAACCCCCCATCGCTTCCCTCCCAATGGGTAGGAGCCCATACGGGCTCAATGGGGTTCTATATCTAGTCTGGACAAGCAGAGTACATGATGCACCAGATGGTGATGTATCTGGGTCCACCACCCCTCTGGCTTATGTCTCCAAGCTCAGAAATACTCTAGATAAAGGTGCAGCAGGGGTTCTCTTGGTGTCAGGTGGTGGAAAGGAGTGGCGGCAACTTCCCGATATCACGAACTTGCCGAAACGACCGCTTGACGCGGATCCCTTCCAACACACTCCATTCTGCATATATTCCTCCCTAATTTTTAGGGCCTGTGTAGAGTATCATGTGCCATATTTCTGCCAAGTTGAGCACAGTCTGACCCCTCCAGCCTGTGCAAGAGCTTTTTTCCGACTTCGCGGCAAGTACCCCATAACTAATAGTACCAGGATCCCCTGAGTTCTGGGGGTGGTTCTCCTGCTTTGGGGTCAAGTTGACCAAAAGCGCAGATGTAAATATTCTGGGATTTATCAAGAATAGGTTGGAGTGCAGGATTTGGCTCCCATGGGTGTGGAATCCAGGTACTGAACTCTGGTGGGTGGTCTGGGGGTGGCATGGCTAACAATGGAGTCAAACCCCCTACTACTGGGCAATTCTCAAAAGGGGCCACCCCTATTATATAACATTAAGTTGCATGGATATATTACCCACCATCCCCGGGCAACATGCCTTTTACAGCCGAAAAGGCAAAGGGTGAGCCGGCAAAGGCCGGCCGAGCTACAAGAGGAAGCCGAAAATGCAGCACACAATTTCTGGTCCGCTGAGCAGCGTATTTAGATAAGGTTCCTCCCCAATTTCACAACTATGTGTGATCTCTACAAGACTGTGAGCGATTTTCTCAAATCTAGCCTGGGTTTGTGCTACAGCTCCGAAAACCTCAGTCCAGGGACAATGGAGACTGAAAAAGACGTAGGGTTTTGTAGATAATGTGATGGCTATAATATCGTACTATTGAGCTGGGGCGAAATTGTGCACTGTGCAAGCTACCTTGTAGAAATGGCGGGAATCGATGATTTCAATAGTGATTGTGTTCAGCGTACCGAAAACGGAGGCCGTCAGAACAATGTGCACACTTTCTCCAATCTGGGCACAGATATATGGCGTACAACCCCAAAATACATGCTGGCATCTCCATGGCCACCTCCCTCATGTCTGTTCAAGAGGAAACCATGCGATCAATAGCGGATACACGGGGACCCAGAAGGGGAGGCTGTCCGCATAAATCCTACAGTAGAACTTGTGCACCATCTCGCAGACCAGGATCCAGCTGCATATGTACTAGATACTCGATAACACCACTGGCTTCATGCTGCCCGGTATTGCTTGCGTCCCTCTTGCACCAGGCGCACCCATCCTTTCCAGTTTCGGGTCTCCTGAGCACACATAGAATGGCACCGTGCGCGAGAGATAAGTCCGAGCCCCAGAATATTGAACTAGTGCCCAAATGGTTTTGCATCCTGGACCGAACAGCGAGTGGCCAACCCATTGGCGTGCTCAGGTGCACTCGGCCAGTTGACCAAAAGCACGAGCCTTGCGAATTTGCCAAGAGCGTGTGGTTCATTTAGAGACAGTGAAACCAATCGTACTTCTATTAGATATCAACAAAATTTCATAGTAGTAGGGAGTGCTACCCACCGGCTGTTGACGAAGATTCCTGCAGCACATCCTCTACTCCTGAGGAAAATACTGCCAGCATACCGAGGAGCGAGATGTGTGCTGTGGCTTTCCGATATCCTTAGCAGTCCCTCCTTTCTTTTGAGGCCTCGGCGCACTGTATAATTTTCGGCACTTGCTCCACCCGAGCTTCATGAGCGGCATTTCTGTCGTATCTATCTCCCAAAGATATACTTTTCAGTCAACAGTAAGGTGATGGGCTTTAATATGCGCATGCAAATTATAACACCATACCGCGGGTTGCCATCCAAGCAAATACGGCACTCAATAGGCGCATTGGAACGCAGGAATGAGTCCGAAGACGCAGCCGCTGCTTTATATTCCAGCTAGTGCACATGGACCCCCTAAAGTCAACCTGGATGCCGTTGGGTGCTTCTGTGAGGGAGAACACGCAAACCAGAGAAAGCTGTAGGTAGAGGCCGCAGGATTCAAGGGCCCTATCTGTGGCCTCATTGTATAGGTTACCGGAGCTCTACATCGTTGAGCACCTCCCATACCCTCGAAACAGCCAGATCGCATGAGGGACAGAAGTTGGTGCCATGGTCAATCACATTGCGGCCGAAACCGCCGTCTTCACATCCAAAGTGTGGCTCTTTATCTATTAGAATACTACCCAGAACTGTTAGTCAGAAAAGCAAGGAACGTACTAAGAGAACGATATGCAAACGTCGCGGAATCCCTGACGATAGCGAGTCCCTTCAAATCGGCACAAGTGAGAACGCCAAAGATGGTGGCACCAGGGCCCTGGAGAACCGATGCGGTGAAAATGTAGTACGGTGAAGGGGGGTCCTTTGCTGAGATGGCGAGATCTACCAATTGAAAGGATGGACCCTGGGCGCGATTGCTCCGTATTCCTATCCTCCAGTTGTCTGCCAGTCTTCCTCCCCCTTGCCTCCTTCGAAAATGGGTGTTTCTTTCACTACCATGGCCTTGAATCCCATCACAGCTGTCGATTCAGGCAGGATGTCCTCGGCAACGTGTTGTACAATTTTCCCATTAATTTTGACCAAGTTACTAGGAATGTCAACTGCTAATGTCCGACCACAGCTACTATGGGGTCACCCACTGAGAGCACCGGGCTATCATCTGGCGAGTCAACATCGATTGTGTTTGTTCATAAGTAGCCAAGGGGTTGCCTTGATGCGCCCGCATAGCGGTGGGCCGACGAGCGTGGGGGTTCATTCAACTCGAAATTCGCCAGGATGCGTGCCCTGTGCACCTAGTTTTTGACCAGGGTTGTTGACACGTAGGAGACACCACAACTCAACTCAATACTCACCAGATCTTCAAGATCCAGCTCCCTAGTGCTGGGACTTGCATGGTCCGCTTGTCCCTTTCGCCAGCTGTACTCTCTACCTCTTCTCTCAAGGAGCGACTATGTGTTCGACCGTGGGATTCGCCATCTGAAGGCATGTCACCTGTGATTGTAGTCTGTGCGCTCATCAGATTCACCATCAGTGGAAACAAACTTGTCAAAAGGTCGGACAATATCCACACCCTATCGTAGCCTTTCAAGGCGTCCGCTGCCCAGAGAAATTCATCCTCGACCGTCTTGTGACCAATTTCCCAACTAGTCAATGACACATTTCCTAGGTTCACATCTCCGCGCCCACTTCCTGGGCCGATATAGTCGCTTTTCTGCGACGTGTCGCCTAGATCCGTTAACACCGGTAGGTGAGGCTGTCTTGGGGGGCGCAGACTGTCCTTTCAGTCGTGGAGATGGAGGAGAAAACGGTAGGAGGTAGGGGGGCTAAGTGAACAGCTGCACCCTAATATCATTATCTTCAATGTCAAATCCCCCATGTACCTTGGGCAGCGAGCAATCGCTAGTATGGCGCAGGTTTCGGTCCCTGCAAAAGCCCCCGGTACCTGGATAAAGGCAGCACGGCGTGTTCTACTGTCTGCCTCGTCCGAGAGTTTCGCTGTATTACGGTCTTGATCAGTGTCTCCTAGTAAACGGCGGCATTCCTCATGCAAAACGCATAGCTGTAGGACGTGCTCACAAGTGCGTAGGTCCTCACTGTAGGCAGTTGACTTCTTCATCTGGAACAAACTTTGCATAGTAGCACTCTATATGTGCATGTCCTGTCATACGTTGGACAGCTTGGTTAATCCATCTCTCCGGAGCAGAGGGATGTCAGGTGGAATTAGTGTGATGGGGTGCTAATAACAGGCAGGCTCACCGGGATCTGAGCAAGGGCGAGGAAACGCCAAGAGGTGCACAATGGCTGGTGGTTGCCACGGACGCTGTTAATCAGAATGATCTCACTTGACCGTTTTTCTCACGAAGGGTGCCAATGGGCACCCACGGAAACCGTAGAGATATCAGGTTCCATGGGTAGCGCACCAGCCCGCCAAGGATAGTCGACGTCGGGGCATGAGAAAACATCACGGAAGTTGACACTGACGCGGGCTTTGCTGGGATCTAGCAGGAGAAAACAGGCTGGAGCCGATGTCATCAAGGTGATTATTGACCAAGATTATCTCACTTGGGCTGCTGTTCTCCCGAGGGAGAGGGGTGCTTAACATCGAAAGAAATCCCCCAAGCGTACAGGGTGGAATAGTGATGGGTTAGTAAGAATCCAGAGGGAAAAGAGAGCTGCTTCAGCTGCTCTTACATATACTGAATAACATAAACCTGCCTTCATCATTACGCCCCGGCTTCTAGGGTGTGGTGGTAAGTCTCTGGCTGGTGGTGTTATTGTTCTTGAGGGCCGGCAACTTCCGGGTCACTCAACGCCAGCAATATCGCAAAGCGCTCAAGCGGCAAGCACAACAATAGTCTCGTAACCTCTTAATAATGCAATGGGGGTTTCTGTTTAATTGTACAGCATGCTTCCGCTTCAGCCAGTCACAAACCGTTTTAGTCGGGAATCAGTTCTCAAATATAATAAATTCAATGCACTTGGCAGAAGGCGAGAGAAGTGGTTCTCAGAGAACGAAGATCACCTCCAGACGTTCTCAGGAAAGCGCCATGGATTGTGTGTCAGAATGCACCGAAGTAGCAGGGACTGCCGCCAGCAATAACATCATCCCCATAATAATCCTCGGCAATGGTAATCTCATCGAATTCATCCCTCCGCTCAACAGATATCAGATGTTTTATTTATGCGTCGGTTTTGTGAGCAGTAGGTGCATTCCAGAGTGTTGTATCGGAGGGAAAACCATCCGGCAACAAGCGATTTACGGAGAAAACCGGACGCACGTGAGGTTTCAAGTTCCGGCTGACAGTGGGAACGTAAGCATGGTCCTCGCTAATGATATTTTCTCCTCGTGCAGGGGACCTGTGAAGAGCAGGTTGGAGAATTCTCATCCAGAACTACTCGTCGACGAAACAGTCGTGCTAATCTTGCCCAATTCATCAGACCAACAACAATAGCATTGAACTAAAAGCCATGCTTGGGCGGCTGGTGCTCAATATGGCGTCCCCGGGTCTCTTCTTCAACCAACCAACCCTACTCTTGTCGCTGTGCTCGAGAACATCGGCTTTTCATGGTGCACTGCTCCCAATCCCCCGTCGTCACGGCGTGTAGAGATCTTATGGTTTGTGTCCAGGTTCGTACATGGTGCCGCATTTCTAGTCCGTGGTCTTTGGTTCTTATGTAGACATTCCTCAGGCTGGCAGCTCCCTCTTCCCTATCCTCTCATCGTTTCAAAGCGATCCGGCAGCGACTCCACCAGAACCGGTAGGTTCTTGCAGTCGGACTCGGGCATATCCCGCTGCTCTAACTCCTGCCCTCACTCCTGGGCTTGTCAGTCAGATCCACAGCGAAGCTCGGAAATTCGCATATCGCTCACGGGACAAACCTGCTATCATGCAGGGTGGGGCCGATATCAACCTTCAGCTTTGCCAGCTCGAGCGGGAGGCCGATATTCTCAGCGTTAGCCCTGGTCGTCTTGTGGATTTGATTGAGCGGGGGCGAATCAGCCGAAGAAGCATCCGTTACCTGGATTTAGATGAGGCTCATCGTATATTGGACGTGGGTTCCGAGCCGCAGATCCGCCGTACCGTACAGGGGGAAGGACATGCCCGGCGTCCAAAAGCGTCAGACTCTCATGCCCAGGACCACCTTCCCCCCCGAAATTCAGATGTTGGCGAAGGACTTGTTGAAGGACTATGTCTTTCTCTTCGTGGGCCGTGCTCGCTCAACTTCAGAAAGTACTACTCAACCCGGACTACTCAATACCCTGCGCGCTTCAGACGCAAATTCTGGTTTGATGCTGAGTTTCGTCGAGGCGGAGTGGACGGTGAGGGTACATTCTGATGTTCTGATAGGTCGTAACTTGCCGGAAACGTCCATTCACAGAGATCGCACTCGGCGTGAACGTGAAATGACACCAAGCGCCTTCCGCTCTGGTCGCACGCCTATCATGGTCGGGACTGCTACAGTTGCATCGATACTTGTTGATACAGTGGATCTCCCTGCTTCTACTTACAAGGCAAGAAGTGATTCAATTCAAATAATACACCTCTCACAACTTGAACGAGTTTAGGCAATTGAAGATGGAAAATATCGACTTTTATTCACATCCCCCGAAATGATAGAAGAAAATCCTAAACTTGTCAAGCTTCTTTCGTCCCCTAAATTCCGCAAAATCCTGCATGCTATCAATGTTGATGAAGCCCATTGTATTTCGCAATGGGGAGATTCCTTTCGGCCTTCATATGATCGCATCGGTCTACTGCGCGCCCAAGTATCCCCTGAGACACCCTTCTTCATTACCTCTGCCACACTACCACCCAAGATGCTGGCGGATATAATGCATTGATTAGGATTTGATCTGGAAACGCCAATTATCAAGCTTTCCAATAATCACCCAAATATTCTTCTCTCGGTGCAGGAAATGGAGCACAGCAAGACCTCATTTCGAGATCTCGACTTTGTTGTAAATATTAATGCAAAGAATGAAAGCGAATTACAAAGAACTATGGTATATTTTGACACGTACGTTCACGTATTATTGATGCCTTTAAAATCCTTGTCTTTCTTCCTCTAGTCAGGGGCAAGCATCCGCTGCTGCCGAGTACCTTCGGAGCAAATTGTGCTTTGCCTTCAACCAAGCAGTCCCCCCGATTGCACATTATCATGCCGATATGAGTAAACTATACAAGTCGCGTACTATGGGCGCCTTCAAACATGGCGAAATAATCATCCTCTGTGCAACGGAAGCTGCTGGAATGGTTGGTACTTGGTGGGACAGTATATCTTTGTGCGGCAGTGGCTTACCCTTTCCAAAGGGCTGTGATATACGTGATATATCCCTCGTAGTTCAATTTGGCCTTCCAAAGACACTCTGTACCTGGGTCCAGCGGCTTGGAAGATGCAGTAGGGACGAAAAAATCAGAGGCGAAGCTATACTTCTTGTAGAAAAGGGTGTGCTGCCAAAGCCAACGAAGGGCGGCACCGCCACTGCGGAAGGCCTGAAGAATCTCGATGCTAACGTGGTACCACATACCGGCGATTCAGAAGATACTTCCAGCGCTGCGATGGTGCCTCTTGGCACCCCTGTACTCTCTCCCAACCAAGACTCGCTGACTGGCGACAATATAGATGGTGACAACGAAGCACTTTGGCTTGCTGTGGGCGATTTGACACCCGAAGACCTAGCCGAGATGCTTGAACAAGAAGTGACCCTACAATCTGGGGACGTGACGGGAAACCCTCCCTTGGGCGCAGCAAAGCCACCTGGACGGAAGGCCACAGTGGCCAACAAGCACCGTAAACGCACTGCGAAGCGAAAAGGATTGGCGGAGGCCCAACGAGAAGCCAAAGCAGGTGCCCCTTCTCAGACCGACATTAACATGACATCATCCTCTTTGCATGTACACTGACCTGTCCCCGGGTCTTCCTCAATGACTACTTCAAAAATCCTCTCGCCCCCGGAGAAATCCTTCATATTCCTGGACGATGTTGCTCTAATTGTCATCCGCCACTGCCACAACACACTGGCTTGGACGAGGCAGTGGCCACTCGGAATAGAAGAAGGCACGAAAATCGGTGTGACGAACTTGCTCCGAAACTTGACAAGTGGCGAGGCGAGACGTCCGCTCTCTTGTACTTCGCATCCGAGGAGTTTGTCGTGCCGGACATCCGCCTTGAGACGACTATCAACAGTGCGCTTATCATTGACTGCCTCGAAACTCTCGGCACTCTCACGAACAACGAAGTTGCATCTGAATGCATGCGAGAACTCCTAGAGCTTATCGAGGATACTGTGAAAGAGACTGAAGCCAGCAGGGTCACAGAGATGTTGGTAGCCATCGAGACAGCTAAATCGCGGGATCGTGAAGGTGCAAAAAGGCAACGAGCAACTGTCAAGTCTATGCTGGATGCCGACCGAGCTCTTTTGGCCACGACTGCAGGGGTGGAAGTAGATGAGGAGATGGTGCAGAAGATCAAGGAGGCAAGGATACGAGTGGCGAAAGATCGGGAGGATAAAAATCGTCGGAACCAGCGTGAGAAAGAGAAGCGCCAAAGGAAAAAGGAAGCCGCCGCGAAGATATCCCCAGCAACAGCAGAGAGTCCAGCAGAATTAATTGAGGATTTGGGGATGCACAGCAGGGCTCATCGTTCAGAAAGTGAATACATCATCAAAATCATTCTCCGCCTCAACATCCTCACCTTCAGGAATACAATTTGAAAAATCATCCAGCATGTCAAGAGAGTTCACATCAATGTTACTACCATCCTCAAACCCTGGGTGGCGTGAGGGGGGAAACAAGGCGATCTCGTCATCTGCTTCACGGTGTGCCATGTCGAGATCAGTAGTGTGACGTCCAAGGCGATCCCTGAACTCTGAGAGCTTTGTTGCCTGAACAATAGAGATGCCTGTTGAAAAGACATCGACAACATCGACCATGCGTGACAAACGTCCGGCTTTGAAGTTGTGGACTTGTCCTTCTTCGAGAATCGTCCTCAAACGGTTCAAATCGTTCATGAATTCTGGTGATTTGTGCTTCCCAGACCTCTTTGGCATTCGGAATTCGGTCTCCACAGATTGGACAACGTGGCGAAGGACGTCGATGCATGGCGAGATGTGCATTATAAAGTCCCAGCAAGCACTACTTCCCTTCGCGGCATATATGACCTTTGGAACAATTGGCTTCAATTAAATTGAAATAACGTTCATGGGACAGCTTACCTTAATCCAAAAGTTGACAAATTCTTGGACAAGGTCAGCTGGAACAAAGGCATCTGGTTTTCCCTTCGTATTTAAGAGCCAATTGTCGAAGAAAGCCTGAGTGAGTTGGGGCGTCCACTCATACCGAAGGTTCTGCTCCAGATGTAGCAACTCAAGGCCGTAGTTGAAAGAGCCAGCACCCCAGCAGCAGAATAGCCACCATTGCAGAACACCGTGAATCCTTCCAGTATCTCCAACCTTAGCGGCAGCAGATCTCGACCATGAGAAGGGCATCGCGAATGAAAAGTGACGCATTTTCGAACACTTGATCTCGGTCAACAGGATCCTTTTTCTGAAGGTGCTTGATCTCGCGAGAGGAAGCATGAGTACGGACAAGACGATTGGACATTGACCATACTTCTTCGAAACTCGGCAGTGATTTTTCAAACGAAGCAAGTGAGTCATGGTATGGGCATTATACTGTAAAAAAAATAAATGTCTGAACAAATGAACATTTGAACAAGTGAATACTTGAACAAACGAACATTTGAACGAGTGAATATTTGAACGAACGGACTTTTGAACGAATGGACTTTTGAACAAATGAACACATATTGGGGTGAATGGACTAGTCGGTCTGCTACTTTGAGAACTGATTTCTCTAAGTCCACCTGTACCTAACCGAAACTAGACGGGAGCCCGGTGTTGGCCCCAGATCTTTTAATCCCACAACCTGTAAACCACCCATGGGTGTTACAAATCGAGTCAAATTGACTAATATAAAGACGTGCAAGCAGGGAACAGAAAAATAGCCCTTAAGGCCACCCATTAATTTCCTTATATAGTGGGCACACGGACTTAGGCTTGTGCTCGTCATCTTGGTCGTTCTCTCGTCAAGAACAACCAAGATGATGAGCACAAGTCTAAGTCCATGTGCCCACTATATAAGGAAATTAATGGGTGGCCTTAAGGGCTATTTTTCTGTTCCCTGCTTGCACGTCTTTATATTAGTCAATTTGACTCGATTTGTAACACCCATGGGTGGTTGACAGGTTGTGGGATTAAAAGATCTGGGGCCAACACCGGGCTCCCGTCTAGTTTCGGTTAGGTACAGGTGGACTTAGAGAAATCAGTTCTCAAAGTAGCAGACCGACTAGTCCATTCACCCCAATATGTGTTCATTTGTTCAAAAGTTCATTCGTTCAAAAGTTTGTTCGTTCAAAAGTCCATTCGTTCAAAAGTCCATTCGTTCAAAAGTCCGTTCGTTCAAATATTCACTCGTTCAAATGTTCGTTTGTTCAAATATTCACTTGTTCAAATGTTCATTTGTTCAGACATTTCTTTTTTTTACAGTATAATGCCCATATCGTGAGGCGTCTTCTAAATATCGTAAGTGGAGTGAGGTGGCCATGGAGAATCAGAGTCCAGCCATACATCCCCGGACACCAATCTACACCACTGGAGGGATGTCGCCAATCTTCTCACCGACCTTGACCTTCTTGCCGACTTCTACACCAAACGCGAAGGTTGGGGGAGATTCGAAGACGAGAACGATGGTGCTGCCTAGTCTGAACCCGCCCATCTCTTGGCCTGCACGCAGAGGCTGCCCTCTAAGGATCGCGGAGGCGTTGGCATAGGTGGCTTCATCGAAGGACCCGGGTGATGCGCGATGGCGGCAAACATTGGTGCGGAGGGCCTGTGGTATGAATATGTGCGATGAACAAAACAACATCAGAAGGGGCAGAGAATGAGGCGTACCTCATCGAAGTTAATTTTGATGTTCCCAACGTTAGTTGCTCCTAAGGGCGAGATGAGACGGCAGCTTGAGAAACACCATGAAAGGAAGTATTCACCGACTGGGACCATGCCAAAGAAACCGTGTCGCCACCGCCCAAGTAATGCCACACGTTCGTTCAAAACAAACAGATTTTGCAACTGCTTGGCCATCCAGGGTGCGACAGAGAATAATTCCCCTAGAATCCCAGGGCTCGTGAGGATCAATTAAGAAGGGGGGGAAGGAACAGTGCATACCGGCGAAATGGCGTCGCTTCTCGACGACCCAAGCAGTGGGGCTGTGAAAGCGGTGGTAGTCGCCCGGTGCGAGATAAACTACAATGAAAAACAGTTCATTCCCGGGATTTACGTTAGAGACAGAGTTGGTGCGCTTCAATGGCGAAGGGGAGGTGGATGAGTCCATTTCAGCAGCCACCGTTGGAGGGTGGGCCTGACTTGATTCAGTCGCGACCGAGGCGTCCTCTATCGAACCTTCGCGTTCATTGGAAGGGATGGAGGAGGAAACAGATGACGATGGTAGTGGCGATGGTCTTGTTGATAGTGATGGTGAAGCGACGACTGCTGGAGAGGATGACGACAGAGACAGCGATAGTGGATCCTTTGCACTACTCCCCAGCAGCTGATTAAGCGAATATTCAATCCCATTGACGTCGGCGAATTCTTCGTCATCGACTTCTGCGCCTTGTCTGTGGGCGAAGTCCACAGTGATGCTTTCCCCATGGGATTGAGTTCCACCGAGTAACGCATCAAGCGAATAGGTGAGGCCCTTTACTTGCTCGACACGCGAGTTCACAATCTTGCCGAAGTGAAGAACAGTTCCATCCGCAGGCGACACCTGAAAATGGTTGAGCGATCAGAATGCGAAGTGAAAGACAAGGGATCAGCGCTGATGGACAGACCAAGGCGGCGTTCGCGATAGAACGAACACCCGGCTTCAACTTTCTATAGAAGAACTCGCCAAGACTGGGGTACATCGTAAGGTCTGAGTGTTCAATTTCGTCCAAATTACACCCGAATACCCAGGCGTAAAAAGAAAGCCCTGCGGGACGGGACCACATGGGCAATTCAAAAGAATTCAAGTAGCCCCACGCCCGGGAAATATTTCGAAGAGGGAGAGCACCGAGAACAGTGACCTGAGCAAGCAAGAAATTGACCTTGAATGAGGACTGGAAGAATAGAAAGTATCGCACCTTCCAGCGACCCTTCACTTCCACAGGCTGCTCATGGGTCACGTCCTCAGCGTTGGCGGGCTCGCGTTGAGACGTTTTTCTCCATTGGAGGATCGCAAGTAATAGCGCACCAATGCCAACAAGAAATGGGTACCATTTAGTCGGCGTGTCCTTCCAGGCCGCGACCAGGCGTCCTGTTTGAAGAGGGTGAGCTCTTGTGCTCACTACAGTCTCCATGCACTCACGTCGTAACTGCATCCGTGCGTGGGCTGGACCAATACTGCTAAGGGTGGTGTTGCGAGGGACTTGGCTTCAAGTCGGCTCAATTCCGAAGCCAGTCTCTTCTAAGCCAAGTCAAGTCAAGTCCTTTGATTACTAATCAAAAGACTTGACTTTGGGCGACTCGACTTCAGCCTGAAGTCGGCTCAAGTCTTAATAGTATGAACAAACGAACACTTGAACGAGTGAATATTTGAACGAACGGACTTTTGAACGAATGGACTTTTGAACGAACAAACTTTTGAACGAATGAACTTTTGAACAAATGAACACATATTGGGGTGAATGGACTAGTCGGTCTGCTACTTTGAGAACTGATTTCTCTAAGTCCACCTGTACCTAACCGAAACTAGACGGGAGCCCGGTGTTGGCCCCAGATCTTTTAATCCCACAACCTGTAAACCACCCATGGGTGTTACAAATCGAGTCAAATTGACTAATATAAAGACGTGCAAGCAGGGAACAGAAAAATAGCCCTTAAGGCCACCCATTAATTTCCTTATATAGTGGGCACACGGACTTAGGCTTGTGCTCATCATCTTGGTTGTTCTTGACGAGAGAACGACCAAAATGATGAGCACAAGCCTAAGTCCGTGTGCCCACTATATAAGGAAATTAATGGGTGGCCTTAAGGGCTATTTTTCTGTTCCCTGCTTGCACGTCTTTATATTAGTCAATTTGACTCGATTTGTAACACCCATGGGTGGTTTACAGGTTGTGGGATTAAAAGATCTGGGGCCAACACCGGGCTCCCGTCTAGTCTCGGTTAGGTACAGGTGGACTTAGAGAAATCAGTTCTCAAAGTAGCAGACCGACTAGTCCATTCACCCCAATATGTGTTCATTTGTTCAAAAGTTCATTCGTTCAAAAGTTTGTTCGTTCAAAAGTCCATTCGTTCAAAAGTCCGTTCGTTCAAATATTCACTCGTTCAAATGTTCGTTTGTTCAAATATTCACTTGTTCAAATGTTCATTTGTTCAGACATTTATTTTTTTTACAGTATAATGCCCATACCATAATATGGGCATTATACTGTAAAGAAAAGAAATATCTGAACGAATGAAGAAATGAAGAAATGAACGAACGAACTTTTGAACAAATGAACAGATTTTTGAATGAACGGATTTTTGAACGAACGGATTTTTGAACGAACGGGTTTTTGAACGAGCGGGTTTTTGAACGAACGGATTTTTGAACAAATGGATTTTTCAACGAACGGACTCTTGAATGAATGGATTTTTGAACGCACCCTAGGCAGCCCTATTTCGGTACCTAATTAGATAGTCTTTTCTTGGTAAAATAGTCTAATAGGCCTATGTGCACATGGCCCCACGTGTACTTAGCACCCGGCATGGCCATAGTCAAAAGGGCAGGATAGGGTGGGGTTTCCAAAATGGGAAATCCCACCCTATCCTGCCCGTTTGACTATGGCCATTCCAGGTGCTAAGCACATGTGGGGCCATGTGCACATAGGCCCATTAGACTATTTTACCAAGAAAAGACTACCTAATTAGGTACCGAAATAGGGCTGCCTAAGGTGTGTTCAAAAATCCATTCATTCAAGAGTCTGTTCGTTCAAAAATCCGCTCATTCAAAAATCCATTCGCTCAAAAATCCGTTCGTTCAAAAATCCGTTCATTCAAAAATCTGTTCGTTCATTTCTTCATTTCTTCATTCGTTCAGATATTTCTTTTTTTTACAGTATAATGCCCATACAACCAATTGGTTGTGCGGTTGCAGTTTTTCTCGTGGTGAGTGTGGTTGCCTTTGTTGATGACCTTAACGGCAACAAATCCCGTACCATCACCAACTGTGCTTTGATAAATGGGCACATCCCCCTAGGGCAGGTGGTGATCAACCGCCCCTGCTTTCTGGTCTCCATACTAGGACCTACATCTTCCAGGGAGAACCAGGATTTCATTTGAGATGAGTAGAGCTGATTGGGGCCAAAAAGGAGGAAATGGACTCCCAAATTCAGCCCCCCCAGTCCTGTTCCCAACACCGGGCACAGATCGCTCGGGAGGCATGCAGGAAGTACCCCCCCATCGTCCTAGTCCTCTTTCTCCGTTTGCACCTCATTTTTCTGTGACAAAGCCCGACTGGCGTGATCGCCAGTGTTGCCCGAGTCTCCTGCCCCCTTTCTCGATGATGACAACGGAGAATATTTTCCAGCTCCCCATTGCTCACTTCACTAGGCTAGATTGTCCCCAATGGAAGAGGTTCCCACCAAGGGCATTTGCTAGAGTGTTGAGTTCTGCTTGGATCTTGGCTGTCCTTTTTCCCAAGAATTGCCCAGCATTGTATGGGTGATAGGTGCTGGATGATAGCCAGGGGTAGGAGTCAGAGGTGTGAATGAAGAGTGTGAAAATGTGTGATGCAGTAAGGAGGACTCCTTGCTTCTTGCCCAATCACATTGGGCGCTTTGTGCTGGGTGGAGTCCACAAAGGGAGGTGAAGTCAAAAATGCACCTTCTCTGGCTGCTGATAACTACATAAATTACATAATAGGGGTAGCTGCTTTTAGGATTGTGTAATAGGGGGTGGGATCCCTCTCCACCACCAGTTCCACTCCTATATCCCTCGCTGCAAGAGGGAAAAATCCCGCTCAAAGTAGCAGAACCACCGTCTCACAGAGAGCTCACAGGGGTCATAGCAAACAGGGCCTACACTGGTGTGGCTCGCACCCAGCCCAACCAGCCGAGGTACAGCGGGTTCTCATGCTAGTAGCTGCGCCACTCTACAGCGCAGAGGGCGGTGGGGGCGGTGTGCTGGGGCTACTCAGCAGCCGGTGGCGGGTGCGCTGCGCCGCTCCACGAGTCTCGGCGTGCCGGAAACCCGCCGAGCGAACCCCGTCCGTGCCGAGCTGCTGCACGCAGATCTACGGCGCAGAGGGGCGCCGAAGGTGGTGGGCCGCCGCTGTTCAGCGGCCGGTGGCGGGTGCACCGCACCACTCCGCAGATCTCGGCGCGCGAAACGCACCGAGCGAGCCCCGGCCCTCGCCGAGCTGCTGCACGCAGATCTACGGCCGAGAGGGGGCTGCGGCCCAAGTTGACCGACGCGCTGTCGGGCCCAAATTTTTCGCTCAGTGGGCGTGACCCCTCACGGGGGCGGCATGGAGCTGCTCAGCTGCCAGTGGCAGGTGCACTGCATCACTTCACAGATCTCGACACGCCGGCAGGCCACCACGTGCCCTACCCATGCCAGGCTGTGGCACCCAGATCTGCAGCGGGGTGGCTTCGCTAGATAGTAGATAGGGACAGCAGGAACCCCACTAACTCACTCATGTTTGGCGCTAATTAGATGGCGGTGTATTTGGCTACCCTAGGGGAGACCATTCGGCCATCAGCCGATAAAAGAGGGGATTTTCAGGACTGCGGGCTGCAGGCAGTCAGCGCGAATCTACAGTATAGGCCGAACGGCCGCACCCACTATGAGGGGACTAAAATGCCAGGGTT
The DNA here is from genome assembly GCA_014904985.1 of Hydnum rufescens UP504. Classification (NCBI taxonomy): domain Eukaryota; kingdom Fungi; phylum Basidiomycota; class Agaricomycetes; order Cantharellales; family Hydnaceae; genus Hydnum; species Hydnum rufescens. The sequence goes on along the minus strand of MU128953.1, from coordinate 255,382 downwards.
TCTTCCGGCTGCTGCTGCCGTAGTTGGCGGACTACCCAAGCCCACCGATCATCGCCATTCAGGTCCCAGATTCTCGATCGTTGCTGGGATTTCGGTCCCCGTCTTTCTCGGGCGTGCACCAAGCCAAGGGGTTCAGAGAGATGCACCTGATGCTACCCTGAAGGCAGCATTTTGTGTGAAAGGGGGGGGCTGGAGTAGAGGGAGGCATCCAACTCACGAGGACTACCTCTCCCAGCTCAGGTGACTCCCGATGGTTAATGCGCTTCGCCCGATAGCTGCCAGTCAGGTTCCCCGGGCATCTGGTAGGAAGCAACTCCAAATCTCACCCACACACAGTAAACTCCGCAAGTCACACCGCACCAGCACTTCCATACCCGCAGTAGCTTCTTCCATGCGTGAAATGCTAGTAGTATGGGAATCGAGTGTCGCCTTGGCTATGAACTGCCCAGGCACCTGGAAAACATCGCTTCATTTCCTATAGCTATGCCACTAATAACGCGGCTCTGTACAAGAAACACGCACTACTTGCCGCTCATTCTCTCTTGTAGGACCCTAGCAGCACTGAAGGGTGCTGCGAACAGGCGAGTAGGGTAATGAACATAGCGTCGCGGGCTTCCACTCGCCCTCCTGTTTCCGGGCACTACGCGCAGGTGTTTTCCGGGCTGCACTGGGCGACAATCACTGCGTTGAACATGAATTTGTGCGGTTGTCTTGTGGAAAACGCACGAACCAGTATTTCTGAGAACACCAGCAATCAGAACGTGGTGGCGAGCTGGGTTGACGCGTTTACGCGTCGTGGCGTGGGTGGGTTGCAGGTTGGGTTCGGAGGATGGGAGGTTCGGCTCTCTTGAATATATCGCGGGGCTGTCTCGTCCACGCAAGGTCAGCTTGGAAGGACGAGTGTCGACCCGAAATGGCCATGTTTGCCTACTTGGTATGAATCGAGACGTTACCAGAAAGACAGGAAGAAGACACAAGGCGCTAAGAAGTCGGTCAGCAGACCAGCTGCCACCAACGGCTCAGCTGGGCAGTGGTCGCGAAGAGGATGGGTTGACAGTGCAAGCTACGTGTACTCAACGCCGGAGATACCCGGGAGATTCTAGCGCCGGACTCATGACTGCCTTAGGCAGCTCTACTGGAACAAAGGCACTATGATATTTCAAAGAAATTAGTCTAAACCATAGTGGGATTGCCAAACTAGTCCAAGGCACGAGCAACTCGTTTAAAGACATGAAGCTTAAGAGGCAGGGCGATCGCCTAGGTGTGGGAATCACGGATGGGAGGAGAGGAAATCATGTATCTCTTGTGCTAGCTAGGCGAGCCAGTTCTAACCTGAGAATCTCGGGAGTATCGCGAATATATCTTTCGAAAGCATCGGGTTTCCGCCGCCCTTGTATCTTCACCCACTCATGCGATAGACCGTGCTTCAGCAGCTCCGTCATGCCTCTAATTCTAAGGCTGCGACCACTACATATGCCTAAATTCTCAGCTGTCCAGATTACATCGCACCTAGAGATAAAGGGTCTGCGAGTTGAAGGCTGCCATCCTCTCGGGGTCCTCCCCAGGGAGTAGTATTGGCACCTCAGTGGCAACAAAATTTTGGAACCATTGTTTAGCGAAGCGAAGAGTTTAGAGTTGGTCGGCAGGTACGGATTGGTACTATTGATGTGTACCTTGGGAGCCTTGAGAGTGAGGCCTGAGACGGTTAACATGGGCACAGGGGCGCTCTCACCCTCTTTAATGGCGTCTTGAACGATCATAGGCTCGAGGGCGAGGACAGGGAACGCATCCTGACCATGAAGTCCCATGTAGAAGGGCCATTTGATGGTTTTGGCCACGTTTGTAGTATACGAGTCGGATGTGGTGGACGCGGCAATAGCAACAGCTATGACCATGTCCTGAGTGTGGCCAGTGACCCCCTGAATGATGCTCCCCAGTTTGCCGGGAGAGAGGTTGGAGACACGAGCAGTGACAAAGTACCGAACGAGCCGCGTAAGGCCAATAAGAGGGAAGGAGATTGGGACAGATGCGAGGTACTCCAGGGGAGGTAGAGTCGTGGAGCCATTTAACCATCCAAGGACATCTAGTCCATGGGCATAGTACGTGAACCCATCGAGAGACGCTTTCTCTGTGGGTTGCAAAATATTCTTTGTGACGACGGCAATCAAGTCTGTCACGTAGGGGCGGTAGATATCGCAAACGGCCTTGGGCTCACCAAAATACACCTTGTCGCCGCCTTGGCCTCCCAAAAGGCCGTGGATGGAGGCTTGGCCAGACTTGGCGGCTGTGAAACAGGCGGAGGGAGGAGAGCGCGGAACCTCGGTGGCGGGCGCGCGACTTTCGAGTGCTGCGCGCACTGCAAAGTAGCCGCTAAGAATTTGCTTGCGCGTGTCAGGGTCAAAGGACGCGATGAGAGTAGGCACATCCGTACTGGGGCATTCCTTGTGCGGTGTCTGATTCCGGCGTTGACATCGGGGTTCGCACAGGGTTTGACGCGGAGGCTCGTACGAGGGCATCAGTAGGGGGACTCGGGGAGTTTTCAGGCTGGTTTTCATTTGGGTAACCTAGAATAAGCAATACGTTAGTTAAAACCTGAAAGCTGCACAAAAAGAGCTGCTCTCGCTGCTCTTTTTGCACAGCCAGAAAGAAGTACTCACTTGATGGCATCGCACGCGCTGTGTGGTGCCTGTCTTCCAGTATCGGCGTATTTCTCGTGTGGAGCTTGACATGGGGGTAGACCTAGGGTTTGACACGGGTTTCCGTGCAGGTTTCATTTGGGAGGGCTAGAGTGAGGAATAGTGTGTTAGTTAAGAAATAGATGCATCGCAAAAAAGAGCAGCTTTCGCTGCTCTTTCGCGTCGCGGTAGCTATGTAAAAAGAACTCACCTGAGGGTACCACACACCCGCTGCGGCGGGTGTGTGGCACCTGTTTCCCCCTGGGCAGTGCGGTTTTGCTTTTGGCGAGACCGGGGCGAGTCAAATTCCCGCCCTAGCACGATAAAAAAAAATCGAATTTAGAACTCAACTGCGTACCTCAGAAGCACGCCAATACGGCAGGGTACGATGCGCTAAAATCGTTCATCGATCGCTCAGTTGTCGAGATCTCAGCGACTCCACTCGGAGCGACGCAAGGAAAATAATAGAGGAAGAGCGGCAACAGGACAGCCTACGGCAAAGACCGAAACTACTCCGGATTGCATCCGAGGGCGCAACTCAACGCCGGCACATGCCGGGATCAAGCAAGCGCGGAACACCAAAGAGACAGCACAGTATAAGGCACTGTGGCAGTGTACACCTGGTTTGAATACAACACAAATCGTACGAACGGCTGTTTGTGTTCGGCACGGGGTAGCTGCCGGGAGGTTGGGAGGGGGAGGCAACAAGAGCGTAGGTTCTAGGTTCTACTGGATGACGACTACCTAATTTCGTCCAAACTGTTTATTGATCAATTTAACGAGCGACGCTCGGCGGAAGCTGCACGCATGTAGGAGAGAAACACCAAGTATGTGTGTTGTGTAGTCAGGTGTGTATTCGTCCCCCCACAAGTCCGCCCCGCGCCATGGTACTCATTCATCCAGATCTTCGTCCTCGCTTGCCCATTTCTCAAAAGCAGAGTACGGGTCCTCATAGAGAACTGGCTGAGCGCTGGTGCCGGCGAATTTGCCCAGGGAAGCTGAATTATCTTCATCTTTACAGTTCTTTTGGGTTGTCCCCATGGGATCGGGGGCTTCGGAATCGGCAGTGGATGCAAGAGAGGGAAGAGGTCCGGGGCGAATTACTTTGGCTTGGTCATCGATTGGAGCAGCCCCGACGAGGGATGTCCAGACTCTGTACACTAGACTACAAACCATCGTCGCGTTGAATCAGTGAAGAGACCCGAGCTGGATGGGACGGCAAGCACTTACTCCAAGTCATTCCCTGCGCTGAGTGATGACCCAGCACTAGAGTCCAGGTTCAACCTGTATGCCATGTCGAGCAAGCTGGGCGCCGGGAATGACATCCCTGGCATCGTGAGCCATAGGGATCGGATGTCAATAACGTACACTGGGGCGAGGCCCATTCCGCGAGACGGAGATGCTGGGCGGTGAGAAGACGGGGAAGAGTTATGGTTGTGTTCTCGATTCATAGTGGGTGAGCGAGACCTGGGCCTAAAATTCGTGGGCCTGTGGGAGTGCGGGCGGTGCAAATTAAAAGACATCTGTCGAGCACCGGTTTGAAGCACTAGACTAGTGGCGCCGAGTTCCCAGTTGGTGGTATCTACGCCTGCTTCTTGCAGGACCCTAAATGCAGAGACGGCGTCGTAGACAAGAAGGATGGTGGGAGCAGTCCCCTCGTGAAGTTTGTCGCGTGGACGAACAGTCTCGAGGCGAAAAAAGGCACGAATGGGCTGCCCCTGGAGGCTATTAGGGCAGGAAGAAATGACTGCTGAGTGACAACTTACACCAAAATCCGTATTGAGTGAATGGGGGTCGCTTCCCTGAATACAAGCATCGCGTTACTGAGAACACCGATGCTCATTTGGGCTCACCTCATATTTAGATGGCCCTTTCGGGATGAAGAAATGGTTCTCTGGACCAAACGCCTCGCCGGCCTCTGAAAACAACACCTCGGCGCAGGAAATGTCCAGAGGAACTCTACCGACCCTCGAAGCCTCTGGAGATGAGGGTGTGCTTGCGAAAACGATGAGGCGGTTCACTAGACCATTCCAAGGTGAGTCACCGATTATAAATTTCGAGACTCGGAGAGTTTTTCGGAGAGCTCCAAGAATGACGCTGTTGAGGGCTACTGCGTCAGAGTAATACGAGCTGGGATTGTGTGGAGACAGACCGTGAGTGTTCAAAAGCGCTTCTTTGGCAGCTAGCATCTTCATTGGTGATGGTAGTGTAAGAAGAGTCCTGAATGTCTTTGCCATAGGTTATACGGGCGGGTCTAAAGAATCAGGTGGATAAGAGACCCAACGAAAGAAGCACAGGAGCGCCTACGTATCACGGCATAGCGAATAGGAGTTGTTGGCTTTACTCGTGTCTCTTTCGCTCTGATCGCGGGTTCTGATCTTTTTGTTCTTCTTCGAATCTTGGCGCAGAGCTTTGAGCTTGTCTTCGGTCTCCTCCAGGCTCGTAAAGGCGATTGGAGAGAGTGATGCGAAATCTGTTGAGGGGTATGCGGGTCGCGTACATCTCAGGGGTCGCGCGAGGCCATCCCCCGGAATCAGTAGGTACCAAGCACCTGAGTGCTTGATTCCTATTCGGAAATTAGACATACTGGCGGGGACCCAGAGGCCCCAGACACATACCGAGAACCAGTTCAACGCCGGTTCTTCGTACCAAGTTATGGTCTTGCGGAATATCGCGCCTGAAAACTGTGTGAACTCAAGGGTGGTGGGTGTATATAGGAGGGAGATCGCACCAGTGCCCCAGGTGGCAGTTGAATCCACCCAATTGATAGAATTTCATTGTGTCCCTGGTCTGCCACGTTCCACAGCTTCAGTGCGAAAGTAGTTACGCTCGTGAACACCCTCAGCTTTACCTTGTACCGGTGCTTTTTGAAAATTGAAACCTCGCGTGTATCCGGGTGTCTCCGAAAACAGGCCTGTTTAAACTCCGACTGTGGGCTGGTTGCAGTTTACCCATAAAGGGACTGAGAGCGGTTCTAATACATGGTGAACCCAGTGCTCGAAACTATTAGGGGGTGGGTGGGTGGGTGGTTTGAGTGGGGTGTTGTGGGGGGGGGGTGTGCGAAGGAGGATTCTGACAGAGCTGTAGATTGGGTGGGTTGGGTGGGTGGTTGAGTGGGGTGTTGTGGGGGGGGGGTGTGCGAAGGAGGATTCTGACAGAGCTGTAGAAAGCAAAACAGCAGGCTGTGATGTGCGAGGTTTTTCCCACGTATAAAAAGTGATAGGGCATGCGGATGGGTGTGCGTTGTGTGGCGGTCCCTTCACCGGGCCTTCAGTCCTGGAGGTGGGGGAGAAAACGGCAGAGAAAGGAATCCGCCTCCTTCGGGTTATTCATGGGGCTTGTACGGCCTGTTTGGGTTCTTTAGAGTTTGGACTTGGAGTCGATTGCTTGTTATGCAGTGGTCTTTCTTCCGCTACGGTGCAGACTGGGGCGGTGAGTCCGAGCCACCCATCTAGCATTTGAAGCACTTCTTCTCTCACCCATATGCAGATCCACACACGCACCAGTGTATGCACTAGGGAAGTCTGCCTTGTCGTACCTGCATCCTTATGAAAGACTGTCGGTACTTGTACCAGTTGTTGGGTACAAAAGAACCAAAATGTGCTGTTTACGAGGTGGTTGTGATTCACACTCACTCTCCTGGCAGCCTTTCCATCTATCCATCAGAATTTGGGTAAAATGAGGCAAAGGGTCCGTGAGTCTCATCAGTCGCGGTTTCGACTGTATCTCCCCAAACCCCAGTTTGGTTTTGCATAGAACTCTGTGACCACGCCCATGTTCTCCAAAAGCGGTGTGGTTTGGGCCTCTAGGGCTAGCACTTCGGTCCGCTATGCCACCCGCGTCTGCCCAAGGCCATTGCCATGAAGCTGTCCCCCAAGTAAGAGGGGGTTTCGAGGAAAATGAAAATAGCTTTAGAGACTCTGAAGAGCCAGAAGCGCAGCATGCGGCCCTTCGGAGCCTTCGAAGATGGTTTCGTTCTCCTAATGCGGTGTCGGTGTTGTAGCTAGTATCGCACTCAGGCCCCCCTAAGAAGCTCTGGCTATGATGCTACGCCGGTTCCACCGTCCTCATTTCTAGCATGGCGCATGTGTGGAGTTCTGGAAGAGCCACTAGTTCCTCTACTATACAGCGGTGGGTGGATTTCAGGTTATCTTGGCCTCCTTGGTTTATTCTCCTACTCGTATCTGAAAGCCCTCGGTGGCTCTCTGAAGGAGAGACTACCGTGTTTCTCATGGAGAGATGTCCTTGTTGGAGCCCAGCTACGACTGAACTCTAGGGAGCAGCGTCGCGAGCGCTGCTGGTCTTGGCCCTGGGGGAATCGGCAGCCCTGTGTTCGAGTTTATTTGCCCTCTACCGCACCAGACTCTGCAGGATAAGGTGACAAAGGCGATGTCCGGGCGTTCATCAGCGGCTCCGAAGGACCGGAGTTGCACTTCTGCCCCTTCGGAGCCTCCGACGCTATTTTTGTTCTGCCGGCGCGATAACCCGCTATGCGCTGGGCTCGCGTTTCCCCCCCCATTGTCCCGTAAGTTTGCGCACCTTTAGCATGTGCGTGGTCCCCGCGGCCTTGCCTGGGGACTCCTCCAACTTCAGATGTCGCTTTTTGGTCGGCCAATGCGGGTGGACTCCATGGCTCCACGAAGAATCCCCCCCCTCATGAACCGGCCTTGGGGAGCTTTGGAGGCTGTTTGGGCTTTGCCGGTGCTAAATAAGTCGCGCACCTCTAATCGGAACCGCGTTACGTAAGAAGACACAGTGCGTGTTTCCGGACCTACCACCACGTGGAGGATCACCTACCCAACAAACCCCGCAATCAGGGTAGGATTTTACCGCGCTAGGACTCTGAGTGCGCAGCCCCACTGACTGGCCAGCACGCACCTCACTGCAGCAAAAAACACAGGGCAAAACTACCCCAGAAATGAACAACCGCGATCAGCCCATAGCTTATGGCGCTCCTGGCTCCACGCTGGATGTCGGTGGGAGTTTTCTGCAGAGCGAGGGTTCCGGAACTGGCATCGACTTGCGACATTTCCTCTTTGACCTCATCGGCGATATCAGCGATCTCTGGGATGAGCTGCCTTATCCTGAGGAGGCCGAACAGGATGATCGGGTGTAGGATCCCACGTCCGTTGACTCTCCCGCTCTTGCTGAAACCAAATGCTACCACCAGAAACTTGGAAGGGCGTGCGGAGCGCAATCTGCGCAAGGGCCAGGAGAGGAGCCGATCCCGGCTTGCAAAAAAGAAAAAGGCCGAGGCCAACGTCATCCGACTGGCAGAAGTGGATGCGCTTGATCTCCCAGTTTCTTCCACAGGGTGGACCCATAAATCTGGAAGCTACAGAAGGTGTGTTAAGAACGAGCTTGACACCCTGCTGCAGGATATTGGGCGCACACAGTTCGTGCTCTCTCAGCTGCGGCATATTCCCTTCATGTAGGTGCCCTATGACTACCAGCTCCCTTTTACTAAGCCTGGCTCCCCCAGTCCGGGTAGCAGGGCTCCAACTATGGTGCTGGATGCAGCAAACCGCCTGATTGTCCTGCGGTCCTTCGAATTTGAGTACATGGACCAGAATTTCATGATGAGTCTGCTGCAAAGATTGGACACCCTGTTTACAAAATCTTCGGTAGTGCCCACTGCAGAGCGAGAGAAAAATGTCCGGGGAAAATTCCTTTTTTGTATCATGGGGTGGTCTCGGAGCTATTCCCCGGTGAGAAAACCCCCTCCCCTTGGGTGTATTGACCCCATTGCTCATCGCGCGGGTATAGATCCCCACGAGGGGCATTTGGGAGACCAAAAATTCCCGGTTCATCGAAGAGTTCCTTGATTCTGGGGAGTTTGCGGCCGTCTGGTAAGTGGAGTGCTCACAGGGAATGAGAATTAGTGGCCCACCCAATCCCTTAGTATGGAGATGTCCAGGATTTTGGAGAGGTGGTTCCCGAAGTATGCAGCCAGGTGTGCTGCATCCAATGAGTGGTGGAAGAGCCGGACACAGGGTTTTGTTGCTATGAAATTCGGCTATTTCTTCAACTGCTGTGTCAATGTGGCTGAGGCGACACCTGGAACTCCCCCGGCTGATGTGAAATGTGGCCCCCATGTTGACTACAAGAACATTGCTGGGGGAGTGTGTGCGCTTTATGTTATTGGTGAGCTTGCCTTGTGCTCGTGGTTAGAATTCCCTCAATTCACACACTTACAAGGCTTTTTCAACCACGGAGAGAGGTGCTGGCTGGTTTGCTGGGAGACACAGCTCATAATCGAGATCCCCCCAGGAATATACCTCCTGTACCCATCCAGCCTTGTCTTCCATTGGAATGCTGATAGAAGGGGTTTGTGCCATATGTTTTCCCTTTTTTGTGTTTATTTTCCTGATGCCCAATACAATAGAGTTTTACACTGGGGATACACAGATGGAAATGGTGACAACATCCAACTGGGAGCTCCCTGTGCCAGAGAACACATCTCCACTGAGGAGGATTTCCAGTGGCCGAGGCAGCATTGTGTTTTTCAATCAGGCTAGTATGTTCCAATCATCCGAGCTTGACTCAGCCTCTGTGGAGATGGCCAAGTCTGAAGGGAAGTCTGGAGGGACTGACTATGCGGCGAAGGCAAATGAGGGGTATACCAGCTTTCACTTGCTGTAGGGGCGTAGGAAAACAGGCGTCGATTTAGATGAGCAGGACAGACCAGTGTAAATGCCTAGTTGAATACCGGGCTTATGCGGCCATATATAACCTTTGAACCCCGCCTTATTCCCTTGATCCAAGCCATGGATTGGTTGTTGGAGTACAGCCGGATGTGGTAAGCTCGGCGTTGCAGCGGGATACGAAAACCTCGGCGGTTGCCCCTATTTCGGTACCTCCGATTTATGCCCCTTTTCCCTTCCATGTCCGGCTCCCTATTTAGGCATGCAGCTGTATTGTTTTAGTTAGTATATGGTGCTTGCAAGGCTCGTATGCCCCTCAGTTCTTTTTCCGAAGACCGAGGTTAGCTCCAACACCACTTCTTCTGTAGTACGGCTACTTACGGATCTCCTATAGTACCGTGTGCTCTAGGTACTGTTCTCAACCTGAGTTCTTTTTCCGAAGACTGAGTACCGTGCGTTCTAGTATAACCGAGTACTCTGCCAGCATTGGTTGCATGTTGAGATGGGGGTGGGTTAATGCAACATTCTCAAGAAGTGGTTGGTGAATTTCTCCATCAGTTTGGATTGGGTTCGGTTCGGTGGGTAGGGTACTGGACGGGGTTTCGAAACCGGCGGGTTTGGACCTGGCCAAGAACCCGGCACCCCTGGCAATATGTACCAAGGATTTCATGCTGTAGATCAACTCAGTCAGCCATAAATGTGCTGTTGTTTATTCTTATAATGGTGCTGATATAGCTTGGTTGTTGCTATTGTTATTACTGTACTATACAATATACATAGGGGTTGCCCCACTTGCATCACCCGCATAGTGTTTAAAAAAAAAATACACTGGATGGTACCACGCCCACTGGGGCATAGTACCCTGCATTGCATCATTCGTGTGGATGGCGGCCGTGGGTCCGGTTTTTCGTACGGGGGTCACATCATATACTGAAGTTTCGTTCTTCTCCTGTTGGGTAGGGTGGTCAAACAGGTGCATCACTTCCAGCATCATTAGCCTGGGTACTCATGCCATGAATCGAGACTATGCCGATATCATCGGCGGTGAGGCCCCACGCAGTGAGAGCCCTCCAAACCGGGGCAGCCCGAGGGTCTTGACCTTCGAGCACACCAAAAGTAGCCAGAGCATCCTTTTCTTGACAGACAGCTTCGCTCTCGATCATGGCGACGCGCTCCCGCCAGAATTCCTCAGAGCGAACCAGTTGGAGAGCAAGTTTGTGCTTCGGCATGTCATGTTCATTTTCAATCCATTGGGCAATTTGTTTCCATTCCAAGGTCCAGGCTGGTCAGCCGATTATCAGTATCTAACCAGATACTTCAAGGGTTGCATCTATATGCTCTAACTAGATCTCAGACCCAGGGGGCCCCTAGCCATAAGGATTCTTTCTTTATTTATTTATTTATTTATTTATGTATTTATTATTATTATTATTGTTGTTATATACACTAGGCTTGCCCAGTGGGGCTCACCTATGCACCCAAGAAGAGCAGCCTGTGGCTGCTCTTCTTGCACAATTGCAGCTCTAGAAATAAAAACTTACCTTGAGAGTACCACACACCCGCCGCAGCGGGTATGTAGTACTTGCACGTTCGTGGTTTCGTTCACGGGGTTTAGTTTCGCTCGGTGGGTTTGGGGTCGCGGGGCTTCGGGTCACAGGTTTCGGTTCGCGGGGTTTCAGGTCGCAGGTTTGGTGTTGGGGGTTCGTGCGGGGTTCAAGATCTAGAAAAATAAAGGTATTAGTTAAACATTAAAGCATCGCAAGAAGGGCGGCAGCTTGCGCTGCTCTTCATGCGCCACAAATAAAAATAAAAATAAATAAAAAAACTCATCTTGGAGTACCACACCCGCCGCAGCGGGTGTGGCTCCCTATTTTCCTGCGCAGCCCAGTTCGTGGGTTCACGTGGGTCATTGGTCTTTTCGCAGTTTCATTCGTGGGGGCAGGCCTTTGTTCGGCGTGTTTGGCATCGCGGGCCTTCGTTCGGCGGGTCGGGCATCGCAGGTTTCACTCCGTGGGTTTGGCGTCGCAGGGTCCAAGTTCAAGATCTAGAAAAATGAATATGTTAGTTAAATATTAAAGCATCGCAAGAAGAGCAGCTTACGCTGCTCTTCTTGCGCCACGAAAATAAAAAAAATAAACAACAAACACTTATCTTGAAGTACCACACCCCCGCCGCAGCGGGTGTGTGGTTCCTGGGGCCACTCGTTGGCTCCACGTCGTTTTGTGTCTTTACTGGTGGGTAGTCCTTCTTCACCCGTGTGGTTTTCATTTGGCGTGTGGCTTTGGGCGCGTGTTCGTGTCATGGGCCGTCATTTCGGGGGGTTCGGGGTTCGTTTGGCGGGTCCTTGTTTGGCGGGCGCCCGTTCCGCTCGTTCTTGTTGGGTGGTTCTTCATTTTGTTGGTTGTAGGGCAGGGGATAACCTAGAAAAAATATTTATGTTAGTGAGAAATTAAAACCAACGCAAAAAGAGCAGCTTTCGCTGCTCTTTTTGCGCGGCCGGATATATTGGGGGGGGGACTCATCTTATAGAGAACCACACACCCGCCGTAGCGGGTGTGGAGTTCGTGTGGCCATTCACTGGGTGCCTTGTCGTCTGTCGTGGTCGCGTTGGTCGTGTTGGTCGTGTTGGTCATGTTGGTTGCGTTGGTTGTGTTCGTCGCATTGTCGTGGTCTCCCTTCTCGCGTTGCCTGGCGTGATCCTGTTTGGGCCCTGGCAGGTCGAGCCCTCGTTGTTTGGCTGATTCTCAACTGGTCCCTAGGACCAGGTCACGGTCTATATGGGGGGTACTGTGTTAGTAAACAAGTTCAAAGCAGCACAAAAAGAGCAGCTTTCGCTGCTCTTTTTGTGCTGTTGTATCTACTACAATAAAAAAAACTCACCTTGTGACCACACACCCGCATTGGCGGGTGTGTGGTCATCCTTCCTTCTTTGGGTGGTCTCCTCGTTAGGTGGTGGTGGTTGCGAGAAAGAAAGACAACTCAACGCCGGCAATTGCCGGCATCCAAAAAGTGCCCAAGCGTCCGGCGCCACTACTACAGTATGAATTAGTAGCAAGTGACTAAATGTAAAATACATACCATATAATTAATATTTGTGAAAGGAAATAAAGAGACCATAACAATGAGTCAGAGTTCAATAAGGCATAAACATTGCAAAGTGGATTGGGCGATTTCTATGATTCAGAATCGGCTCAAATTTAAATATATTGGGAGCATGTATGTACCATACATGGGCGATCAATTATCTCGGGGGCTCCCTCCATTTTCAATTTGAGCCGATTCTGAACCATAGAAATCGCCCAATCCACTTTGCAATGTTCATGCCTTATTGAACTCTGACTCATTGTTATGGTCTCTTTATTTCCTTTCGACAAATATTAATTATGTGGTATTTATTTTACATTTAGTCACTTGCTACTAATTCATACTGTAGTCGTGGCACCGGACACTTGAGCGCTTTTTGGATGCCGGCAATTGCCGGCGTTGAGTTTCTCGCTTACGCAACCACCTAACGAGGAAACCGCCCAAGATGACCACACACCCGCAACGGCGGGTGTGTGGTCACTAGGTAAGTTTTATTTTGTAATAGCTACAACAGCGCAAAAAGAGCAGCTTTTGCTGCTCTTTTTGCGCTGCTTTTACTTCTTAACTGACACCTTTTTTGTTTGTTCAAATCTAGTTTTCATCTCTCATATGAACAAATAGCAACACGAAACCCGGGTAGCCCCATGTATCGACACCAGGCCAGTAAGAACAGGGACGACCCGCATAAAGACCCACCCGAACAAGAATCCGCACGACCTGAAAAGCCGGACGGTGCGTGGCCACGAAGCGAAACACAGTACCACACACCCGCCACGGCGGGTGTGTGGTACTACTAGATGAGTTTTTTTGTGTTATTTTGATTTTATTTTGTGGTGCAAGAAGAGCAGCATAGGCTGCTCTTCTTGAAAAGTTTTAATGATTTAACTGATATTATTTATTTTCTAGATCTTGAACTCGAACCAGTATAAACCCGCCGAACGAACGCCCGCCCAACCCACCCAACCCGACAACCCGACATACGAACGCCCGCCCAACCAAAACTCGCCATACGAACACCAACCAACCACCCGCCAAAACTTGATAATCCGCCAAACGAACACAGGCCAAACCAAATGGCCACCTGCCAAACAAAACCGCCCAAACCGCACACCCGCCGAAGCGGGTGTGTGGTAATATATAAGGTAAGTAGTGTATGCAACCGCACAAAAAGAGCAGCAAACGCTGCTCTTTTTGCGCTGGTTTTAATTTTTAACTAACGTATCATCCATTACTCTAGATCATCGCCTCAACCACAGGAAACAAATGAAGACTCGCCAAACGAACCCCCCCTCCCCGAAACAGCAACCTGCACGCCACCCGCGAATCGTAACTCGCCGAAACCGCGCCAGAAGACCACGGCAGCCACAGGAACTACGCACCTGCCAAAGGGGTGCGTTGGTTTTAAGGTAAGTGCCAGGACTGTCACCCAAAAGGAGCAGCCTAGGCTGCTCCTTTTGCGTGGCTTTTCTTTTTTTGTTATTTCGTTCTGGCTCTTGACTAACATATTATTTATTATCGTAGGCTGTCCGTCTGCACCCACAACCCGCGAACCGAAACCCCCGACCCACCAAATGAAATCTGCCAGACGAAACCTGGGAACGGGGATGCACAATGCAAGACGCCAGAAACCCCAGACAGAACCACACACCCGCCGAAGCGGGTGTGTGGTAATCTTAAGATAAGTACGATCGTGCAAAAGGAGCAGCGTACGCTGCTCCTTTTGCGTGGCTTTCTTTCCCCCCTCCTTTTTTACTAATGTATTGTTTATTATCCTAGGCTTTTATCTGAACCCACAACCCCGACCAACCCCCAATCAAGACCCGCAACCCCGCCCAACAACCCACCCAACTGACCTCAGACATTGAGGGGCGCAGAAGACAACACTAAATCCAACAAACTATACAAAAGAATAGGTGCGTCGCGTTCGTTTATATTCACTTGCACGACGTTGAATCATTGTGGTGGGTGGCGGTTTGGATTGTCTTTTACAACGATTTCCGCGGCACTCCAGCAATCGGACGCCCCTCCCGATCTCAAAACCATTCAACACCAACTTGACCCAGCCATGATCCTTTTCCCTTCCGTCATGGAGAGCACTCGCCGTCGTGATGCTTTCGAGTCCCATTTCTCCAGTATTTGTGAGGCACCGGCCGGGGGGCTACCAAACAAGACCAGTGTTTACCCTGACCTCGATCTTCTTCGAAGAGATCTTGTCAATCATTATATGTCAGTAGAGGCAACGCTGTCACACTCTATTAATCTGTCTGCCTCCAAGGACCAAATATACGACAACTTTAGGACCATTTTCACGTTATACCAGGAATCGACATTTACTCTCGCTTTTATTCCAGACCTCAAGCGTGGGGATGCTGAAATGGCCAAGGGCAGAAACGGCTAGTGACATTGGAGTCGCCCGAAAGAGAAGGTAGTCGTTGGTGTTAGATGGGATAGTTATTGGGGGTAATTGTCCAAGTATCGTCACCATACATACATGTTATACTGCACATGCTCGACAATCCAAATCAACCCCGACCTACTAAAATTACATCTGTCCCTTGATCCCCCCAGCGGTTTAGAGGCACACAAATAATTCAGGGCCAAGACGCGCACATCACATGGACCTTTACGGTTGCTGCCATTGTTCGTGAGTGAAAAGGCTTGGGTCAAGGATGAGAGGGGAAGAGAATGAGTTGCTAGAGTCGCGATGGGTGAGGAATATCGGAACATTGTATAAAATCCCCGAGCCTGATCGGCCGGGTCTGCAATGCTCATTAGAAAGTGAACCACGACTATCAAGTGCACATGTTTAGATTTCACAACACCTACTTGGCCGTCATACAAAGGCGAAGCGTGGAGCCTAGTACCATTCGGCGAATTGGATGACTGTGATGGCGTCCATGGGCGAAAGATTCGACTTGGGATCACTAACCGTCATGCAAAGCCGTGCATGCGTGCTGTTGCTCGCCAACTGATCACATTGACGTTTGGGGCCGGGGCCAAGTTTGACATTACAGGAGGTAACGGTTAGGAGTGGAAAGACATGTCGGCGGTGAACATGACGTACTCATCTTCCGGTTCGATCGCCATTTTCAACCCATCCGAATCCGCCAGCTGTGCATTCGCCGCAACAACCCCAAGATTATGGGATTTGGCGCAAGATATGGCACATAGGGACGTCCTGGATCTGACGTTGGATATCATGGGGTTGATCGCGCACTGGGATCTAACGAAACACGCTAGATCCATGAGGAACGAATAGTGACGAATCCGCACTATGGTCACACCAGGTAGGTCGACAAGCATCCAGACCGATACCAAATAGGGGGGGACGTGATATTCTAACCGCGTGCTTAGTTTAGGACATGCTACTGGTGTTCCCCAGTTTTAGCTCATTTCCTTCTCCCATTGTCTGGTGAAGGACTCGATGATGGCTTCGCGACTGTTGAAGAACGAGTCCTGGTTTTCCCATGTTGACTCTAGTCGTCTAGGAAGATTGGAGCGAGGGGTGTGCGGTGGGCAAACCTTGAGCGCAACCTGGCGCAATGTTCTTGCGAAGTGACCCTTGGCGCTGCCCCTGGGCCGTCGGTGTGATTATGAGAGCGATAAGGGTTCGGCAGATTATGGGAATGAAGAAAGCGAGCCAGGGGTGTCACGGTGGCTGACGGATATCGGATGACTGGATGAAACCTAAGCCTCGTCAGTAAGGCTTGCGATACTGATCAGGAACAAAACTACCGTGGGCCACCGAGTCGACTAGCGAGTCGACTAGTTCAAACCTTGTGACACCTACACAGTTGTAAATATAAAGGGCACAAAATTAAACCTGGATTGTCAGTCGTATAGTGTCCATAGGCAAAGGATTCGAGTGCATACAAGGCAAGCTGCAGATCGACTGGGTTGGGATCACTACCCGCGATGCATGAAGCACTATTGTATGTTCTTGGTGCCGAGAGATCATGCTGACATATAGAGTGGGGTACCGAGTAGGTGCTAATGGTATGTTGCAGAGTGCAAGTGGTCTTTCGGCGGCTTCCGAATGACAGAGCCATAACGAACTTTCGAAGTGACCATGCGTTTGCGTCGTGGCCAGCGATTCTTCTGACTTGTGACTCGCTACCTCATGTGCACGAGGCAGAGTGGGTAAAAATATGGTGTTCTTCTCCAAGCTTCTTTCATTCCTCAAGATGTCTGATCCATCACCACCTCGCGACTCCATTCCCCCCTTCTTACTGCCAGGCAATCTAGCCAAGAGGCCCCTGGGTGTCTGGTACACGCAGCTAGTCAATCTAACGCACGACGAGAGTCCTCCCTACACTGCCTTCAAGCTTGCTACGATCTTTCACTGGGAACGTTTCGAGAAATTCAAGCACGAAGGCTTAACGTTGGTCTTTGAGCGAGACCCTCGTTTCGTCGTGTACTTGCGTATTGATCGCATGTCGTTTGAGAATGACCCTTGGCACGCATCCAAGGGATCTTCTGCTAGTCTTGTCCCCAAGTCTTTCGGGGGCTCTCCACAGGCAGCGAAAGATCAGGAAGGTGTGGAGCGCGAAGGCAGGGCGGCGGATTGGTGCCAGCCGCTCGATGGTGACGTGATAAAAAAGCACTTTATTGCTTCAAAACCAGGATCCTCCGGGAAGAACTCCTCGCTACGAAGCCTCGGTGTGACACATTTTCGAGCAGTGGGTAGTCGTCCAAACGTTGTCGATGTCATCCTTGCCGTGTATGTGGTATCGACGCAGAGACGGAAGTATCACTTGTGGACTGCGAATTGCTGGTGGCTTGCTCGGTCGATCCGGCTTTTCATCCGAACGCAGTGGGGGGGGGGAAGATGACGGGGAGATTCCCGAAGGGCTGCTTGTCGATATGCGGGAACGTGATCTTGTGGCAGACCAGCCCAAGATTCGCTTGATATATGGGAAATTTAGTGCAATACGAGTCTGTATTTCTTCTTGTACAGAATGGATTGCTTTATCTCTAATATTCAGCTATATACTCACAGGAAAGGAATCTCAACCTACACACAGCCGAGTTGCGTGCTCAGGCAGCGGAGGAGGCCCAGCAGGCAGCGGAGGAGGCCCAGCGGGTAGCGGAGGAGGCCCAGCGGGAAGCGGAAGAACTGGCCGCCTGCGAGGCAGAAGGCTGACAGCTCGAGGCGGAACAGCGACGGCTTGAGGAAGAACGACGTCGTGCAGCCGAAGAAGACGTGGTTCGTGAAGCTGAAGATCGGCGCATCGAGGCGGAAGGTCGGCGCATCGAGGCAGAAGGTCGGCATGCAGCAGAAGCACAGGTTGCTAAACTGCGAGAACAACTCCGCCTGCTCGCACCTGATAGTGCATATACGTGAGGTACGACTTTGCTGCTTTCCTCAAGCTACTGTTACTAACAACCCCACTATTCTACCAATTCCAAGGTCACAGGCCACCCCTTTCAAATCGATATATCCGCTTCCAGGACCTGTATCCCCAGGATGGATGTTTCCCTCCCCTCGGATCGCTCTGCATGACAGGATCATCTACCTGTAATACTTTTCATACCTTCCATATTGTTCATGTTCGTAATCCTTAGCACTCACAATCTATTCCCATGGCTCAAAATATGGCGTCGGCATACCACTTCGGATGAGGGAGACTCATGATAAACGATATATTAACAATCGAGCCTCAC
>MU128953.1:180276-234868 GCA_014904985.1 Hydnum rufescens UP504 | reverse complement strand
CATTGACAGGCAATGTACTATCTCATACCATTCATACACTCCTGCCTCTATCATCAACATTATCTAGGCAACAAGGCTGATCTCAGCAAAGAGCCTTTATCAAAATCTGCCTACTGATGACCTCCAATATAATCTCACTCCCATGTCCATCCCAGATCATAATGATATAGTGCCAGAGAACAACAGAGTGTATGACCTGTAACTCAACAACCAATCCACTCACAAGGCTGCTGTGTGAATGGTACTAAAATGTCCCTACAGATAACCTCTTCAATATGGTCCCACTCCTATGTCTATTGCAGGTCATATAAGCATAGAGCACAACAGAGCACAGGTCTTGTATATCAACAACCAGTCCACCCCCAGCCACATCAGTGGTATCAAAATGTTCCTACAGATCACCCCTCCAGTATCGTACCACTCCCATGTTTATTGCAGGTCATATAACCATAGAGCACAATAGAGCGCAGGTCTCTCTCCAGCCATATCTCATCAACCAAGCCACTCACAGACATCATAGTGGGCTTAAAATCACCCCACAGATCACAGCTACAATTTCATACCATTCACATCCCTGATGCGGCTCTTAAAGACCTAGAGCACAACAGAGCACAGGTGTTGCAAGCCCTCCAGGGCCAAGATAACACTGTTATCATATGTCCTATACACATTGTCAATCATGTCTGGCTAGTCTATATCTGAACCTTTCAAATCCTCATACTTGCTAACCTCTAACTGCACTCCTTGAGGCCCTGCAGGCCTTGCAACACCCATGCTCTCTTGTGCTCTATGTCTTTAAGGGCCACACCAGCCAATCAGCATGGTATCAAATTGTAGCTGTCATCTCTGGGGTTATTTTAAGCCCACCATCATGTCTGTCAGTCGCTTGGTTGGTTAGATATGGGTGGAAACAGACCTCTGCCCTATTGTGCTCTATGCCCATATCACCTGAAATGGACATGGGAGTAACACCATACTGGGGAGGTCATCTGTAGCATCCCACTCAGGTCCCTGTCAGTCCAGTTGTTGTTGAGTTGCAGAACCTGCACTCTAGTCAGGGATGGACATGGCAGTGTCACCATATTGGAGGCATCATTTGTAGGAACATTTTAGCACCATTCACATGTCAGTAGATTGGCACTCTGTTATGTTCTGGCCCCCTATCACTATCATCTCAGATGCACATGGGAGTCACATTATATTGGAGGTCACCTGTAGGCAGATGTTGATAAACACTCTTTACTGAACCCTGTTGCTTAGATAATGTTGATGATACATGCAGGAGTGTATCAATGGTATCAGATAGTAGATTCCCTGTGCATGATATAGTGGCACCAACTTCTGGCATGGGTTCCAAATGCAATTCCACTTGAACAATCAATGTGGAGGCTCTGTTGATAGATGAATAGGACTATTGGATTAGTTGCTGAGCTCTCAAAAACATTCATGGTGGCTTTGTATCAGTTGCCAACAGATTGATCATGGGTATCCACCTGTCAGATGGTGTCATATGGTGCCATTCAAACGGAATTTAATGTCCTCAAGGCCCAAAACATATATAAGGAGGCACTGTTCAGCTCAGCTATGACCCCCCACATTTCAGACCTGCTCCTGCAACTAAGTACACCTCTACAACCCAATGTTAGGAACTTGACACCTGGTGAGTATGTTGCATCCACTCCAGGGCATCTGTCTGCAAGCCATGAGGATTTTTTTCCAAGTGTTTTGATAGATGGTGGTTGGATGGTGGTTGGCTATCTAGCAAGATTCTGAGAGTAATTCCATGGTATCTGGACTGTTGAATAGACTCTGGACAGTTGTGATTCATTAGCTCTGAGTGCTGTTACTGTTCTTTTTCAGCCATGACCATGAAATTCATCCCTATCCAATCCTAAAGAACAACATCATCTCCAAGTGTGTAGACCATTGTTTCCACTCCTATTTTCAAAACTAATGTGGTGTCTCCTGGGGAAATACAACTCTCACATGTGATTGCTGTGACATGGAGTTGACCAACAACATTGAATACAAACATCATCTCAGGGCCCTGCATGAAGAGTGCATAGATATTGTGACCCTTGGAGTCATTCCTAGGCAGCTAGATGGTTTGCACTCCCCAGAGTGTTCTTATATTCACACAAATGTGGGGAAACTTATTGCACTCCACTGTTGGACCCAAGCCTCCTGCTCCAGTCTCATGTGACTCTACTTGGATGCAAGTTGACTGATCTACCCACCACTCCAATGACTGAGCGAAGACTTGAATTCCCCCTCCAGAGGAGGTGATATTGTTTAACCAGAGAAAGGATTCCCTGATGGGCCAGAGGTGTGTGTAATGAAGAGTGGAGAGTATGTGCCTAGAGCCTGATTGGCTTCAGAGGCAGGGCTCCTTGTCTGATGGCCTATTTGAGCCCACTTGGCTTAATTGCTCTCCAATGGAGACCCTTGGATTGACATTCTCTCTCTTTTTTTTTTTTTTTTTTTATTGGAGCCTAGTTTTGGAGGTAGATCAAAAGTTAGTCTACAACTCTAAGCCAAAATCAAGCAAATCAAGTACAAATCCAGTTTTTTCTAATTTGATGACTTGTAAAATGCTGCAAAGTAAGTAGTTTTTTTTTCTTGGATTTCTACAGATGGCACCACACCCCAGTGGGTGTCATGAATTTTTAAATAAATAAATAAATAAAAAATAAACTCAGTAAGAATGAAACATGGAACTGCTGAATGAAACCTCTGGTAGCAGTGATAATAAATAAATAAATAATTATAAATGGAACATATTATCCCTGATAAGCCAGTATTTCCCACTGTGCAAGTCTGAGATTAGGGGACTGACAAACCAAATATATTGAAGTTCTGTGGCCAGTCTAAGTCCCACACAGGGCCCCTGGGGGCCCCTGCCTGAATCACAGAAATCACCTTTGCCGGCCCCAGGGGCCCCAGCATCAAAACCTCTAGTGAGACTATATAAATGCAAGGCTCATAATATCTAACTAGACCTACATTTGTGGCTGACTGTGCTGGACTGTGATGCATTTACAACTACATATTGTGGACTGTGGCAGAATCATTCTGTAGATTCCTGCTTACACTGGTTACCCAGCATATGACTTGATCATATGCTAGGGAGCCCATTCCATGGCATAGTCAAGTACAGAGACTGTGCACAAGGACAGACAGCTGCAGCACCACCAGACATACGGCTGAGTCATGTGCCACAGTGGCTGTGGTGGCTGGGGCCATTCCCAGGGGTATGAGTGAGTGATGCACAGAAGAGCTGGAAAGTGAGCATTAGAAGACAGGGTGTCACTGAGAATATGACCTGGTCATATGCCGGGCAGCCAAGGGCACTGCACATAGAAGATGGGGATGCCGCTGAGCATACACCTCAGTGATATGCTATGGTGGCTGGACACTGGGCAGCCAAGGTGACTGACTATACATAGAAGATGGGGGTATGGATGAGGATACACCTCAGCTGTATGCTATGGTGGCTGAGCTACCCATGTTGAACAGAGGGCTGTCACTGAGCATACGACTCGGTCGTATGCTGGGAAGCCGAGGGCATGGCAAATAGAAGATGGGGAGACTGCCGAGCATACACCTCGGCTGTATGCCATGTGGCCGAGCTGCTCATGTTGAGCAGAAGGCTGTCACCAAGTGTACTGCCCATAGAAGATGAGGATACTGCCGAGGATACGCCTCGGTTGTATGCCATGTGGCCGAGCTGTCCATGTTGAACAGAGGGCTGTTGCTGAGCATACGACTTGGTCGTATGCTGGGAAGCCTAGGGTGCAGCAAATAGAAGATGGGGATACTGCCGAGCATACACCTTGGTTGTATGCCATGTGGCCGAGCTGCCCAAGTTGAATGGAGGGCTGCCACTGAGCATACGACCAAGTCGTATGCTCAGAAGCTGAGGGTACTGCACATAGAAGATGGGGCACTTCTGAGCATACCCCTCGGTTGTATGCTATGTGGCCGAGCTGCCCATGTTGAACAGAGGGCTGCTGCTGAGCATACAACCGAGTCGTATGCTGGGAAGCCGAGGGTACTGCGCATAGAAGATGAGGGTACTGCCGAGCATACACCTCAGTTGTATGCCATGTGGCCGAGCTGCCCATGTTGAACAGAGAGGGCTGTCACTGAGTGTACGACTCGGTCGTATGCTGGGAAGCCGAGGGTACTGCCCATAGAAGATGGGGATACCACCGAGTATATGCCTCAGTTGTATGCCATGTGGCCGAGATGGCCAGGTTGAACAGAGGGCTGCCACTGAGTGTACGACTCGGTCGTATGCTGGGAAGCCGAGGGTACTGCCATAGAAGATGGGGATACCACCGAGAATACGCCTCGGTTGTATGCCATGTGGCCGAGCTGGCCAGGTTGAACAGAGGGCTGTTGCTGAGTGTACGACTTGGTCGTACGCTGGGAAGCCGAGGGTACTGCCCATAGAAGATGGGGATACCACCAAGCATACACCTTGGTTGTATGCCATGTGGCTGAGCTGGCCAGGTTGAATAGAGGGACACCGCGCATACGACCAAGTCGTATGCTCAGAAGCCGAGGGTACTGCACATAGAAGACAGGGCACTTCCGACCATACACCTCGGTTGTATGCCATGTGGCCGAGCTGCCCAGGTTAAACAGAGGGCTGTCACTGAGTGTACGACTTGGTCGTACGCTGGGAAGCCGAGGGTATTTCCCATAGAAGATGGGGATACCACCGAGCATATGCCTCGGTTGTATGCCATGTGGCCGAGCTGGCCAGGTTGAACAGAGGGCCACCGCGCATACAACCAAGTCGTATGCTCAGAAGCCGAGGGTACTGCACATAGAAGACAGGGCACTTCCGACCATACACCTTGGTTGTATGCCATGTGGCCGAGCTTCCCAGGTTAAACAGAGGGCTGTCACTGAGTGTACGACTTGGTCGTACGCTGGGAAGCCGAGGGTATTGCCCATAGAAGATGGGGATACCACCGAGCATATGCCTCAGTTGTATGCCATGTGGCCGAGCTGGCCAGGTTGAACAGAGGGCCACCGTGCATACGACCAAGTCGTATGCTCTGAAGCCGAGGGTACTGCATAGAGGACGAGGCACTTCCGACCATACACCTCGGTTGTATGCCATGTGGCCGAGCGGCCCAGGTTAAACAGAGGGCTGTCACTGAGTGTACGACTTGGTCGTACGCTGGGAGGCCGAGGGTATTGCCCATAGAAGATGGGGATACCACCGAGCATACGCCTCGGTTGTATGCCATGTGGCCGAGCTGGCCAGGTTGAACAGAGGGCCACCGCGCATACGACCAAGTCGTATGCTCAGAAGCCGAGGGTACTGCACATAGAAGATGAGGCACTTCCGACCATACACCTCGGTTGTATGCCATGTGGCCGAGCTGCCCAGGTTGAACAGCGGGCTGCCACTGAACATACGACCGAGTCGTATGCCGGGAAGCTGAGGGTACTCCACATAGAAGATGGGGGTATTGCCAGGAATACACCTCAGTTGTATGCCATGTGGCTGAGTGCCCCATTTGGAACAAAGGGCTGTCACTGAACATACGACTCAGTCGTATGCTGGGAAGCTGAGGGTACTGCACATAGAAGGTGGGTGTACTCCTGAGCATACAGCTCAGTTGTATGCTATGCGCCCAGGCTGCCCATGTTGAACAGAGGGCTGTCACTGAGCATACGACTCGGTCGTATGCCGGGATGCCAGGGGCTCCTATACACAGATGGTGGGCATACTGCCAACCATACATCTTGGTCCTATGCAATGTGGCTGAGCTGAGCATACACCTTGCCACTGAACATACAACCACTCAGTCAACCCAGTCATATCCCAGGTAGCCAATACCACTACCAAGACTATTGTAGGCATACCACTTGCTGCCCCACTGCCCACTGCACAGTGAGCCAGTGCACACACACAGGGCACATGGGGGCAGTCCTCCACCCCCCACCCTCTCTGTCCACTGTGGCATGGGCCCCACCCCCACACCCCAGGAGATTTTCCCTCTCCACTTACCCAACTGATACAGTCCTATATAACCCAACCCATAAGAAGATTGGGAGTTTCATTGGGTGATTGCGTTAATGTGTTGGTCATGGCAAAAGCACAACCAACCCATTGCAAAGGGGGACTTTAACAAAAGACCTTATGTCTACGGCAGGATTCTGAAAGGGAGGTTGTGGCAAGAATGACATCATCACTGCAACAATGCTATTGACATCAAAGCAGCCTCCAACATAAACTAGTTGCCACCTCTCTCTCGCACCTTTGATATCACTGGTTTCTTTGATTTTGTCTCCACATAAGGGTGGCTGTCTAATACTTGGTTGGTTTTAAACTATGTTTAAACCAACCCCTTTTTGACTGGTTTATAAAACAGTGCCTAAAACCTGAGGTCAGACTTTTTTGGCATCCTAATAAACCTTCTGCATGTTACGGCTGAGTAATGAAATTTGGGGCAGTGTAGCAAGGCCCCCAGACATACTTTGATCTGCAACGAAGTACATGATAGGTGAAGATGTATGGAGTTTGAATAGTGGATATGACTGGGGTTGATATACACACACCTCTATTGTGAGATTTACTCCAGCAGTGCGGCCCGGTTCTAAGGGGGCGAGAAGGACTTCAGGGGCATCATGGGCAGTAGGAGTATAAACAAGGTCACCAAGTGTGGGCCCCAAGGTCTTGGAAGATATATATATTCTAGTGAACGGCCATCAGTTTATAATCCAGTGGTGTTAAACATAGTTCTTAGAACAGGGGGTGTTTAAACATGGACTTTTGGCAGCCCTAAAACTGGCTGGAACCTTTTAACAGCACCCCTATCTCACTACCCCCCATCTCCTTGGCCACTCCTCTCGTGGACAAAGGGCATCTCCCCTCCCCCCCTTGTCAAGGTGATCTCCTTCATTCTTGACCAACAGACACACATCTCCTGCTGCCTGGATGGCCACTTGAACGAATGCAGCAACTAAAAACAGGATCCCACAGGGGCAGGCTGGTCTTGCCCATTTCTAGCTGCATTCTTCTCCACGCCCTTGGTCGATTCTACTCAATGCAGGTCTACCTCAGAGGAAAAGTTTTCCCAACGTCTTATGATGTATGGATCCCTGTCTGAGCCCCCCGAAAAGCCATCGACTGTACTCCTATGTTGACACCAGAAACTTCCTCAGCCTTCCTCCAAAACTTGTTAAAATAGATAATCATTATCTGCCAACTCAACTTAACTAGCAGCAGACTGCTGGCTAGCACGATACGCGGCCTCCTGTTAAGACTGTTCGTCAAAACTTGTGTTACCCACTTCATGGCACATACGTCAAGAACCCTGTGACCTCATCATCCCAGCCTCAAAGATAGACCCCCAAAGAGTGATCAAGCCACTCCAAAGGACCAAATGGCTGGGAATTCATCTGGGATTCAAAACTAATGTTCACCTCCTGTCAGGGCCACGCTGCGACGAGAGCACCAAACAAATATACAACACAGATAATTCCGGCTAAGTCCAGTGTATAGTCCGGCTAAGTCCGAGAGAATCCGGGCAGGAATGAGATAATGAGATAGGAGAGGACGGAGAGGCAATCCAGCAGCCCGGAAGGGACTAGGCGGAAACGAGACAGCGGTCCTTAAGCTCGTGGAGTCAACTGGAAAATACTCAGACCTGTAGTCCAGAGTAACAGCGGAATCCTGAGATTATGTAATACGAATACGGAATACATGAAGGCTGACCTGTAGTCCAGAGTAACAGCGGAAATCCTGAAGAGACCAAAGCTGGGGTCTCTGGACTTCGTCTCAACAACTATATACATGATGACTATACTACGGGGGAGTGATCGCTAAACTGGAGGTGGTTAAAGGGGACAGGAACAGGAACAGGAACAGGAACTCGGCCAGGGGGTGAACTGGAAGCAATGGGAAATGAAAGGGAAATGAAAAGGAAATGAAACCAAGATAGGTTGGACTGGAGTCAAACCAGAATCAAGCCGGAAGCAAAGTGGACTTGGGCGAGGGAAATAAGTGGAGAACCGGACTGGAGGTGGGCGGACGAGGACCGGAGTTGACCGGAGTTGACCGGAGTTGACCGGAGTTGACCGGAGTTGACCGGAGTTGGGGGCGAACCCTGACAACTCCCCATGTCTGCAAGGTCACAGACAAGGAACTGAGAGCCGTCAACGCCATGTCTATCCTTGGCAACTCTACTGGTGGAATGCACCACACCCAACACCACCTAATATACCTTGGGGGAATTGTTCCAATGATGACCTACGGTGTACTGACATGGTGGAACTACCGATCCACGCATACGAAACTACTCTCTAGCATTCAGAATCGTGCCCTCCACACCATGATCGGGAGCATTCAGAATGACCCCAATTTATGCTCTCAAGATTGAATGCTCAATCCCCCCAGTTGACCTTAGAATAGAGTTCATTATCCGATGTGCAGCTAATCACTTTGCCAAACTAGATGCTGACAACCCTGTAATTAGCTGCCTTCCCTGCAACTGATCCCACCTCATCCCCACAGATTCCAACACCCCCCCTTTCCCTATCCTGCATCCAGCCCACCGTCGCTTCAAATCAACCAACATCTGTATCCGAAAAATGACTGAAAAGGACAAGGAGTGTACAAGGATATGGAAAATGCCCGTATGTTCAACCGCAATGCGGAAATTACACTACTCTGGAGCGAGCCACCCTGGGCATGAACCTTTGATGATCTTGACAACCGCCTAAGACTCACTATCCCAACAAACGAAGCTGGTAAATCACGAAAGAAGGAGTGGGCGCTGGAGCACAAGAAAGAGGCTAAGAAACTTTCCAACGATGAGTCTTGTTTCTTAATGTACACTGATGGATCACTTTCGTTTGACCGTGGCTCTTGTAAAACTGGATTCGGATATGCAGCCTTTCGTCGTGGCAATGTTTTGCTCCAAGACAAAGGTGGCACCGGACCTCATGTGGAAGTATATGATGCCGAGATGGAAGGCCTCGCCCAAGTAGCCGAACACCTCACATCTTGGCTAGACACACACCGTCCAACAACGCTCCCCCTGCACATTATCTTCTACTCAGATAACACCTCAGCCCTCCAACGCATATTCACCACCACCCCAGGCATCGCCCAAAATCAATCATCCCATTTCAGAGGGTGCATCCTTAAGCTCCTCGACGAACGCCCAGCATGCAAAATCAAGTTGAAATGGGTCCCGGGTCACCACAAGATCAGGGGCAACAAGAAAGCCCACACCCTAGCGAAAAGCGGATCACTCCTCCCCTCCATATACCCATACTCAGCATCTAACGCATATGTCGGCAACTTGAACAACCAACGCCTGCTCAAAGACTGGCAACTACGATGGGCGAACGATCCCTCACAAAACCGGCCCACAGAGTATTCTATGTGCAACGTCAACCCCCCACTTCTGCGTCTTAACAAACCATTCAAATCACTCTCGCGAAAATCATTCAGCCGACTAGTCCAATGCCGTACGGGACACGCCTTCATAGGCCAATACTATAAATGTTTTGTACCGGACGAAAACGAGACATGCTGCTGCGGGGAACGCCTTGAAACACGAACCCACATCCTCCTAGACTGCCCCCTGTACGACGACTGGAGACCCCTACTCCTGGACTCAGAAGGCGTAATTAACATCACTGATCTCTTCGGAACCGACGCGGGATCTGAGCGCACTTCTAAGTTCATTGACCTCAGTGGAGCGTACGAGAAAAAGTCATCCGAATAACGATTCCCTACGATTCAAGACTCGTATGCTCAGAAGCCGAGGGTACTGCACATAGAAGATGAGGCACTTCCGACCATACACCTCGGTTGTATGCCATGTGGCCGAGCTGCCCAGGTTGAACAGCGGGCTGCCACTGAACATACGACCGAGTCGTATGCCGGGAAGCTGAGGGTACTCCACATAGAAGATGGGGGTATTGCCAGGAATACACCTCAGTTGTATGCCATGTGGCTGAGTGCCCCCATTTGGAACAAAGGGCTGTCACTGAACATACGACTCAGTCGTATGCTGGGAAGCTGAGGGTACTGCACATAGAAGGTGGGTGTACTCCTGAGCATACAGCTCAGTTGTATGCTATGCGCCAGGCTGCCCATGTTGAACAGAGGGCTGTCACTGAGCATACGACTCGGTCGTATGCGGGATGCCAGGGGCTCCTATACACAGATGGTGGCATACTGCCAACCATACATCTTGGTCCTATGCAATGTGGCTGAGCTGAGCATACACCTTGCACTGAACATACAACCACTCAGTCAACCCAGTCATATCCCAGGTAGCCAATACCACTACCAAGACTATTGTAGGCCAATACCACTTGCTGCCCCACTGCCCACTGCACAGTGAGCCAGTGCACACACACAGGGCACATGGGGGCAGTCCTCCACCCCCCACCCTCTCTGTCCACTGTGGCATGGGCCCCACCCCCACACCCCAGGAGATTTTCCCTCTCCACTTTACCCATCTGATACAGTCCTATATAACCCAACCCAACCGGCTATCTCGGCCCGGTCGGCTATTTCCGGCCCGGGTTGTTTACACAAGCACATATTATGTCAGCATATTATGTCAGCATATTATGTCAGCATATTTAACCCAATCACATCTCTTTTATTCTCCATTCAGTTACTCCTACTTCATTTTTATTTGTTTTAGTTTTTAACTTCATTTATATCCCTTCCATTCTCTATTCAGTTACTCCTGCTCCATTTTTATTTCTGTCAGTTTAACTTCATTTATATACCCTCCATTCTCTATTCAGTTGCTCCTACTTCATCTTTATTCCTTTCACTTTATTCCATCCTTCTTCTTTCCCACCTTGCCAGGTTGTACCCTTCCCATTTACTCCATTTTCTTTCCTTTAGTTTATTCCATTCTTCCCTTTCTTATGTTGCCAGGTTGTATCCCCTATCTCATTTATTCTATTTAATTCATTCCATTCTTCCCATTGCCTAGGTTTACCCCCTATCTCTTTCATTTTATTCCATTCTTCTTCTTTCTCACCTTGCTGGGTTGCCAGGTTGTACCCCTCTCATTTACTCTCATTTTCTTCTCTTTTAGTTTGTTCCCTCCTTCCCCTTTTTACATTCCCAGGTTCCACCACCTATCTCATTTATTCTATTTAATTCATTCCATTCTTCCCCTTTTTACATTCCCGCATTTCACCCCCATCTCCCCTACTTTATTCCATTCCTCTCCTTTCTCATCTTCCCACATTCCACCAAATCTCTTCTACAATCTTCATTTTACTCATTTACATCCCCCCCTATTCTCTATTCACCTCCTAGTCCATTTTCATCTACTTCACCTTATTCCATTCTTTTCCATTCTCATCTTCCTGCCTTGTCCCACCTATCTCATTCTCACTCTATTGTTATTTTATTTTATTTACTTTATTCCATTCTTCCCTTCCCAGCCTTGTGCCACTATCTCACTTAATCTCACACTCCATTTTTATCTCTCTTTACCACTCCACCTTAACACATTCTTCTCAATAGGAACAAATAATCAACTCCTCTTCAATATCTCCATATTAATACCCTTCCATCATCTCACCTCATTATCTGTAATATAGTGTATTATCTAATTAAGTTACCACTCAAAACTCATCTATATATCCCACATTCCACACAATCTATAGTTAACCTTTCCCCAGATCTTCATCACCTAGTCAGAAACCATCAACCTCTGTCTCTACTCTCCTTCTATCTAGTCATCTGGTTCTCCTGTCTAGTCGCCACTAATAACAAGCCCTTTCCTAGTCTGCAAGTAACACCTCTCCACCCTAGCAGGAAAGCAGTGAGTAGCACACTCCCTTCCTCTCATCCCCCATCCTCTCCTTAGATAGTCACTGTCCCACTTGGCCAGTCACTACTTTATGTCTTTCACCATGATCCCCACTCCCTCACACTCTTTCCCCCTGGACTCAGAGCAAAGCCAGTCCTTAGCTCTGTGTCCAGCTCCTCTGCCCAAAGCTAGTGCTGAGTGCAGTGTCATTACCTCTTCTCACCTTCCCCTCATTCCTGCTCCCAATCTGTCGACTCCACTTTGTCCAAGTATGACACTGAGTGCCCTCTTGAATCTGGGAGGCACTCATGTGTCCCTTCATTATATATTCCATCCCATGTCATCAACATCAAATTACAATGTCTCCCTAATCCATATAGTGCAAACTCTACTCCAACTCTATACACATCTTCCAATCACCATAACTCCTCAACTAGGCCCACCTATCCACATTATCTTCAGCTCCTCACCCCACAGAGAGTAGCTACAATTCTCTCCTACTCCCATGCCCCTCACACCCCTGTAACACCCTCTTTCCAACACTAGTGCACCTAGTCTAGCCTAGTCCAAGTCTTGTAATCCCCCATACCTCATCAACCACTCAACCTAGAGCTTAGCAAGTACCACCATCTCAAACAGGCAGTCCACTGCTATTAACAACTAGAAACACCCATAAGAGATTCCAAATACTTGTTTTATATCACCAACATCTCTCTCTCTCTCACAGACTCATTATCCACTACACACTGCACACTGCACAGTTCTATCACTAATGCTTCTTGCTTTCTGCTTATCACCATACACACTTTATCCCTCCAACAGTTCCTACCCTAATTCAGATAGAGATACCACTTAATTAAGATTACTCCACTCCCTCAGACACCCTCATTTCTTCTCCATCCATTCATTTCTCCTCCTGTTATCACTCCTTGTGTGCCTGTTTACTTCTCCATTTCTCTATTTCTGTACTTCTCTGCATCTCCACTTGTGTGCTGTGCCCTTGTTAGCTTCTCTGTCTCTATCTTCAGGTCTCAGCAAAGAACAGTCTTCAGATAGAGAAATTCTACTCTATGCATACATTCCATTCTAACAATGAATCACCATCTCATTTACTTAGGTGCAATCACAGTCAACATTCTCGTGTTCAGAGCCTATCAAGCATCTGGTTACTTTACATTGTCTTGTACAATTTCCCCTGACACCAGGAGCAGTTGAACAGCACTTTGCAAAGTGGCAATGAGGGGAAAGACAATCAAACTTTGCACTTCCAGTGCTTAATATAGATTCCCTTGTTGAGACCAATAACCTAGACACACAATCTGTGAGCATAGAGCATGGGGCAGAGATGGATATGGGAGAGTGATGTATGAGTGTGACTCTACTGAGTAAGTGGCCACTTGCAGGGTGCTAACTGACACACCACTTGAGGCTTAGATAGTCACTGAGCCCCTTGGCCAGTGACTAGCACTTTTCCTTGGCTAATCCCCTCCTCACTCTTGTTTCTCTGATGGCTGAAGGAAAGTGAGTGCTTAGCTTCATTTGTGGTGCTGTTGTTCAAAGCCAGTGGTTAGAATGGTTGGATGATGCTTTCTGTTGTGTTTACAGATGTGTGAGATCTGGGTTGTGTAATGATGATGAATACTGGAGGTACTGAGAGTTGAGAGGTGTGCTATTGCAAGTGAGGAGATTGAGTTTGGACATGGTGGAACTGGTTGGGGTGAGTGTATGCTTGATTGTATATCTGGGGGAGGTTATTGAAAGAAAAGAATTGGATGAAAAGTGAGGAAGAAAATAGAAAAATAGAGTTTAAGAGGATGGAAAGAGAGAGAAAATGAGGTGGATAGTGGGTGTTTTAATGGATGGAAGTGATGTGTGGTATGATGTGGTAGGTATGGGTGGTAGGTTTGTGGGTGATATGTTAGGAAGTGAATGTGATGAAAAGTTGATGAGGAATTGAGGATTTAGAGATTGCGAGTGGTGGGTGAGTGTGTATTTATGAATATGACTGGTGGAGAGGTTGGATGTGAAGTGGTTGAGTGATGTTGGTTAGATAATGGAGAGTTGTATATTGGGCTTAAGGGATTGGGTATTAGAGAAAAGGAGGAAAATTGAATGGGAGTGGGGATGGTTGGGTGGATGTGAGGTAAATAGAAATTGAAGTGGAGGAAGAATGAATTGTGATGATTGTGGAGAGATGGAATAGGTGGGATTTAATAATGAAAGGAGGAGTTGAAATGAAGAGGTATGAAGAGAAGAGAAGTGGATTGGATATTGGATTGATTTGAGGAGGTAGTTGGGGGGTTTGAGGAGGTAGTTGGGCAGTTGGGTGGTTTTGAGGAGGTAGTTGGGTGGTTTGGATGGGTGTTGTATGTAGTAGGGTTTTATTGTGGCAAGAGAAGAGAAGTGAACTAGTTTGTGAGCTAGTTCTGTTTGATTGTGTACTGTAAAGAGAGATAAGGGGAAGTAAGGGTGAGTAAGTGGAGGAAAGATAAAGGAGGTGGAGAGAGGAGAGAGGGATGGAGGAAGAAGGACTAAGGGGAAAGGGTTGGTTGTGATGATGTAAATGAATGGTGATGTATGAGGAGTATTGCCTAAGATGATTGATGAGAGAGGGGAGAGGATGAGGATGAGGCTGTGAGAGAAGTGGAGGAAGGAGTGATTGTTGTTGATGAGTTAATAAAGGGAATGAAGAGAAGGGAATGATTGAGATATATTGTGAATGTTGTAAGGGATTGGAGAATAGAGGAGTAGGTAGTTATATACTAGAGGTAGGAGTATTTGGGAGTGGGATTATTAAGGAGGCTGAATGGTTAAGGGATGAAGAGGGGATGGATAATGGTAAGTGATGTGGGGGGTGTAAGGAGGAATTGTGCTAGTTGAGTGTGCTAGAGGGGATGATTAGATTATTGAATTGAGAATGAAAGGGTGTGTGGAGAGATGAAGAAATTGAGTTGCTAAGGTGGGGTTGGTGTTTGAGTGAGGAGATGTGTAGTTTAGATGTGATTTGAGAGTGATGATGGAGGTGTTGAGAGTGTATTGAAAATGTGATGAGTACTAGAGGTATATTGGAGTGAGGGTAAGATGAGGAGGTGTAAGAGGTGAGGGTTGGGGGGAAATGATGGAGATTTGGATGTGGTGGGGTTGATATATGTGGGAGAAAAAAGGAATGGTAAGTGGGAGAAAGGGGGATTAGGGTTGAAATGATGAAAAAGGAATGAAGTGAAAAGGATTAAAAGTGAAGGAGATATGAAAATAAAGAAATATGGTATATGGGTTGTGGAAGGAAATTGAGTTGTGAAGAGAATGGGAAGTGGTTGGTTGGAGTAGATTGTATGGGTAGTGAGAGAGATAAAGGGGGAGGAGAATAATTGAGATTAATAATGGAAAAAGAGGAGAAATGATGGAATTGAAGATAAGAGAGAATGATTGTAGAAGGGGAAGGATTAATGTGATTGATGTGGATGTGGTAGAGATTGATGTGGAAATTTGAGAGGATTTTGGGAGTGGATTGGGAGAGAGAGTGAAATTGAGTTGTGTAGTGGAGATTGGGAGAGATAAAGAAATTGGAATAGATTTGAGTGAAAGTGAGGGAGATATTTGGGGATTAGGGGGTGGGAGGGGTGTGGATGTTTAAGTGAGTAAGTGTGGGTTAAGGGAATGTGAGAGTGTGGAATAGAGAGAGTGGAATGGATTGAGTATGAAATGAAATTGGGAAGTTGAAGTGGGAATTGGGGGGGGGGGGGCTAAGGAAAATAGAAAATGAGGGGAAAGGAAGGAGTTGGAGAAGGGATATTGATGATGGAATATGATAATGAAAGGAAAGGGAGGAATTTGAGGAGTAGAATAGAGTATAATTGATGGAATTGATTGAGGTAGTTGGGAGATGATGTGGGAAGTGAGTAAGTAGTAGGGGATAATTGGAGTAGGAGAGAGAAGAGATGAGGAAGAGAGAATGAGAAGTTGAGAGGAGATAAGATGAGTAGTGTGGAGTGAGTGGAAAAGGTAAGAATAAGAAGGGGTGGCTGTGCAGAAGGGAGAAGGAAGGAGGAGGGGGGAGAGGAAGGAGTAGAGAATATATTAGGGGGGCAGGAAGGAGTAGAGAATATATTAGGGGGCAGTAAGTAAGAGTAGAGATATATTACAGGAGAGAGAGTAGAGGAAAAGAGAGAAAGGAGAATATCTCAGAGGGTATATAAACAAGAATAAGGAGAGGAAAGCAAAGGAGTATAAACCAGAATAAGGAGTATAGAGAAGGAAGAGAGGAGAAGAGAGGAGTTAGAGATGGATGCGTTTGTGAGAGGAGGGGCCATCCAGGAAGTCATTGTCAAAGGGAGGGGAGGAAGGAGAGAGATTGAGAGGGAGGGGGCGTTTTCCAGGGGGAGCAGAAGAGGAGGAAGGGAGAGAAGGCAAGGGAGAGGCTCTGATGTTGAGGCCCTGGGAAGTGGCGAGAGCGGAAGCATTAGGGTGGCCGATGAGGGAAGCGACAGCATCATAAGGGCCAAAGGTGGGATCAGCGTTGAGGGAGGCAGAGAAGGAGTTGAAGAGGGTGATGATTTCGCGTTTTGACCTGATGCCCCAATGGATGCCAGTGTATCCACCAACGAGTTTGGTGATACTAGACCCCCAAGCGATGCCGAGAAAGATGAGCATTGCGGAAGAGATGCCCTTTGAGCCATGTTTCTTAGTCCAAGCGGGGCCCATACCCTTTTTGTCTGCGGAGAGGGAGCCCATGGGGCTGTCAGAGTCGACAAGGGCGATGATGTAGACGGCCCACATGTTGAAGAGGATGGCCTGGTTGTGGTGGCCCTTGCTGTTCAATTTGGTGACGAATCTGATGTTCTTTCCATCTGGGGTGAAAGCGCGGGCGGCAGGATCGAAGAGGGAGGGGTGGAGGATCTTCGGGAAGGAGTGGGAAGGTGCGCACTTTGCGAGGACAATGGCAAGAATGAGGGCGAACCGATGGAGGGGATTGGCGAAGGCGAAGTTAGCATGGACCCATTTGTAGACGGCGGCGATGGAGTCTGCGGAGTCGGGAGGGAGGGACCAGTCGATGGGGAGGGAGTCTCTGGTGAGGAGGAGGGGAGGTCATTGAGGGTGAAGTCTGTTGAAGCCCAAGGGGCGTCGGCGTGGGACTTCTGAGCGGAAGCCTGGCCGCGCTGAGAGGCAGAGAACGAAGCGGGAGTGTTTTGAGAGGGAGGGCCCATGTACCTGGACGTCTACGGGGTGTGGTCTTCCAAGGGAGATCCAGGAGTTCCATACGGGTCTCTTTACAGGAGCGCCAGAGCCAGTTGGGACGGGGGCGGTGGGGACGTGGCGAATGCCGAAGCGGGGGAGGGCCTTTGCGAAGATGCGGATGGCGAAGTCGCGAGTGTCGTTCTTTGATGATCCGAGGAGGGCGTGGAGGTGCTCGAAAGCGATGACGAAGACGGGATGGGCGGAGCCCTTTGGGAGGAAGGGGTCGGTGATGCGCCTGTTGTGAGAGTCTGGTCCCGCGAGATGATAGAGGGAGGCAGCGAATTCGGCGGGAGTGAGGTCCTTTCCCTTTGGGCCAGGTAGAGAGAGAACGGAGGCGGAAGTGCCCACGTTGAGGATGCGGAGGAGGGTGGCGTGGGTGTTGTTTCCGAAGTCGAGAGGTCTAGGGTCATTAGCCCAAGCGATGAGATCGTCGTCGCGGTGAGCGAGAGCGGTGTCGAGGTCGTGGTCCAGGGGGCGGAGTGCGCGGCGAGAGGCGGAGTCTTCCCTGACACCCTCCCTGACGAGTGTGACAGTGTCTCTGACGAGTGCGTTGATGGCGATCTTTAGCGATGATGGTAGCCTTTCTGTCAGTGGGGAGAGTGATGTCGGTGAAGGCGGAGTCACCTGCGGCGCTGGTGGAGTGCATCATTGAGAACATGGCGATGTACATCTATGAGGGGCATGTCAGTGTCTGATCGATGATGTCTTCCTTTCTACTGTTTTCCCGGGTCGTCCCTGAGAGACGATCCGGGAAATGGGCGGATATTGACGTGGTTTCCCGGTCGTCTCTCGGGACGACCCGGGAAAACAACGCATTCGTGCATCGATGTTGGACACCAGTGTTGGTTGTTTTCCCGGGTCGTCTCCTAGAGACGACCCGGGAAATCACGTCAATATCCGCCCATTTCCCGGGTCGTCCCGCGGGACGACCCGGGAAAACGAGCAAAACATGACATGTACACGTACATTGTAGCAGTTCCTCGTTGTAGTACATCTTCTGTGCAGAGTCGGAACATGTGGCCGGGGCTCGCTTGTCGGAGCTCCAGGGCCAGTTGAGCGCAGAGATGGCTATGTACGGGGCGTCGGGTCTCCTGGTTCATCTTGACAGTGGCAATGGACTGGTTGACCATCGGGTAGCCTTGGTCAATGATGGCACGGGAGGTGAACATGGGCTCCATGAGGGAGCGGCTGATGACCTTGGCACTGCCCGTATATGCATAGGCAAGGGAGCGCTCAAGAAGAGCGATGACCTCGACAAGATACAGGGGAGGGGAGGGTCTTCGGGTCCTTGGGATCATGCTCCGGTTGGAGTGAGACCTGGCGCCAGGCCATGCTGAGCATGGCCTGGACTGGGTAGCTGACCCAGTCGTAGATGTGTGGGTAGCACTGGGGGAGCAGCACAAGGTCACAGGTCAGCGGGTCAGCATCACACATAGAGGGCCAGGGAGAGGGGGTCTCACCTCAGGTGTAAGAACAACAAGGTGGTCCTTGAGCTGGGTGGCAAGGCTTCGGGGATCGCCATGCCTCGGTGAGCGGGAGGATGATGTTGCGGTAGATGTACCTGGCACAGAAGGGAGGATGACTCAGTAATGGATGAAGAGATGATTCAAAGACACAGAATGACTGACCGGCCATTGCGGTGCTCCTCAGGCATACAATGAAGGTCGAGCGTGTACACCTGCTCAAGTCGAAGGTCGCGTGGACTGTTCTCTAGCTCCATCTTCTCAGTCATGCGCTCGTGCGGAAGAAGCTCGTCGACAATGTGCAGATCGCCCCTTGGCGGTGCGCACATCTCGCGCATCGCGCGCATATCGTCCAGACGCGGCGGCAGTCAGCGAGCCTTGCTGGATGTCCATGCCTCCGTGCGGTCCGTAAATCGGTGCACCATCTCGTTGTACGCTTGGAAGGACGTCCCCCACAGCGCAGCAGGCCGCGCAGACAGATACTCGGCCTCTATCTCATCATCACTGTCATCC
The DNA here is from genome assembly GCA_014904985.1 of Hydnum rufescens UP504. Lineage (NCBI taxonomy): Eukaryota > Fungi > Basidiomycota > Agaricomycetes > Cantharellales > Hydnaceae > Hydnum > Hydnum rufescens. The sequence continues at coordinate 215,832 of MU128953.1, read as the reverse complement.
GACTCCCCCTCAGGGTGCGTGATGGTGTTGTTGATGCGCTTGATGACTGCACGGAAGTCGCGCATGACACAGTTCGCGCGCATGTGCCCAATGTGCCGCAGATACGCCTGTGGATACACTGAGACATAGACATGCTCCTCTCCCTCATCAATCATAGAGGGCTCAAGAACGAACAGTGCCTCACACGTCGCCAGGTTCAGCAGCACTCCACACGGTGCTTCGTCGCCATAGAAGAGCGGCTCCCGCCGCGGCACTCGGTTCCCCTCCTGGTTGTAGATGCGGATCTCCTTCTCACTGTCGTCGAGCAGCGGAAGCCCCTCAAGGTCCTCTATCTCAACTCGAAGGTCAGCGTCCCACGAATCGTACAGCACGTCATGCTGTCCTCGGATCGTCGCTGCAGGGATGTCTTCAAAGCCTTGTGCTATCTGCGCACTGTGTTCCACATCAGTGCTCGGCTTCCTCTCATTACACACTCGTGCACTCATACCTTATGTCACTCGCAAGCGCAAAGGACATGTGCCGGATGCGCCCATAGTCTCGCTCTTGCTGCCAGGTGTCCGCCTCGTCTTCAACTCCAATCTGTTGGTCTTGGCCGTACTTGCACGTCACTGTGATGGGCGCATGCGTGCTGAGCCACTCATCGGCTCGCCACGCCGCTGGCGCGGCGCTACCCACTCATGCCAGTGCCTGACCATGTGCTGGTCAAGCAGCTTCAGATCTTGGATGCGCATGACTATGAACGCATATTGTGCATCTCTGGGATTCACCTCTCGTCAGTATCTCTCAGCTGCTCTTCAGTCTCTCCCCTCGGACTCACAGAAGCGAAAAGTGGTTGTGGAAGTTAGGCTCGGCATCGGTGAGGGAGACCCCATACGGTTGCGTGCAGATAAACGACTTGTCCCGATTCTTCGAAAGAAGAAAGGCAAAGAAGGAGATGACCATGCGATACTGCGCGCGCAAGAGGCGCGTCGTGCCCCCTTTCACACTCCCCGGCTCGCACGCTCCCTCCTCTTCACCCTCAAGGTAGCTGTGCGGGGCCATCGCTAGCCACGCCTCATCCTGAAGGTAGTACCCAATGAACAGCATGCTGTCCCGCTGGAGAGAATCCTAGTCGTCCCGCTTTGTCTTTGAAGTCCCGAGTAGGGCTTGCGGAAATCAAGATTCATGGAAAAGTTATGGTTGGCTCGCGCATTCGGTATGATCGCTCCAAGTCCAATCGAGTTTGCAACTGTGAGTCGATAATCAAGGCGATGGATAGGGTTCGTGAGATGGACTTCATCAGAGTGCGGGTCACACCGGTATTTATCATCTATGTGCACGACTGTGCGCTTGTGGAGGAGATTGGCAGCTGAGTGGGAGCTTTTATTGAGGAAATAGTCGCGCAAGCGCGAGAGTGGGATGGGATTGAGTGGGATGGACGAGTACTGGTCGCGTTTATACGCTGGATGAATGCCAGGGGCTATGGCCGCTGCTGCTATGTCGGATTGCCGGAGCCCATCTTCACTCACAAGGGACGGGTGGACATAGTTGACATCGTGGCGGGGTTCTCCACTATTCTCATCATTGTCATGGCTACTTGGTTGAGAGTTGAGAGGGTGATATCTGTTCTCTGTTGGGTGAGATGCTTACCTGGGTGGTTCAGGGTTGTCTTGGTGGAGACCTGTGGGTTGGTTATTCTCTTCAAGGTCAGTCATTGGAGATGGGGAACAGAGTAGAACGAAAAACACAGCCGGATGAGAAAAAGCCGGATGAGAAAATGTATAGTTGAGACCGGACGATTCCGGATATTATCTGAATATTCTTGAGTGGTAAGTTGGGGACTAGTGGAGACATGGGTTGGGAGATATCTTGAGGGGTACATGGTGGGGACAGGTGGGGTGGGATGGATGGCTGGGTTGATGGCTACTACATCATTGATTGTGCTGGTGATGGGAACTACCTCCTGGAAGATCTTGGAATGCTCCTGTTGACTGGATGTGGTGATTTTGATGGGTTGGCTTGATGAGGGATTGGGAGTGATTCTCTGGCTGGAGTTTGGGTATTGACTGCTGGATATACTGGACTTGAAGAGGGATGTGGGGATTGTGGGGAGGTTTAGGGGTGATGGGTGTAGGGACTGCTGTTGGAGCTGGTGTGATAGTGTGTTGTGGTTGGGGTTAAGGGAGATAGATGATGATTGATTATGTAATGGGGGTTGGGAGTGGGGATTGGATGGATGGGAGAGGAGTTTGTTGAGAGATAGGGCTAAGGGGGCTCTGTTGAGTGATGAAAGAAGGAATTGTTGGGGTGAGTTGTTATGAGATTGAGTTGGGAAGGTAGTGGGAGGGGATGATTGCCAGGTATGAGATGGTGGGTGGGAGAGGTTGGGAAGGAGAGATTGAATGGATTGACTGTGGAGTGTGGAGGAGTGTGAAGGAGTGTGTTTTGAATTTGTGTATGAGTGAGTGGGAGAAAGGGATGAATGATATGGATGGAGAATAGAAGGGGGGAAATGATTTGATGAGAAGACTATGTTTGAGAGGATGATTTAGAATTGAAGAGTGGGATGTGTGGGTATGAGAGTGAGGGTAAATTGGAGAAGGAGAAGAAGAGGAGGTTGAGAGTTGAGTAAAGTAATTGATTGAGAGTTAGTGTATGTGATATGGGAGTTGATGTGAGGGTTGGAGGGATGTGTTTGAGGAGAGAAGGAGTAGGAGTATGATTGGTAGAGGGGAAGTTGAATTGTGATGGAGTTGGTTGAGTGTGTATATGAGGATGTGGAGTAGATGTAGAGGAGTTGAGGTGGATACAGTGTTGAATGTAAATGTATGTGGGGTAGGGGGGTGGAGTGGAGTATGAGGTGGGTAGAGTGAGTTGGGATAGACTATATTGAGTGGTGTGTGGGGACTGAGGGAGTAGTTGATTGAGGAAAGAGAATTGATAATTGAGATGTGGAGATTGAATAGTTTAGTGGGAATTATAGTGGGATGGTATGTGTGGAGTTGGAGTAGAGAAAATAGTGTGAGGGAATGTGGGGATTGATTTGATTTGAAGATTGGATATTGATATGAATGTGTGTAGGATGATGGGGATATAATTTGGGATATAATTGAATTGATTGATTGTTGTGTTTAAGAGATTGTGGGGTATGTATTGTAGGAGAATTGAGTGATGGAGAGAGTGTGTTTGGGAGGGAGTATATGTAGGGTAGTATTTAGTAGGGATGTATGAGATTGTAGGGATGAGAAGAGTAGATGGGGAGAGAAGAAATAGAATTAAGATAGTGAGGAAGAGAAAGTTAGGAGGATGGGAAGATGTGTAAGAGAGAGGATAGTTGAAGTTAGGGAAAAGGGAGGAAGTTGAAGAAGGGATATGGAATTGGGAAGGGATATTTATGTAGAAGAGAGACTAGGGAAAAGGGGTGAGAGAAAGAAGAGAGATGAATTGGTAAGGGATATTTATATACATGAGATTTATGGGAAGATAAGAGTGAAAAAGAAAGGAGGAAGTTACGTAATCAGGGAGAAGGGGGAAAGAGGGTCTGAAGGAAAGAGGGAGAGGGAAGATATATTGAGAGAGGAAGGAGTACAAAGAGGGAGAGAAAGGGACTAAAGGCCAGGGTGAGGTGATTTGTGAAGGTCCGACCTGAGGGAGAGTGGGGAGGTGAGAAGGAGAAGAGAAGGAAGGATTAGATGGACCGGATTGTTTAGCGGACTTGAACTTCTTTGAAGAAGCTGAGAGGAGGAGTGAGTGAGAGTGAGAAAGGGGAGGAGGAGTGTTTGAGAGGGTTCCTAGAGGAGAGTAAGGAGAGAGGGAGAGAGGCGGGCGTACGGTGGGTATCTGGAAGAGAGAGAAAGGAGAGTGAATAAGCGATAAAAAGAGAACGAGAGGAGGGGAGGAGAGCCAGGGGATGTATACAGGATGAACACTATGGATGAAGTCGTATAATGAGTGTGTCTGTTTCCCGGGTCGTCTCGCGAGACGACCCGGGAAACGAGACGATATTTCTCAAGAGTCCTTGAGAGGAGAGGGAGAGAGAGAAACAAGATAGACAATGGTACCTACCTGGGGTGAGAGAGGAGGAGGAGGCAGTCTCCCTTGCCGAGGAACGAGTGACATGAGAAGGAGCGGCGGAAGGACGGCACTGCGACGAGAGTCGGAGACAGAGGGATGGGAGGGGGGAGGAGGAGCGGATGTTGATGGGGACATCGAGGGGGAAGGGGGATGTGCGGGTGGAATGGGAGGGAGAGTGATGAAGGGGGGAGGGCAGGGTCACGTGGGCCCAGGGAGAGGCGAGGAGGTTGTGAATCGGGGACGAGGATGTGTGGGGAATTGCGGGAGGGAACGGGAGAAGGGGAAGGGCGTGGGGAATCGATGCGACGGGCGGAGCGAGGTTGGGAGGAGCGTTGGAGGGGGATGGGGGTGCGGAGATTGGGGTCATCTTCGTCATCGTCCTGGTCGGACTGGGATTGGGGAGGCAGGAGTGGGGGATGAGGAACGTCCTCATCGGTGGCGTCATCGTCGTTGTCTCCCTCGGGATGCTCGAGATCGAAGCCCTCGCTTGGGGCGTCGGTGGTGGTTGCGCCCTTATCGTCATCGTCAGATTGGTCGTCGTTGTCAGAGTCATCATCTTGATTGATGAATGGTTTGCTTTGAATGCGGACGCTTGGGCGACGAGGGCGAGAGGAGGAAGGAGCGGGACGAGATTGAGGCGGGGGGGAAGAAGTGGGGCGGGTGGGAGGGGGTGGGAGAGGGGCGGAGACGGCGGAGAAGCGAGAGTAGGAAGCTCTGGATACATCCTGTTTGTGGAGGATGGGGCGTTGGGAGCTTTTCTGACGCGAGGGCGGGATAGAGGGCGCGGCGCTGACGTTCTTGGTGCAATTCGAGTTCCTGATAAGGAAGATTAGTATGGGGGAGAGTGCGAAGGAGAGGGCATACCCAAAGGAGAGAATCGAGTGCGTTTTTGATACCGCCGGAGAGATTAGTCTTTGGGTCGAAGTTGAGATGAGTGAACTTGGAGCGTTCGACGAGGGAGAGGATTTTCTGATTGAATTTGCGACCTTCGGAGAGGTCGGACTCGAGGGCGCTGAGGCGGTCGATCTCAGCGGGGGAGAGGAGAGAGGAAGAGTCAGGAGGGGAGGGATCGAGGAGATCCCAGAAGGGGAAGGTCCTCTGATCAGTATAGAGAGCGACGAGGAGCTGGAGCTCGTGTCGAATGGTTAGCGCCCCCGATAGTTTTGAGGAGGGCGGGGCGATAATGGTCGACGAAGTGTCTTTCGACGAGGAGAGCCATCTGGGGGAAGGACCTGTCCTTGGTGTCGGGAATGGCGGTGACGGCGATCATGCGCTTCTCGGTGTCGTCGGAGGAGCGGAGAGCGGTCTTTGAGTCGTCCCAAGCAGCCTTGAGGGATGACCAAGCGCGGTCGATGACCTCTTCGTGGACGGGAGGATCGAGAGAGCCGAAGAAGGGATAGGATTCTTCGGCATCGACAGCCTTTGCCTTTGCCTTTCCTCGGGAGCGGAGACCAGGGGTAGGGATAGATTTGATGATGGAAGCGGGGGGCCGTGCTCCGGAGCGTTCATGGAGGGAGCGGACGGAACGGGTGAGGTCGACGAGGGCGCCGAAGGAGTTGAAGAGGAGATAGGCGGCGACCTGCGGGAGGTAAGTGAGATGCAGGAAGGAAGGGAAGGAGTGGACTCACGGCCTCGGTAGCATCGTGGATGCGTTTGGTGATGAGAGGATCTTGGAGGATCGCGTCGAAGAGGGCAGATGACATATCCCTGACCTTGGTCTTTGCGTGGGAGTGTTCGCTGTTGTACCAAGCAAGAGGGTCGAACCACGCCCCTATCTATTCATTCACAGGTATCAGTATTGTTCCAACCGAGGTGCCTAAATTCCCGGGTCGTCCCAAGAGACGACCCAGGAAAACAAGAGGATTTGACGTGTATTCCCGGGTCGTCCCGGGAGATGACCCGGGAAAACAAGAGGATTCGACACGTTTCCCCGGGTCGTCCCGGGAGACGACCCGGGAATACACGAAGATTCACCATGTTTCCCGGGTCGTCCCGGGAGATGACCCGGGAATACACGAAGATTCAACATGTTTCCCAGGTCGTCCCAAGAGACGACCCGGGAAATAGGGAAGATAGGGACACTCGGCGGTGCTCACCTCGACAATCCCATCAGACACAGGCTTCATCCGTTCCTCCATCCACTCGAGCATCGTGTTCGACAGAAGCGGCACAGGGATCTCATCCCCGTATGGCCAGTGGCGTAGCAACCATTCAAGACGAACACACGCATTCTGATACTCCACCCCAAGACCTTGCGCCGTAATCTGACGCCGTATAATCTCTTGCACCTCCGACATGTACTCGCGGAACGCCTCAAGGTACTGCTTCGACTTCGTCAGGAAGTCCTTCATCACACCTTGGTCCCCACAGAACGCATTCTTGAACGCAACATCGAACATACCCATCATCTGGCCAAGCCACGACGGGTCACCCATGTTCTGGCACATCGACACATACGTCCGCTTCCACGCAGGGCTGTGGTGTCCACGCTTGTGCTCACTCGGAGTGCTCACCTCCTTCTTGTCGGCGGCCGTCCCAAACGGATGAGGTGAGCCTGCAACCATCAGAATGCGATGGTTGATATCAAAGAGCGTCGAGAATATCTGTCATATACACATTAGCATCCTCGGGGCTCGTACAATATACACTTACTCCGCTCAGATGCCCTTCAAGAAGCACTCGCATTCCCTTCAGCGACCGGTAGTGACCGTTGAAGTAGTGGCTCCCGCAGTGCGCATACCGACACATCATCCGTACCGCATACCGTGAATAGATAAACGAGTTCGTCGTCGAGTTTTGTCGCCCCTTCACTTGAGTTTGGCGCTTCCCGTACACCTTCAGTTCCCGCACGAAGTTCGTTTGATGCATAGACAGCTCCAGGTCCTTGATGTCCCCAGTGCTCGCTATCTGTGACGCCCAGATGTCATCGTCCCGTTTCAACGCACTCCGTACCTCTTGGATGTCAAGCAGCACTCGCTCCGATTCAGTCTCCAGGTACACGTATTTGTTCGTATTTCGAGACAGGTGAGCAAAGATTATGTCCTCCGGGTAGCTCGTCGATCGAAGTTGATCTGTCAAATATGTCAGCTTCCCCTCCCATTATACAGTGGACACTCACCTAGATCCCACACGTTCAGGTGCCACAGATGGTTCCATTTCATTTCTCCCTTTAACCACCCGATCGTCTTCGTTAGCTCCTCAAGTTGCGCCTTACCCTCAGATTTCTCTGCCCTCCGTCGTCATCTCTTCAAGGTCGTCGTGCACTCGCTGTGCAGCGTCCATTGCTCGGTCCAGCTCTGCCTTCGCCGTCTTCACTAGTATTTCGATAGCGGATCGTCGGTGGTTCCCTCCAAACGGGCGGAATTCTCCCCGAGCCAGAGCCTTCTTCCCCTCCGAGGTCAGCTCCAGGACTGGTATGTCTTGGATTCGTTTTCCTTCGAGCGTTCGTCTCCAACGTGTTTTCGAACCATTCACGACGAAGCCCTATTTGGATTCCCGTGTCACGGTCAACCACGCGCTGAAGTCGCACTCGCTCAGCAAGGTTCGTCGCGTGTGTCGTCTCCACCCCGCGCTGGTTCCACATCCCGAACTTCCACCCTTCCGAAACTACCTTCGTCAGATCAACGGAGCAGTGACCTACCATCATCCCTTTCATCGCACGGTTCAGCGCGAAGTCCTGGATTTGATCACGGTCCTCCCGATCAATCGCGGCGATCGACGCTGAGAACGTGTATTTCTCAACACCTTCAAACTACAAACTCGTCAGATATACATTGACCATCCGTCCCAGTCCGCTTACTATCTTTGGTGTTCCTTCCCTTTCCTTCGCTTTCGACGCCTTCGATCCTCCTGTGCGGCGTGTCGATGACATGTTCGATATGTTCTGATAAGTCGTTGTGGATGTAGTGGTGTCTTTATTCCCTTCAGATGATGGAGGTTCAAATGGGGGAATTTCCGCGTTTTTCTCTCTTATATACTATATGCCTCATGGTAGCCTCGTGTTCATCACGTGCTTTCATATCCCCATCTTTATTTGTCTGTGAGTTCACCCATCCAGACATTTGGTTTTACTGGGTCGTCTCGCGAGACGACCTGGGAATACCTCCATATGTCGTACATTCCTGGGTCGTCTCGCGAGACGACCCGGGAATATCACCATATGTCGTACATTCCTAGGTCGTCTCGTGGGACGACCCAGGTATCTCTTCATTCTTGACCCCTGCCTAACCCCAACCCCACCCCCACCTTAATTACAAAATGAGGTTCGGATCTCAGCCCGGTCGGCTATCTCGGCCCGGTTGGCTATTTCCGGCCCAGGTTGTTGACATAAGCACATATTAGGTCAGCCATTAGGTCAGCATATTAGGTCATCATATTAGGTCAGCCATTAGGTCATCATATTATGTCATCATATTATGTCAGCCATTATGTCAGCCATTAGGTCATCATGTTATGTCAGCATATTATGTCATCAGCCTTGACACATGTATACCTCTTCCATTCACTATTCAGCAGTAGCCAGGAGTGTCCTCTGTCATATCATCCACAATGTCCTTGTGGGCTGGCACATTCGTTTGAATGCCCTCTGTGAGTTCATTCAGAAGCATTTCCATTCTTCCCAGCAGAGTGGTGTACATATCCCCAATCTTGGACAGTGAGACTGTGTGGCCCTTGATGGAGAAAGACTGGTGCTTGGCATCCCACTGGAAGACTGGTAGGTGCTTCTCACTGTATGCCACAGTGGTGGAGTACTGGTCCAAGGATTGGATGGACTCAAAGGGGCTGGGTTGTGACTGCCTCAGCCATCTGGTGCAGAAGGGTTGACAAACCCTGAAAAAGGCATTAGATGAACTGTATGATCATGAAATATAAGTCTCTTACTCAAACTCTGGGTTTTCCACACTATCATCCAGTAGATCAGCCTTGTTGGCAATAGATTTGACTGCAACAAGTCTCAACATATGCAGCAGGGCAGAGTCTCCCCACAATGGTCCCACACTTCTCAAAGTTCCCACTCCTGGCATCAATGGCAGAGCACATGATGAAAGATTGCACAGGGCACTGGTTGGGATGCCTAGAGACCCCCTTGTGTTGAGAGAAGAACAAGGAATCCAGGAGAGAGTGAATCAAGGGATCAAAGACTGTGGAAGGGGGTGAGGGAGTGATAGAGAGGGTAGTGAGGATAGCCTTGGCATGTTTGATTTGGGCATCAGTCAGAAGTACTGGGAGCACAGGTGCTGCAGAGGTCTGCACACATCTGAGGACATGGCAGATCAGCCTCAGCCCCCAGGCCTGGTATTTTTCACTGCTGGAGTCATTCTGGGGATAGGCAAAGGGTCTGTGGTTGATCCCTCCTTTCCTATAAAAATAGACATTACTTATAAGTATAAGAGTCATGACATAATCCAAAGGGAATTCCACTTGATCACATGATCAAGTGGTATTCCATTTGGATTAAATAATCAAATCACAGGATAAAATGGACTCACTCATCTGGGGTATTAATCCATTTCAGAACTAAAGGCTGCATCTCCATCACCAGAGGTCTCAGCCTAGTGAAATAGCCCTCCACTCTTTCCTCCAGGTCCAAGAATTCCTTCTCCTTTTTCACTGGCTTAGCAGTGAGTCCATGAAGTTTGTTAAAGGGCTTTCCATCAGTTGCAGTCAACCATTGGAAACGCCTTAGGAATATTGAGGTTTGGCGAGGATCTTCAGGGGCTTGAATGACATCAAGCACCTCCAGCTCCAGCTCCTTGGCCTTGAGATGCTCCAGAAACTGGACTGATTGATGGTTGTGTGCAGGAAATGTGGAGTAATTGGGCTCCACTGCCCACACCTGTCCCACCCTCTTCCTCCCAAAGACAATCTGCACTGTACAGGCTTTGATACAGTCTTTGGCTACATTGCCAGGGTGCTCCAGGGAGAGATGCTTTAGCATGGAGCTGTGCTGGATATTGGCATGGTTGCATTTGAGACAGTGGAAACCAGGGTGACAGGGAATGGATTGGATAGGAGCCACAAGTCCAGTGGGGTGGAAGATTTCTTTGGCTGCATGATGGGCTTCAAGGATCTCATCAATGTTGGCTGGCAGGTGCTGGCCTTTGTGTTCAGTGTTTCTTTGGAAGTGAGAGGCAAGATCCTTCCAAGGCACAGCATACCCATGGCCTCCACAGATGATCAGGTGGTGCACAGGATCAATCCCAAGTTGGAGAGCAACCAGGGCAGGTGGGTGAATCAGAGCATGTGAAAGATGGAGGGCTGGCTCTGAAGCCATCACCTCTGGTACATACTCTGACTCTTGATTAGACACCACCTCTGGCACATCAGGAATGATTGCTGTGTCAACAATGATGGCCTCCCTCTCAGGAGAATGAAGTCGTTGCTTAGAGGGCTGTTGCATTGGAGGGGAGGGTGAATGAGGACGTTTCAGTGAATTAGAGTGATGGGAGACTGGAGCAGGAGCCTTGGGTGGACCTCTGGCACCCTTGATGAGAGCACTGATGTGGACATGGCGACGAAAGTTTTCCACATTGGTGTGAATATAAGAACACTCTGGGCAGTGGAAACCATCTGGCTGCCTATCAATCACTCCAATAGTGGGGACCTCTGTAGACTCTTGATGGATGGCCTTGAGATGGTGCTTATATTTGACAGTGCTGAACTCCATGGCACAGAGATCACATCTGACAGTTGTATTTCTCCAGGAAACACCACATTAGTCCTGACAATGGAATAGTCAAACATATTCTACACACTTGAACATGGACATGATAGGATTCTTTAGTACTGGATTGGAATTGATTGACTACAACATAACAGTCAGATGTGTATTCTTTAATGAATCAGGACTATGCAGAGTCCATTCAATTGTTCACATACTTTGTAGTAGTCTCTAGATGATTGCTAGACAGTAGCTTCAAAAGAACCAGAACAAACTTGATTGCTTTGAGAACCTACTCCAGAGTGGTCCCCAGGCACTCACCAGCTATCAAGTTCCTGAGACCTGTGGTAGCAGAGCAGTTGAGGTTGAAGAGCAGGTCTTCAAGTGGGGGATCATGGCTGAAAAGTGCCTCCTTATATATGTTTGGGGCCCCCAGGAGATTAAATTCCATGTGAATGGCACCATCTGACACCATTTGACAGGTGGATACCCACATCAATCTCTTGGCAACCAATACAAAGCCAACATCAATATTTTTGACATCTCAGGAACTAATACAATAGTGCTATTAATGGATCCACATCACCTCCACATTCATTCTTCAAGTGGAATTCCCTTTGCCTTTCCATTTCATCTCACACATTGGCCCTACAGTTCCATACACACACAATTCAGGGCCTGAACCAGCACTCCCATGCCACAGCAAGTACCCTCATTAGAGAGGGTCAGGTGTAGGCTATCTCACCATGATTGAAACTCCTGAGAGTGCAGGAAATAACAGGATTATGTTCAAACCATATCAGATATGGTCCCAGGTTGTGGACTTGACACATTCACCACTTTATTCTCTTCACTAGGTCCCCATAATACATTTTCCTGGGTTCTCAGGTGGTCTCCTAGCTCACACCCTCAACCTTCACACAGTCATCATAAGCCTAGCATCCAGCAGGGCACAGGTCCTATACCCACCCACAGGCATGTGAGTGGTACCAAATGATTCTACAGATGTCCTCTCCAATATAATTGTACTCCCACATCTATTGCAGGTCATATAGCCTAGGGCACAGGTCCTATATCTCACCAACCAGGGCACCCATGGACATGTGAGTGGCATTAAAATTATCCTGATGTCCTCTCCAATATATCCACCCCTCCCAGTCATCCTGCCAGCCCCCCCCCCCCCCCCCCAGAGCTCTCATCTCCAATATATCCACTCCCAGCTTCATTGCAGGTCATATAACCCTAGGCGCAGGTCTCTGACTAGGGCGCAGGTCCTATATCTCACCAACCAGGGCACCCATGGACAATGTGAGTGGCATCAAAATTATCTACAGATGTCCTCTCCAATATATTCCACTCCCAGCTTCATTGCAGATCCTATAACCCTAGGGCGCAGGTCTCTGACTAGGGCGCAGGTCTTATATCTCATCAACCAGGGCACCCATGGACATGTGAGTGCTATCAAAATCTTCCCACAGATCTCCTCTCTAATGTCATTCCACTCCTATCTTCATTCCAGCCCACATCACTATAACAACCACAGGGCGCAGGTCTCTTTCCACCCATATCTCCTCAACCAAGCTACTCCCAGACTTCATTTTGGGCTCAAAATCACCACCCAGATCATACCTACAATTTGGTACCATTTATGTCCCTGTTGCAGCTCTTAAAGACCTAGGGCGCAACAGGGCGCAGGTCTTGTGACCCCTGCAGGGCCTCAACCAGGGCAGCTAGAGGGCTTTAGTGGAGTACCCACCATTAGAAAGCCTTCAGATTGGGGAGCAGGTCTTCAAAGTTGGGGGGTCAAGCTGACCTGAAAAGATGCCCATAGAGATTGGCCTTCAGCACATTAAATTCCATTTCAATCCCACCATATACACCATCTCACAGGTGGATACCCATCATCAATCTCTTGGCAACTAATACAAACCCACCACCAATCTTTTTGACAGCTCAGCAACCAATACAGTAGTCTGATTAATCAATCAGCAGGCCTCCACATTCATTCTTCAAGTCCAATTCCCTTTGCATCCCATCTCAGAACTTGGTCTTACTATATCATTGACAGGCAATGTACTATCTCATACCATTCATACACTCCTGCCTCTATCATCAACATTATCTAGGCAACAAGGCTGATCTCAGCAAAGAGCCTTTATCAAATCTGCCTACTGATGACCTCCAATATAATCTCACTCCCATGTCCATCCCAGATCATAATGATATAGTGCCAGAGAACAACAGAGTGTATGACCTGTAACTCAACAACCAATCCACTCACAAGGCTGCTGTGTGAATGGTACTAAAATGTCCTACAGATAACCTCTTCAATATGGTCCACTCCTATGTCTATTGCAGGTCATATAACCATAGAGCACAACAGAGCACAGGTCTTGTATATCAACAACCAGTCCACCCCCAGCCACATGAGTGGTATCAAAATGTTCCTACAGATCACCCCTCTAATATGGTCACACTCCCATGTCTATTGCAGGTCATATAACCATAGAGCACAACAGAGCGCAGGTCCCTCAGGAGAGCGCAGGTCCTGTATATCAACAACCAGTCCACCCCCAGCCACATCAGTGGTATCAAAATGTTCCTACAGATCACCCTCCAATATGGTCACACTCCCATGTCTATTGCAGGTCATATAACCATAGAGCGCAACAGAGCACAGGTCCCTCAGGAGAGCACAGGTCCTGTATATCAACAACCAGTCCACCCCCAGCCACATCAGTGGTATCAAAATCTTCCTACAGATCACCCCTCCAGTATGGTACCACTCCCATGTTTATTGCAGGTCATATAAGCATACAGCGCAATAGAGCGCAGGTCTCTCTCCAGCCATATCTCATCAACCAAGCCACTCACAGACATCATAGCGGGCTTAAAATCACCCCACAGATCACAGCTACAATTTCATACCATTCCATCCCTGACGCGGCTCTTAATGACCTAGAGCACAACAGAGCGCAGGTCTTGCAAGCCCTCCAGGGCCTCAACCAAGACACCTAGAGCTTAGTGAGTACCACCATTAGAAAGGGTCAGATGTAGGCTACCCAGACACGATTGAAAAACCCTAGAGCGCATAAGATAACAGTGTTATCTTTGCCCCATAAGAGATTGGAACCTGAGTTTAAACCTGAACCTGACCCAGGTCAGGTTCCATTGGGGTCAGGTTTCATTTCATTTTCTTCAGGTCAGGTTCAGGTTTTGCCCTTGCCCTGAATCCAAAAACCAGTCTGAAACCAGGTTTAAACCTGAACCTGACCTGAATGAGACCAAACCTCAGGTCAGGTTCAGGTTTTGCCCTCATGGGTGATTTTGGAACCTGGTCAGGTTTAGGTTTTGCCCAAATTGGGCAAAACCTGACCAAAACCTGACCATGGCAACCATACTTGCAAGCCCTCCAGGGCCAAGATAACACTGTTATCTTATGTCCTATACAGATTGTCAATCATGTCTGGCTAGTCTATATCTGAACCTTTCAAATCCTCATACTTGCTAACCTCTAACTGCACTCCTTGAGGCCCTGCAGGCCTTGCAACACCCATGCTCTCTTGTGCTCTATGTCTTTAAGGGCCACACCAGCCAATCAGCATGGTATCAAATTGTAGCTGTCATCTCTGGGGTTATTTTAAGCCCACTCTCATGTCTGTCAGTCGCTTGGTTGGTTAGATATGGGTGGAAACAGACCTCTGCTGCTCTATGCCCATATCACCTGAAATGGACATGGGAGTAACACCATACTGGGGAGGTCATCTGTAGCATCCCACTCAGGTCCCTGTCAGTCCAGTTGTTGTTGAGTTGCAGAACCTGCACTCTAGTCAGGGATGGACATGCAGTGTCACCATATTGGAGGCATCATTTGTAGGAACATTTTAGCACCATTCACATGTCAGTAGATTGGCACTCTGTTATGTTCTGGCCCCCTATCACTATCATCTCAGATGCACATGGGAGTCACATTATATTGGAGGTCACCTGTAGGCAGATGTTGATAAACACTCTTTACTGAACCCTGTTGCTTAGATAATGTTGATGATACATGCAGGAGTGTATCAATGGTATCAGATAGTAGATTCCCTGTGCATGATATAGTGGCACCAACTTCTGGCATGGGTTCAAATGCAATTCCACTTGAACAATCAATGTGGAGGCTCTGTTGATAGATGAATAGGACTATTGGATTAGTTGCTGAGCTCTCAAAAACATTCATGGTGGCTTTGTATCAGTTGCCAACAGATTGATCATGGGTATCCACCTGTCAGATGGTGTCATATGGTGCCATTCAAACGGAATTTAATGTCCTCAAGGCCCAAAACATATATAAGGAGGCACTGTTCAGCTCAGCTATGACCCCCACATTTCAGACCTGCTCCTGCAACTAAGTACACCTCTACAACCCAATGTTAGGAACTTGACACCTGGTGAGTATGTTGCATCCACTCCAGGGCATCTGTCTGCAAGCCATGAGGATTTTTTTCCAAGTGTTTTGATAGATGGTGGTTGGATGGTGGTTGGCTATCTAGCAAGATTCTGAGAGTAATTCCATGGTATCTGGACTGTTGAATAGACTCTGGACAGTTGTGATTCATTAGCTCTGAGTGCTGTTACTGTTCTTTTTCAGCCATGACCATGAAATTCATCCCTATCCAATCCTAAAGAACAACATCATCTCCAAGTGTGTAGACCATTGTTTCCACTCCTATTTTCAAAACTAATGTGGTGTCTCCTGGGAAATACAACTCTCACATGTGATTGCTGTGACATGGAGTTGACCAACAACATTGAATACAAACATCATCTCAGGGCCCTGCATGAAGAGTGCATAGATATTGTGACCCTTGGAGTCATTCCTAGGCAGCTAGATGGTTTGCACTCCCCAGAGTGTTCTTATATTCACACAAATGTGGAGAACTTATTGCCATCCACTGTTGACCCAAGCCTCCTGCTCCAGTCTCCTGTGACTCTACTTGATGCAAGTGATCTGATCTACCCACCCCTCCAATGACTGAGCAAGGACTTGATTCTCCTCAGAGGGAGGTGATGATTGTTGAGACAGAGAGAAGGATTCCTGATGGGCCAGAGGTGGTGTGTAATGAAGAGTGAGAGTATGTGCTAGAGCTGATGGCTTCAGAGGCAGGGCTCCTTGTCTGATGTGCTCTGATTGAGCCACTTGTGCTAATTGCTCTCCAACTTGGGATTGACCCTGTGGATGACCTGATGATCTGTGGAGGCAATGGGTATGCTATGTGTTGGTAGGATCTTGCTTCTCAGTTCCAAAGAAAGAGTGAACACAAGGGCCAGGACCTGGGAGCCAAGATTGATGAGATGCCTAAAGCCTGGTAAGTATTCATCCATCCACACTACACCCTGGCCCATGAACCAAACCACCCCTGTTAGGTTGCCATTTCACATCACATTTTCACACCTATCAAAGTCCCAAAGGCTTGCATGGTTACCACCATCATTCAGGATTTCACAGAGAGATTTGTACTTCACCAGGCAAGCTTGAAATTCTTGAACTCTTGTAACCTCAACCCTGATGGCTCTTGTGAGATTCTGCATCTGAGAGCTAAGCACCTACAGCAAGGAGCAGGCCTTGATCATCATGTCATGTCATGGCTGTGTCAGCAATGCTTGTAACTTTTTTGATTTTGTGAGGTGAGAATGTCTTAAAGTTGATCTGGGTACACTCTATGGTGGCTAATTACTACAGGGTCTTTCCCAGTGAGAAAAATCAGTCCATAACATGTGCCAACACTGTTTTTGAGAGCTACCAGTTGACCCTTTGGCTCAGGTGTGTTCAGCAAAACCTATGTTTTTGGCCTCTGAGGCAAAAACCATCCTACTGGAAGAACTGCTGCCAACCACACTTAGATAATCATTTCCAAATATCTACAAGTATTAGAATTTTCCATAGGGGACCCCATGGGGCCTAAATGGTATTGCCCCCCACTGTCCCTCCAGGCCCACAGGTTCAGAACTCATGGAAAATGGCACAGGGTCACATGGGTAACTGCAGGGTATGTGTTACTCATCCTTCATGTCCATGTCCATTTTCAGCATTTATTATAGGCTGCTATCCATGTCATAGGGGATTGGCATTCAAATGATTACGTAAGGTAGGCTCTGCAGGTTGTGTGGAGTTTAGTGAGGAGAGCAGTGTGAAACGGCAGGCGATTGATCACAAGGAGGGAGATAGTAAACCTTATCGTCCCATACATGATAGAGTGCAGATGATAATCCGATATTGGACTGTATCGTTTCAGAGGCAATAGCCTCTGATATCGGATTTCTGACGCTATCACCTCTGAGACGATAGCCTCTAATATTGGATTTCTGGCGCTATCACCTGTGAGGCGATAGCCTCTGATATCAGATTTCTGACGCTATCACCTGTGAGACGATAGCCGGTAATATTGGATTTCTGGCCCTATCACCTGTGAGGTGATAGCCTCTGATATCGGATTTCTGACACTATCACCTGTGAGACGATAGCCGGTAATATCGCATTTCTGGCGCTATCACTTTTGAGACGATAGCCTCTAATATCGGATTGTTGGCCCTATCAGCTGTGAGACGATAGCCTCTAATATCGGATATCTGGCGCTATCACTTCTGAGACGATAGCCTCTAAATATCGGATATCTGGCGCTATCACTTCTGAGACGATAGCCTCTAATATCAGATATCTGGCGCTATCACTTCTGAGACAATAGTCTCTAATATCGGATATCTGGCGCTATCACTTCTGAGACGATAGCCTCTAATATCAGATATCTGGCGCTATCACTTCTGAGACGATAGCCTCTAATATCAGATATCTGGCGCTATCACTTCTGAGACGATAGCTTCTAATATCGGATATCTGGCGCTATCACTTCTGAGACGATAGTATCTAATATCGGATATCTGGCGCTATCACTTCTGAGACGATCGCTTCTAATGTCGGATTCCTGACCCTATCACCTCCGAGACTATAGTCTCTAATATAGAGTCTAATATCGGAGTCCTAACCCTATCGCTCCCGAGACGATACAGTCTAATATCAGATTCTTGACTCTATCCCCTCTGAGCCGATAGGCTCCAACATTAGATTCCTGCCCAATACCATCTGTCGTCTCAGAGGTGATAGGACCAGAAATCAGTTATTAGAGGCTATCGTCTCGGAGGCGATAGGGGAAAGAATTCGATATTAGAGGCTATTGTTTCAGAGGTGATAGGGTCAGAAAACTGATATTAGACTCTATCGTCTCACAGGTGATAGTATCAGGAATCCCCTATCATCTCACAGAGGGCCATAGATCAGATATTGAGCCTTATAGTCTCACAGACGGAACCATGTAGCAGACCCTATCAGCCCACAGACGATAGAAAGTGACCACAGTATAATCTCATATATACACAATAGGGCAGGGATCATCATATATTGGACCTATCGTCTTGCAGACGATAGGTGAACAAACCCCAGGGAAACTGGACACTATCAATCATCCCACAGATGATAGAACACACTTGACCCCACAGTGGGCTATGGAAATGGATGCTGATAAATTAAAGGAGACTTGTATTGACAAGAAACATTATAGAGTCAGTATATACAGATGGGGAATAAAGCTGGTATGGATACAGTGGGTATGAAGGAAACGGATATGGACAAGGGGGATAATGTATGAACAAGGTATGAAGATATGGACAAGGTATGAGGATATGGACAAGGTAGACGGATATGGACAAGGTAGACGGATATGGACAAGGTATAAGGATATGGACAACGTAGAAGGATA
Organism: Hydnum rufescens UP504; assembly: GCA_014904985.1. Lineage (NCBI taxonomy): Eukaryota > Fungi > Basidiomycota > Agaricomycetes > Cantharellales > Hydnaceae > Hydnum > Hydnum rufescens. The sequence goes on along the minus strand of MU128953.1, from coordinate 197,322 downwards.
TGGACAAGGGATAAGGATATGGACAAGGTGGGAGGATATGGACACGGTCGAAGGATATGGACAACGTAGAAGGCTATGGAATCCGTGAGCCGGAAAACTGGCTTTAAAGGCGAATCCGTTTGGAAGAATGAAGGGACTCATCAGCATCGTCATCATCGTCATCATCGTCTACAGGTAGGGCAGCACGGGCCTTGGAATGTCGGTTATTTTTAGGGATCTTGGTCGTTGAGGAAGACGGAGCAGATGAGAACGCAATGTTTCGGACGTTAAGACCTTGCGATGTAGCCAACATGAGTGCATTACCATGTCCAAGGAGCAGTGCCACAGCATCATAGGGGCCGTAGCGCGCATCTGCAGTAAGCATGGAAGAAAAGGCACTGTACAAGGCGAGAGCGTCTTTCCGTGACCTCATTCCCCAATGAGTACCTGGTAGTCCTCCCGACAGCGATTGAAGCCCAGTTCCCCATGCCAATCCCACAAAGACGAGCATACCAGGGACCACTCCTTTTGAACCATGCTTCTTTGTCCACTCAGGCCCAAGACCTTGATTCTTGGCAAAGCGGGCACAGATAGGGCTGTCCTTCTCTGAGAGTGCGACGATGAGGACGGTCCACATGACGAGGAGGATGCCTTGTTCGTGATGGCCTTTAGAATTTGCCTTTTGGATGAAGGCAATATCCTTGGAACCTGGGCGGATCCGCCTACACAATGGGTCAAACAATGATGCAGGCAGGTCTGGAGGAATCGTATGGCGGGGTGCGCATTTCGATAGAATGAAGCCAATGATGAGTGCAAAGCGATGGACATTGTTGTTTAAGTCGAAATGAGAGTTGACCCATTCATATGTCTCTAAGACATACCCAGAGGAGCGCGAAGGGATATGCCATTCCTTAGGAAGAGTTGAGCGAGTGAGGAGGAGGGGGAGATCCTGAAGCACAGTATCTTTTGCATCCCAAGGAGCATCAACATGATTGCGTTCAGCTGCATCCTGTCCACGCTGGGAGGCAATGATGAAGCGCTCATCTAACGTGAGTGTGTGGGAAGGAACCACACGTTTCGGATCAGAGGCCCTTCCAAGGGAAATCCAGGAATCCCAGACAGGCCGCCTAATGGGAGCACCACGCCCAGCTGGGATAGGAGTCGTTGGAATATGGCGAATACAGAACTTGGGAATAGCCTTTCCAAGGATACGGATGGTATAGTCCTTGGGTGAGCTTGGGGAGAGAAGGGCCAGGCGCTCGAAGGCAATCACAAAGACAGGATGGGCAGTACCCTTTGGATCAAAGGGTGCAATGATCCGTCTGCGCTCATGACCAGGACCGGCAAGATTATAAAGTTGAGTGGCCAATTCAGTCGCAGTCATATCTTTGCCCTTGGGACCAGGGAGGGAGAGGAGCGAGGAAGTGCGATCGAAATTGAGGAGACGGATGAGAGCGGCATGAGTACTGACACCAAAGTCAAGAGGGGAAGGTTGGGAGGCCCAAGCACCAAGATCCTTATCCCGGACAGCAAGTTTGTGGATGAGAGCCTGATTCTCAGGGTCATCAGCAAGTCGAGACTTGGAGTCCTCTGCAATGCCGACTCTGACGAGGTTGACAACATCATTGATGAAGGCATTTAAGGCGATTTTGCAAATAATGGTGCCCTTCCGATCAATAGGCGATAGAATGTCTTTGAAGGTCTCATCACCAGCAGCACCTGTAGCATGAATCATCGAGAAAATGGCAATGTACATCTATGGGTGGTTAAGCATGAGATAGAGGACCAATAATAGATGAAGTGATAGTATCGTCTTCCAGACGATAGCAGAGTAAAAGCCAAAACTGAGAGAATGCAGGCTATCGTCTCAAAGACGATAGCAGAGTAAAAGCCAAAACCGAGATGGCGCAGGCTATCGTCTCAAAGACGATAGCAGAGTAAAAGCCAAAACCAAGATAACGCAGGCCATCGTCTCAAAGACGATAGCAGAGTAAAAACCAAAACTGAGATAACGCAGGCTATCGTCTTGAAGACGATAGCAGAGTAAAAGCCAAAACTGAGAGAATGTAGACTATCGTCTCAAAGACGATAGCAGGGTAGAGGGAAAAACTGAGAAAACACAGGCCATCGTCTCGAAGACGATAACAGAGTAAACATGAAAAGCAAAATAATAGAGGCTATCGTCTCCAAAACGATAGCAGAGCAACACTATGATGCTCCCCGAAGAGCCAGAAACCCAGAAAGAGATAAGAAAGGCAGTACTCACATTGTATAACCTCTTCGAGTAGTAGACACTCTGGGCACCATCAGAACATGTCGCAGGTGCCTTTCTTTCTTGATTCCATGGCCAGGCAGATGATGAGACCGAGACGAATGACTTGTTCGTGCTCCTATCCTTCTTCATGGTCACAATGGATTGGCTTAGCATTGGAAACCCATGATCCACAAGAGCGCGAGATGTGAACAACGGCTGCATCAACGATCTGCTCAGAAGCTTTGCACTTCCGGTATAGGCGTATGCAAGAGCACGCTCCAAGACCGCAATGACCTCAATCATATATGGCGAGGGAAACGATGGAGCCTGGGACAGTTGGACAGTCTGCCAGGCAGATTCAAGCATCGCCTGGACTGGGTAAGTGACCCAGTCGAACAACGCAGGGTAAGCCTGTCAGTTGACGTCAGTGGGATTCTTAATATTGGAAATCACTGGCAGAAGCACATACATCTGAGGTGTAGATTGAGAGATGCTGCTTGAGCTGGGATGCGATAGCGGGTACTTCCCAGCCCTTTGTGAGAGGGACAATAATGTTCGTATAGATGTATCTAGATGCCATAGATGAGTCAGTAGATGGATACATTAATACTCTGCATCCATACCTGCCATTCCGGCGCTCCTCTGGCAATCGATGGAGATCCAGGTTGTATACCTGCTCGAGGCGAAGATCTCGTGGGCAATTCGCAGGAGAGAGTTGCTCTGACATGTGCTCGTGAGGAAGGAGTGTTTTGACAGCATCCCAGGTCTTCGTCGCGGACTGACAGTCCTTTGCATCCCGGGCATATCGACCAGCAGCAGCCGCGGTGACAGCGCCTCTTTGGACCCTCATTCCACCATGTCGATCAGTGAAGCGGTGGACCATCTCGTTATAGGCCTGAAACTTTACACCTCGGAGGGCAGGTGGACGACGATGTTCATCCCATTCCTCATCATCATCATCGCTCTGATCATCTGCACGGTCTGGACGTGTGATCTCGTCGTTCAATCGATTGACAATCACTTGGAAGTCCGGAAGAATCCCGTTGGCCTGGGCATGACCAACAGAGCGGAGATATGCCTGCGGATATAGCGAGAGGTGGATGGGGCACTCGCCATCATCTAGCTGGGACGGGTCGAGATTGAAGAGCGCTTCACATGTGGAGAGGTTGAGCAACACTCCACATGCGGGTTGATTGACATCTACCACAGCAAATCGGCGGAGGACACGGCAACCTTCCTCATCGTAGATCCGGACCTCATTCCCATCTTCATCTACAAGTGGCAGAGCATCAAGGTCGCGGATGCGGTTACGAAGGTCAGGATCCCAAGAATCGTACAACAGATCCTGATTCTCTGCAATAATTTGCTCCGTGGGGATGTTGTCAAACCGTTCAGCAATTTGTGCACTACAAAATGGATTGAGATGGCAATACATCCAGCATGAATGGACAAAACAGACCGGAGGTCACTTGCAAGAGCGAAAGAGAGGAATCGGATTTTTGAGTAGTCTCTCTCGTGTTCCCAGATATCAGCTTGATTCGGATTCCCGATAGGTTGGTCCTGACCAAACTTGCAGGTGAGCGTGATCGGGATGTGGGATTCAAGCCAACCGTCTTCTCGCCAGGCATCAGGAGCACGAGCAACCCATTCATCCCAGTCGGTTGACATATGCACGTCCATCAGAGTGAGGTCCTCGAGCCTCATCTCGATAGTGGGATACTCAGGGTCCCTAGGGAGGGTGGAGACGTCGTCAGCAGGGATCACACTGAAGTGGGAATAGACCACAAACAGGATGCTAAAATAATCCTGGAATGCAGGTGCCTTCGCAGTCAGGTCAATTCCATATGTATCATAACAAATGAATGATAGGTCGGTGTTCTTGGCAAGAACGAAGGCAAGGAATGATATAATCATGCGATAATGAGCACGAGACAGTAGGGTGGGACCAGACTTGAACCCTGGGTCCGGAAGTTCAGTGGGGTCATCAATCGTATGCGGGGCCATGGCAAGCCATGCTTCATCCTGACCACGGTAGCCTATGAAAAGCATCGAGCCAGCGGGATCAAAGCCAAGGAGGCCTGAATTATCGTTGAAATGACGGTATGGTTTGCGCAAGTCGAGCCGAAATGAAAAATTATGGTCCCCAGGCTGATTGGGAATGATGGCAGACAGCCCCAGCCTGTCAGACACAGTGAGGCGATAATCGAGGCGGTGAGTGGGAGTGGTGACTTGGACATGGTCAGACCTAGGATCAAGCGAGTATTTTGCATCAACGATAATCTTGATGCGTGAACGGAGAAGATCGGCTGCAGAGTGGGACCGCCGGTTTATATAGTAGTCTTCAAGACGAGAGAGAGGGATTGGGACAGTGGGCATGGAGAGATAGGCATCACGTTCTGAAGGAAGATGCACCCAAGGGGATGTCACAGCAGCTGCAATATCGGTCTGACGGCAAGAATCATCAGCATGGAGTGCTGGGTGGATGGCATCGATCTCAAGATGACGTGTGGCTCGTGGATCAGGTGGATCACCATTATTATCCTCAAAGGCATCCAGAGGATCATCATTCCTAAAAGACAGCTGGTGATGAAGGAGGGAACAAGACAATAACAGAGTAGCCTACCCAAGATCATCTAGATCATCATCAATGGAGCCATTGGAGACAGCGTCGTCATTTTCGGATGGCATGATGGGTCGTGAAGAGTGGATTGAGAATGCAGTGGGGAGAAAAGATTGGGGTTTGGGGCAGACTATGAATGAGAAATGGAGAAAGCCGAGGGCAATGCCCGAAGGGGCAAACGTGCCAGCCATGGCGAGAGGTTGAGGAGATGATACCAGGGCGTGGAGCATTGTGGGATCTAACATAGGTCTGTAGATGCGGTAGACCAGCAGTGATGGGCTTGGGAATTGAATGACCAGGGTTATTGGAGGGAAACAGGGGTGAAAGTATGGACTCGACAAGCAGGTGATTTCAGTTTTGATTGGATTGTCGGATGATCTTATCAGAGAAGTGGATATCATTGAGTACAGGGAGAGAAAGGGGAGGGAGAAAGGTGAAAGCGATAATAGAAGAAGGATTCGGGAGACGAGGTCCCAAGGCCCAACAAGTGTGGAGCAAGAATGGTGGGAGACACAGACAGTCATGGTTCCAGAGCTAAATAATGGAAGTGGAAATCTGATATTTCTGATATAAGAGGGTTAGGCTGACATGTAGAATGTGTATCATGTACAGACGGGTATGGTTCTGGACCCTATCGTCTGTGAGAGGATGAGAAATAATTCAAGAGATTGAGCATATCGTCTGCGAGAGGCTGTGGGGAGATTCCAGAAAGTGCCCCTATCGTCAGTGAGACGATACCGCAGTATCATCGAGTGCCCCTATGGCATGTCGTGGATCTCGAGCTGGGACGTGGCGTTTGCAAAACAACGCCGGATGATATTCGAAAGTCATCAACAATAGTGGATCTCGAGCCGCGATTCTGTCGTCTGGGAGATGATTCCGGTTCATCTGCTATAGCTATCCAATTATCCTCAGACGATACCAGATAGTCTTGATCTGGGGCCGTATCGTTTGAGAAACGATACCGGATGATATCCGGGAGGTATCCTGACGTCGTGAGATGCAATCCGAATCATTGGGACCTGTGACCGTATCGTTTGCAAAACGATACCGGGTAATATCCGGAAGCCATCCTGTCATGCGTGGAACATGATCGAATCATCTTGATATGTGACCCTATCGTTTGCCAAACGATACCCGACAATATGGGGATGCTCCCCTGTCGTGGGTGAGACGATATTCCATCATCGTAATCCGCAACCCTATCGTTTGCAAAACGATACCCGATGAGATCTGGACATCCTGTCGTCCGTGAGATGATATCCGATTATTTTGATCTGTGACCCTACCGTTTGTGAAACGATATCCGATAATATCCGAAAACTATCCTGTCATGCGCAAGACAATATCGCCTCATCTTGATCTGTGACCCTACCCGATGATATCTGGAAATCCTGTCGTCCCTAAGATGACATCTGATCATTTTGATCTGCGACTCTATCGCTTTCCAAACGATACCCGATAATATCCGCAAACTATTCTGTCCTGCGTGAGAAGATATCCGATCATCTTGATCTGTGAACCTATCGTCTGAAAACGATACCCGATAATATCCCGACATCCTGTCATCGGCGAGATGATATCCGATCATCTTGATCTGTGACCTTATCGTTTGTGAAACGATACCGGATCATATCGCACCATCTTGATCTGTGACCCTATCGTTTGCAAACGATACCCGATGATATCTGGAAATCCTGTCGTCCCTGAGATGACTTCTGATCATTTTGATGCTGACCCACTATCGCTTTGCCAAACGATACCCGATCGATTCATCTGAAATTCTGACTCGCGTGAGCAGAATGACGAATAGATCCGACATATCATCGTTTGCAATACATCGATGACTCGACCTCGACGCACACGTCCCATCAGTATCTCGTTGACGATGCGATCAAGATCGATAGTCCATCAAGATATCGATCTCTACGTGTACAAGTTTCATATATTGGTATCTTTGAAACATAGTCACAGATAAAATGACAGTCATCACGACTCACATATCATCGTATCAGATAGATCTATCGTCACACGACTTCCAGATACTGTCGGGTATCGTTTTGCAAACGATAGGGTCACAGATCAAGATGATTCGATCATGTCTCACGATGACTGAATAGTTTTTGATATTATCGGGTATCGTTTGGCAAACGATAGGGTACAGATTAAGATGATCGGATATCGTCAGGATTTCCAGAGATCATCGGGTATCGTTTTCAAACGATAGGGTCACAGATCAAGATGATCGGATATCATCTCACGGATGACAGGATGTCGGGATATTATCGGGTATCGTTTGCAGCGATAGGGTCACAGATCAAGATGATCGGATATCTTCTCACGCAGGACAGAGTAGTTTGCGGATATTATCGGGATCGTTTGGAAAGCGATAGGGTCGCCAGATCCTATCGTTTGCCAAACGATACCCGATAATATCCGAAAACTATTCAGTCATCCGTGAGACATGATCGAATCATCTTGATCTGTGACCCTATCGTTTGCAAAACGATACCCGACAGTATCTGGAAGCTCCCCTGTCGTGGGTGAGACGATATTGCATCATCTTAATCTGCGACCCTATCGTTTGCAGAACGATACCCGATGATAACTGGAAATTGTGACGTCCGTGAGATGACACCTGATCATTTTGATCTGTGACCCTATCGTTTGCCAAACGATACCCAATAATATGCGAAAACTATGCTATCATCCGTGAGAAGATACCCGATCATCTTGATCTGCGACCCTATCGTTTGGTAAACGATACCCTATAATATCCGCAAACTATCCTGTCATGCGCAAGACAATATCGCACCATCTTGATCTGGGACCCGATCGTTTGCAAAACGATACCCGGTGATATCTGGACGTCTTGACGTCCGTGAGATGACATCCGATCACTTTGATCTGCGACCCTATCGTTTGCCAAACGATATCCGATAATATCCCGAAATCCTGTCGCCCGTGACACGATATTGGATCATCTTGATCTTGATCTGTGACCCTCTTTCGGGAAGCAATCGCCGATATTGGACCTGCTCGAGCTGCGACTCAGTCATCTGTAGAAAATTCCAGACACGCCCCAGACGTGACCCATGCACGACCCTGTTGTGTGAATAAACAGGAGTGATGAGACCAAACTATTGGGTCGAAGAAAGCTCTGCCGAAGCGGATATGTCCCAGATCTAGAATGAGCGATCACCCTGAGATCCTTCATCTGGAACTGCGCCACATACATTTCCATTCAGCATATAAAGCCCAGATGTCCCCTTCTCATTTTGTATTCCCCTCTTCGTCCTTTCATCCACATTTCACGCGCATAATGTCAATCTCGGTATTGACGTGATGTTGCCACCAATATCAACAAGACTAACGTGTCTTGCTGATAAGGTGGCTTCTGGATCTCTTTGATGTCCGAGATTCATATCAGTGCGCTGTGAAATCTGGGTCAAGGTCCTCTCACAATTCAGGTACCCTCTATACAGTACATCTGGTTTCGAGTGTCATGCCCAAGGCGATCCCATATAGGCCCCACAGTATTGTTTGCGAGACGATATCCGATTGGTTGAAGGGATTTCTGTATCGTTTCTCGAATGATACCCTGTATTGCGTGCTTCACGCAATGTATATTATATTCCTTCGTTTGTGAGACAAATACATGCTATTTCGAAGAAACTCTTCGTAATCTATCCTCTGTGTGACGATGGAGTCCAATATCTCCCTTCCGTGATTTCCATCCTATCATCGGCGAAGTAGTGGTGCCTAGTATCCCCGTTGTGCCATCATATATGCAATATCGTCCATGAGACGATAGGGTCCCATGTTTTGCTTTATACTCTTCTACCCCATCGTCGAACAGACGATGGGTTCCAGCATATTAGTCCTATCCACTATCATCATCTATGAGCCGCCGACAGGATCCAATATCCATTACCCTCCCCCTATCGTCTCACAGACGATATATCCCAGAATCTGATTTCTTCTCCATATCGCCTGTGAGACGATAGAGGAAGGACTCAAATACTGGGTCGTATCGTCTGCGAGACGATAGGGGAAGGCATCCGATCTTGTGTTGTCTCATGTGTAATGATAGGGAGGTGGTATCGGATAATGGATCGTATCGTCTCACAGACGACAGGGGATGGAATCGCACCCTGGGTCGTATCGTCTGCGAGACGATAGGGCCAAAGTGTTCAATAACGGATCCTATCGTCTCACAGACGATACGATCCATTATCCAACACCGGTCCCCTATCCTATCGTCTCACAAACAATACAACGAAGATCTGTTTCCTTCCCCGTATCGTCTGAAAGACGATAGGACTCTATATCTTCACTGGAGCCTCGATTCCCCCATTGTCTCTCTAGTTTGCGATTTCTTTCCCTATCGTCTCCGAGACGATAGCGTCCAATCTCCGTTCGCGGTCTGTCAAACGATATCATTCCATATCTTTATTCTTACGATCCAGCATGTGTTTAATCATCACAAGGCGATATTTATTCACATCCAATTCGGGGGGGTGAATTCATGACAAAGACCTCTACAAAGCTTCAAGCACCGTTCATCGCTATAGCTCAAAATCCAGGACGAGTCAATCGTTGATAGTTCGGAGTGGCCGCAGACGCAGCTAGACAGGGTATGAGATTGTCAAGCAGTCAGTGGCAGCTCCAACATCACATACCTGAGTGATCATTGGTTTTGGTCCTTTTCGACGATGCTGTGTGAAGGTGGAAGCAAGCAAGAAGTCAGAACGATACAACCTGCTGCACATTCGAATATTGAGGTACCTGCATCGGTTGACGAACGACCACGTTTCATACTGCCGGTGCTTGTCTGCTTGGCCATGGACGCTTCGGATAGATAACATAAGTGTCCAGCGAAATGTCAACAGATCGTCCCTTTCACTTACCCGGTGGCCCTCCAGAGCGTAGGCCAGTTCTCGTCGTGGTTCCTCCCGATCCAGATCCACCCGCAGCTGTCTGAGCCCCTTCACGACTGGTGGACGTCCGGGCTGCAGCAGCCACCTTAGGAACTGATGTCTCCGGAATCACTGAAGCCAACGGTCGTCCATCTTCTGACAACGAACTCGATCTGGACTCGACATCCGGCGCATGAGGACTCGATGGCCCCGCGGTAGACTGAGTGCCCGGAACGTGAATCTTCGCCTTTGAACCAGTTCCAACTCGCTCGGCTCCTTGGGGGGTCGATCCTTTGCTCGTGGCCTTTGTCGACTTAGGCCTGCCGCGCTCTCCATCATCATGTCCACGGCTGCGTTGTCCCTGAACACCTGTAGTCTCGTCCGTGTCTGAACCCTCTTCAGATTCCGGTTCCTCGCCATCATCTTCCTCGCTGTCAGTATCCTCCTCATCTGATGAGGTAGGCTTCCTCCCCGCTTGCGGAGTACGAGTACCTGGACCCTTCCCCTTTTCTAGACTAAGCGATCGTTCCGACCGCTTTCCGAACCTGCGCGCGGGCGTCACCCTGTGAGGCGGAGACAAGTGTCTCCCAACAGACTGAACATGCTTGTACGTCCACGTTGGGATGTCGGACTCGAACAGTGTCCTCCTTTGCCCTCCCTTAGGATGGAGTGCCAGTATTTGGCGTTCCTGGTGAACTTCGAGCTCCTGGAGAGGGAAATCCCTCAAAATCAAATCCACTGACAACGGGGTTGTGAACAGGGACCTACCCAGATGAGTTTATCAATCGCCCGCCGAATCCCGCTGCCCAGTGGGCTCTTCATATCAAAGTTCTCATGAGCCTGTTTACCTTTCTCGACCATATTTATGATACGTTGATTGAAGTCTTTATTCCCCTGTTGAAGGGCCTTGACAATAGTCGCGCGGTTCCGCTCAGCCATCGACATTAAGGGACCTTCCTTTGATGCCTTCGGATCACCCTTTAAACCATCCCAGAATAGGAATGTCGTGATCGAGCTCTCCTCCTCGGGCTCCCAATATGAGCTCAGGATGTCAGTCACCTGCTGTCTCACCTGCGCCCCTCCCACCGTGCCCAGCAGGCGAGGCCTATATGAGTCGACGAAATACCGCTCGACGAGTAACGACATTAAGGCATATTCGTAGTCCTTCGTCATCCCCACTGTGGTGACTGCGTACATTCGTTTTTCAATGTCTGGAGATACTCGGTGCACGGCTTTCGAAGTCCCAATCGTGGGCTTCATTTTCGTCCAGGAGGAATCAATCGTGGCCGCATCAACAGGAGGAGTGAGCAAGGAGAAGAATGACTCCGCTGCCTTCTCGTCTTTCGATTTTCCCTTTCGCCCAGTACTCATAGGGATCGGTATCTTCTTGATCACATTAGCGGCAGGGCGAACACCAATCTCCTGTTGGAGGTCAAAAAGGGCCGATGTAAAATCCACCATGACCTTGTGGGCATTGATGAGTACGAAGAAAGCTACCTGCGACAAGAGTGAGTCTGAATACAATTGTAGTATCTATGGAATCAGATACCTGTTCAATGGCATCGGATACATCGTGAAGCGCGCTATCTCGAGCGATACAATCAAACATTGCAGCGGAAAGATCTCGAGCCTTGGACTTCGAGTGCGAGAAATTGATCATATGAATGGCGAGTGGATCAAACCAGGTACCCAGCTGAAGGAAAGAAACGTTAACAGTTGGAGATAAGTGGAATGAATCCCCAGATTATCGCGGTACGACAGAGATTACCCTATCGTTCGCAAGACGATAAGGTACATTTTCAGCACACCCCCTATCGTCCGTGAGACGATAAGTTGGATTCTCGATACACTACTCCCATCGTCCATGAGACAACCTTCAGATACATCTGAAGACTCACCTCCTCAATCCCTCCTTGTATTGGCTTCAACCTTTGTTCCATCCATCCCATCATCCGATTCGTAATAACTGGCATCGGGACACCCTTGTTGTACGGCCAGTTCCCTAATAGCCACTCAAGCCGTTCTCCAATCGTCAGATACCTCGATTCAGGGCCATCCTCTTCTGCCTTCTCCCTAAACTTCGTCATCACCTCTGACATGTACCCCTTGAATGCATCCATGTACGGCCTCGTCGATGTCATGAACTCTTGCACGATGACACCATCAGCCACGAATGCTGAATCGAATGCACTCTCGAACACTGGCATCACCTCTGCCACCCATCCCATGTCTCCGGCATGGCGTCCAGCGGACTTGTACATTTTCCACCACCCTTTCGAGTCGGTCCCCCACACCTTTGATCGTCGGTCGTCCGCGAGTTCGTCGATTTCCTCCTGTGTTCCCACAGGCTCCTTCGATCCAGCCAACTGTATGATTCGGCAGTTGACCTCAAAGATCGTAGATATTATCTATGTATATCCAATTAGTCTCCTCCTTTCTCACTCAAATTGATAAAGGCACGCACTCCACACATATGCTGGTCTATCAACCCACGCAATCCCCGGATTGTCGCATACTGGCCATTGAAGTAATGATCGCCAAACGCTACATATCGCGACATCATCCGTACAGCATAGGGTGATGACAGCATCGAGTTCTGCGTCGAGTTGTACATCCCAATCGTGCCCTCGAGATGCTTCTCAAGCGCGCGCTTGAAATTCTCTTGAGGCTGGGCCAGTGTGATCTTCAGGTCGCGCCCAGAGGCCAATTTCTGCGTCATCTGTACCCATGCCTTGTCGTCCGAGGCCAGGGCCTCCCGCACGCCCCGGAGATCCAGGAACACGCGTTCCGAGTCCGTCTCCAAGTAGACGTACTTATTCGAATTTCGTGATAGATGAATCGAAATGTCTTCATGCGAATATCCTTGTACCGATTCCAGCGCATCTATTCAATGTCCATTCTCACTATGAATTATACCCTCTATCAGTCTTAACTGTACTTACCTAAATCCCAGATATTGAGATGCCACAGCATATTCCACTTGGATTCGCCCTTCAGATACCCAATTAGCTGAGTTTCCTTTTCCACCCATGCTGTATAGTCTGCTTCTTGTTCCTTCGTACGCGTTGTCTTCGTGTCAGGTCCATCCATGCCCAGATCGAGGCGATCCATGGCCATCTCGAGTCGCCTCTTCACATCCTGAACGATGAACTCGACTGCTGCACGTCGATGATTACCCCCGAATGGCTTGAATTCACCGTGTCCTTGAGCCTGTTTGCCCTCGGGGGTTAATTCTAGGAGGGGTAGATCCTGGACCAGCTTCCCATTCAGAGTTGGTTCTAACGTTGTCGTAAACCAGGAACGACGAAGCGCAATTGCAATCCCCGAGTCTTCGTCCACAATCCGTTTCTGCTTCAGGCGTTCCACCATACGAGTTACATGCGAGCGGTCAATCCCTCGTTGATTCCATTTCCCGAACACCCATCCATCTTTTTTTACCCTGCTCAAATCAACCGAGCAGTGCCCAATCATCATGTCCTTAATCGCTTTGTTCATGCCAAACTCACTCAGTAGGTTCTGGTTATTGTTGACTGGTGCAATCGATAGCGAGAATGAGTCCTCAGGCCGATCTGTGACCTTAGAATAGATATGTCAGGAAAGCCTTCCTTCAACTTGCATCACATACATCTCTCTGGCTGCTTTCTGAGGCCTTCCCTTTTGAGGATTGCTGGCGTTTCGGGGCAGTCATGATCCAAGTACAGTTACGAGCCGTCTGCCGGAGATTACCGATATGTATTTTCCGCACAATTTTCCGTACAATTGACTTATGCTTGAGATGATATTATAGTTTCTTCCATTGCACTTCATCATCTCATGGACGATGTCCAAGTTCCTTCAGACTGACTCTATCACCTATCTCATGAACGATATCCTGCTTTCTTCAAACTTATGCCATCATCCCGCAGATGATATCAGATGATATCGGAGCTTCTGACCATTTCCCATATTTTCTCAAAGATACAGTAATCTGGTAGGCAAGTGTGTACAAGTAGGGCATGCGTAAACCTCTTACCGAGTTCTTATACATTGTGTTCTTATGATTACCTAAGCTATAAATAACAGAGTTGACTCCATATCACTCTCAGTGCACACATCTTTCCACATACATCATCCGCGCCGAGCTACCTCTACCACCCTTGGAGCTGGGTCTTCCATTCTTCAAACATCTGTACTGACCATTTCTTCTCTCTCATCTCATGGCCAAGAGCTCAATTGCATCTATTCTTGCTCTATTGCCTCATGGATGATGCCACAATTAACTCCATCAATATCGCGATACCTGAGTCATGTCAATTTCTACACTACCATCTCCCAGATCATACCCAGTGGCATCAATTGCTCCTCTATCGTTTCACAGATGATACTGCCATGCCAGCCATTTCTGCCTTATCATCTCAGAGACGATACCTGAGTTTGGTCTATTTCTACTCTATTCTCTCACAAATGTTACCCAGTTGCATCAATTTCTCCCCCATCGTCTCCCAGACGATACTGCAATTATAGCCATTTCTACCTTATCGTCTCACAGACGATACCCAAGTTGCCTCGATTTCTACTCTATTGTCTCACATATGATACTGCAATTATAGCCATTTCTACCCTATCGTTCACCAGACGATACCACAATTATAACCATTTCTACCCTATTCTCACAGGCTGTATTACAATTATATACATTTATACTCTATTATGGACGGTACTGATATTATACACATGTCCGCTTAATGATCACTGACATTTCTCTATGGCCGGCCATGTTCCCAACCCTTTTAACTGAAACAACATTTTGTTGCTAGTGTTGCAGCTTGGGTCCTTGCGCCACCCGAAGTACAAAATATGGAGAGAGTCAGGAATTCAATATTAGAGGCTATCGTCTCAGAGGCGATAGGGTCAGGAATTCAATATTGGACCCTATCGTCTCACAGGTGATAGGGCCAGGAATCTCATATTAGACTCTATCATCTCAGATGTGATAGGGCCAGGAATCTCATATTAGACTCTATCATCTCAGATGTGATAGGGCCAGGAATCTCATATTAGACTCTATCGTCTCAGATGTGATAGCGTCAGGAATCCCATATTAGACCCTATTGTCTCAGATGTGATAGCGTCAGGAATTCAACATTAGACTCTATCGTCTCACATGTGATAGCGTCAGGAATTCAATATTAGAGGCTATCGTCTCACATGTGATAGCGTCAGGAGGTCAATATCAGAGGCTATCGTCTCGGATGTGATAGCATCAGGGATTGAATATTAGACTCTATCGTCTCAGATGTGATAGCGTCAGGAATTCAATATTAGACTCTATCATCTCAGATGTGATAGCTTCAGGAATTCAATATTAGAGGCTATCGTCTCACATGTGATAGCGTCAGGAAGTCAATATCGGAGGCTATCGTCTCGGATGTGATAGCGTCAGGGATTCAATATTAGACTCTATCGTCTCAGATGTGATAGCGTCAGGAATTTAATATTAGAGGCTATCGTCTCGCAGGCGATAGCGTCAGGAATTCTCTCTCCTATGACCACGTTCCCAACCCTTTTAACTGATAGAACATTTTTTGGCTAGTTTTGGAGGTACTCCAACCTAGACCCTACCCCCACCTGAATTACAAAATAAGGATAGGATGTGGACCTCGAAGAGGAACTGGGCGAGAGAGACCATGTGACCATAGAGGTCCCAGATGGTCTCAGCAAAGACAAGGAAGCTGCAGATTCAGGGGGGGAGAATGCAAGGAAGAATTCCGATCCGAATCTAACACTCACCTCACCCAATACTCCAGCTCTACCCAGCGACAAAGCCTCTACAGAAGCCACCTCAGATGCTATGCCCATACATCACTCCAGCCACCAGACTCGAGCACCAACTCATGTAGACAAGGATCCTCGGTTTGAACTCACATTGTACAATAGGCAATCCAAATCTGGTTCTGGCGGACACCTGGATTCAGTGGGTGATGCTGCCAACATTGTAACTCACCCAGATGAACCGACATCCTACGAGGATGCAATGTCGCGACCAGAAGCGGACCTGTGGAAACAAGCCTGTGATAGAGAGATCTCTGCCCTAAAGGGTCTCGGAACGTTCGACATAGCCACAAGGCCAGCAGATCGCCGGGTTGTTGGTTCACGGTGGACCTTCAAGTTGAAGTGCGGTCCTGATGGCGAAATCGTGCTCTACAAAGCTCAGCTTGTAGCAAAGGGCTACTCGGAAGTTCCTGGGGTCGATTTTGATGAAACCTTTGCACCAGCCCTAAAGAAATCATCACTCTTGGCGTTGCTCGCATATGCCACACACCTTGACCTCGAAATGGATCAGATGGATGTTAAGTCAGCATTCCTAAACGGGATCCTCAAAGAGGAAATTTACATGGAGGCACCACCTGGCCTCTCAATCCCAGATGGAATGGTTTTTCGTCTAAAGAAAACCATCTACGGTCTTTGACAGGCACCGCACGAGTGGTACGAGTGCATTCTCAAGATCTTCTTGAAACTTGACTACAAGCAGAGTGATGCCGATCACTTGGTCTGTTAGTAATCAAGAATAGAGGTTACCATATATGGTATTTCCTTTCTAGTACAGACCGCTCCTGCTGTATAGATCCTCGGGCGTTCCCGAATGGCTTCCCTCAGTGCTCTTACACGAGACTGAGGTAAGCCTAGTGTTTAGACGCCATTCCGGGCCATATCCCTTACTTATCTGTATATAGTCTATTCCAGGTAGATACTTATAATATCAGTGCTCTTACACGAGACTGAGTCTATTCCAGTACCTTTGATAGGTTATGGGCTCATTGGCTCCGTCCACCAGCACTGCACCTCCTGCAGATCCCACTGGCCGTTTATTTGCATCTATTCCAAAACTTGCTAATAATGGTGGGAACTTCATGCTGTGGAAATACCGTGTGAGAGAGATTCTCGAAGCACGTAATCTCCTTGACTACGTCACAGGCTCAAAGAGGGAACTCAGCACCAGTGCGGATTGGGTAACCAAGAACCGTGAAGCGCGTCAGCAGATCACACTCACCCTTGAAGATGATCCACTTATGGGAGTCATGCACCTCACAGAGGCAGGGGCTATCTGGACTGCACTGTGTACTCGCTATGAGGGTTCTGGGGTCCAAGCTATCTCGTATTTGATGGGAAAAATTTGGCGCGAACAATTCAATGACACATCGGACCTGGAGACGCAGATTAATGAACTGCGTGCTCACGCCCTAAAGCTTGCGAATTTAGGATTCGGCCTTCCCGACAATATCTTTGCCATTGCC
>MU128953.1:0-180251 GCA_014904985.1 Hydnum rufescens UP504 | reverse complement strand
TAGTTATGCATCGCTCAATTAGCCCTAGACAGTACCCTCAAAACAATCACAACAAACTTCATTGCTTTCACATCCTAATCAGTGTACTTGCTGTCCCATTCCCAGTCCTCATTCACAACCCTCAATCTGTGTGTATCCAACTGTAGGCCAATGTCTCACATCCCATCCAAAGCCAAACCAAATTCCACTTGAAGAATCAATCTCAAGCTCATGTCCATCCATTAATAGCACTATTCTATTAGTTCCTCACATCTCAAAAATATTCATGGTTGCTTTGTATTGGTTCCCAAGAGATTCATGTGCGTATCCACCTGTCAAATGGTGTCAGATCAGTGCCATTCATATGGCATTTAATCTCCTGAGGGCCCCAAGGGTTATATAAGGAGGCACTTTTCAGCCATCACCCCCACTTGAAGACCTGCTCAACATCAACTGCTTCTCTGCTATCACAGGTATCACGGACCTCATAGCTGGTCAGTGGTTTAGCACAACTCTCCAGTAGTCCCAGGTTGTGCACTTGACACATTCACCACTTTATTCTCTTCACTAGGTCCCCATAATACATTTTCAGGTCGTCTCCTAGCTCACACCCTCAACCTTCACACAGTCATCATAACCCTAGCATCCAGCAGGGCATAGGTCCTATACCCCACCCACAGGCATGTCAGTGGTACCAAATCATTCTACAGATGTCCTCTCCAATATAATTTTACTCCCACATCTATTTCAGGTCATATAGCCTAGGGCACACATCCTATATCTCACCAACCAGGCACCCATGAACATGTCAGTGGTATCACAATTATCCTACAGATATCCTCTCCAATATATTTCCACTCCCAGCTTCATTGCAGGTCATATAACCCTAGGGCGCAGGTCTCTGCCTAGGGTGCAGGTCCTATATCTCACCAACCAGGGCACCCATGCACATGTCAGTGGTATCAAAATCATCCTACAGATGTCCTCTCCAATATATTTCCACTCCCAGCTTCATTGCAGATCATATAACCCTAGGGCGCAGGTCTCTCACTAGGGCGCAGGTCCTATATCTCATCAACCAGGGCACCCATGCACATGTCAGTGGCATCAAAATTATCCTACAGATCTCCTCTCCAATATAATTCCACTCCCAGCTTTATTGCAGGTCATATAACCCTAGGGCGCAGGTCTCTCACTAGGGCACAGGTCCTATATCTCATCAACCAGTGCACCCATGCACATGTGAGTGGCATCAAAATTATCCTACAGATCTCCTCTCCAATATATTTCCACTCCCAGCTTCATTGCAGGTCATATAACCCTAGGGCACAGGTCTCTGCCTAGGGCGCAGGTCCTGTATCTTAGCAACTAGGGCACCCATAGACATCCAAGTGGTATCAAAATTATCTTACAGATGTCCTCTCCAATATAATTTCCACTCCCAGCTTTATTGCAGATCATATAACCCTAGGGTGCAGGTCTCTCACTAGGGCACAGGTCTTATATCTCACCAACCAGGGCACCCATAGACATGCAAGTGGTATCAAAATTATCCTACAGATGTCCTCTCCAATAGAATTCCACTCCCAGCTTTATTGCAGGTCATATAACTCTAGGGCGCAGGTCTCTCACTAGGGCGCAGGTCCTATATCTTACCAACCAGGGCACCCATAGACATCCAAGTGGTATCAAAATTATCCTACAGATCTCCTCTCCAATATAATTCCACTCCCATCTTCATTCCAGCTCACATCACTATAACAACCACAGGGCGCAGGTCTCTTTCCACCCATATCTCCTCAACCAAGCTACTCCCACACTTCATTTTGGGCTCAAAATCACCACACAGATCATACCTACAATTTGGTACCATTTATGTCCCTCTTGCGGCTCTTAAAGACCTAGGGCGCAACAGGGCGCGGGTCTTGTGACCCCTGCAGGGCCTCAACCAGGGCAGCTAGAGCTTAGTGAGTACCACCATTAGAAAGCCTCAGATGTAGGCTACCCAGACACAGGTCAAAGTCCCTAGGGCGCATAAGATAACAGTGTTATCTTTGCCCCATAAGAGATTGTTTAGCTTCATTTATATCTCTTCTATTCTCTATTCAGTTACTCCTGCTTCATTTTTATTCCTTTTAGTTTAACTTCATTTATATCCCTTCCATTCTCTAATCAGTTACTCCTACTTCAGTTTTATTTCTTTCACTTTATTCTATTCTTCTTCTTTCTTACTTTTCCCAGTTGCTGGGTTGTACCCCCTCCATTTACTCCATTGTCTTTCCTTTTAGTTTATTCCATTTTTCCCCTTTCTCAAGTCGCCGGGTTGTACCCATTAATCTCACTCATTCTATTTTCATCTCTTTTAATTCATTCCATTCTTCCCCTTTCTTATGTTCCCACATTGTACCCCTTAATCTCATTTATTCTATTTAATTCTTTCTATTATTCCCCTTTCTCACATTGCCAGGTTGAACCCCCCATCTCTTTCATTTTATTCCACTCTTCTTCTTTCTCATCTTCCCGGGTTCCACCCCCTATCTCACTCATTCTATTCTTTTTCTTTCTCACCTTCCCAGGTTGTACCCCTTAATCTCATTTATTCTCTTTCATTCATTCCATTCTTCCCCTTTTTCACATTGCCGGGTTCCCCCCCATCTCACTCCATCTTCATCTCCTCAGCTTTATTCCATTCTAAACTTCACACATTCCACACTATCTCCATTCAGTCACTCTCACTTCACTTCCATCTATTTACACTATTCCACTCCATCATTCATCACTCCACTCATACCATATTTCTACCCTTCCATCATCTCATTTCATTACATATTCACATCCATGTCATCTTGTTGTATGTCCCTTCATTATGTCTCCAGTGTGCAATCATGGCAACCTCAGTAGTCTCTTCATGTCCATACTGCACTTTTGTCCTCAACACCATCTCACAGTCGCCACAGCTAATCACTCATTTTTCACTCCAGACAATCTTAAATCATCACAATATCACATTGGAAGTCACCCTTAACTTGCACATCTTTCACTATTCTGTGGTGTTGAGGTAAGAAGCATGTTGTTGTAAGAGGCATGTTGTTGTAAGCCTGTTGTGGTAAGGAGCAAGTCCATACATTCATCCATTATTCCCCAAAATTCAATTCAATAACAACAAACAACAAACATAAATCACCTTTACCTCATTCAGTAATCAACTTACATAAGTCAAACACAATTCTATTTCACTGATCCAATTCTCTTTCGCTTATCTAATTCATCTCATAATCTGCTTACATAACTCAAACGGTACTCTCTTTCACTTATCTAATTCCTTTTAGCATTCCATAGGCTTTCATTTCATTGTGGTCCCTCAAAAAGAACAGCACTCAGAACTAATCAATCAAAACTCTCCAGTGTCTATCAAACACTCTGGTGGGCATCAGAAGACCTGTAGAGAGGTGCAGTATGTAATGAGTCAGATCTATCAAATGCAATTCCATTTGATCACATGATCAAAGCCAATTCCATTTGATCACATGATCAAAAGCAATTCCACTTGATCACATCCATACTAACTTATGTAATTCAATTTTGTATAAATTGCCATGTATTTCCTCATTTATCCTGATTCTTCCTACCACAAGAATCAGCTAGTCCATACCACAATCTTATCCTCCACTGAATACCATACCTAACTTGTTAGAGAGTGATCAACCATCAGAGCGAACCAGCCCATTGAATAAAAACAGAAATACAGTCTCCCATCTACACACTGGCTGAACCAGAGTTTGATTTGACAGTTATCGGAGCTCCCAATCCTTCTTCTATACCACGGCAACATGGACCACCTTAACATCCCCAAGCTCTATAGCCTTCCGCAATCTATTGACAACACATGCTATAATGGTGTATTGCTTAATTTTACAACTGAGACTGCAGAATCACTCCACATCCCCATGTGCAAGGATTTATACAATGCAAGTAACCATCGCCCGTATGAGGTCCAGATGCTCTGCCTTCTCAATATGCATGAACAGGTCCAATTTCAGAGCACATACCTGTCATGGGTTCAAGAAATCTCAGATCGTGAACATGAAGATATGGATTGCTTGGGCTGTAATACCGATTGTTCAGTCAGTCTTGGGCATGATCATTTGGATGGGCACAGTGGAACTGCCATTCATGCAGGGATTGATACTGTCATACCATCCACTCCAGTCAGGAGCCTGGCAATGCAACAAGCCAGTCATATCAAGATAGCCCAGCAAGGACATGAGCGCTGAGCCACAATAGAAGCAATCATCATTGAATACAATACACCTGACCTCATCTCAGCAATTTGTCACTTTGCCAAATGTGGTGACAATGGGATAACTGCTGGTCGCATGTGGTGTAAGCAGGATGGTTATAAACCAATCCAACTACTGTCCACATCATTGAGGATAGGACAAATGAAGGGAGCCACAGGGACAATTCAAATATTCAGGTCTGGGGAAATGAAGGTCTTTTTGGTTAATAGAAAATCCCAATGAACAATGGTTGCCCAAGGGAATAGATCAGTGTCACAAAATAAAGATGTCAAGGCCACACCCTGAAGTCGTCCTCTTGACTATTCAGTCTTAATGCGGCTGTACAAAGTCTTGACAAGTGGGAAATCTCCTCCTGACAGCAGCAATACTTCAGTGCCTCAGACTGTGATAGGGGGAAAAACCAAATATTTACATGCCCCCTCCCCTTTATATACATTCCAGACCACAATTCAAAATTCCAGAAGAAAAGCAGAGATAAGGGAAGCATAATGAAAAAGAAATGAAGTCAAAAGCTTCAAAACTGGTGGAGATATTCAAGAATCAAGTGAAAAAGAGACAAAAAACACTTTACAAGGCATTCCTCCCTTGAAACTGGATAGATTCCCTTAAGGAAAGGTGGAATAGGTCACCCTGAGTGTCCTTTGCATCTGAATTAAGAGGGCCGGAACCAATTTGTCATTTGTGTTGGTGGAGCAAGGGGGAGTCATGAGGAAGGGGTTGTCTTGTGAAAAATGGAGTTCACATCCATTCGTTTTTCCCTTGGTACCGTTCGATGGGCATTTTTAACAGCTTTCAGGGAGTGGTACTCACGAATGAATCCGATAAGAATTGGCTTCAAAAATCAAGAAATACTCCTTCAGAGTATGAATTATGAATCATGGAAAGATAATAAGCTCTCCAGCTTGATTCCGGTTTGACTCCAGTCCAACCCTATCTTGGTTTCATTTCCTTTCATTTCCCTTTCATTTCCCATTGCTTCCGGTTCACCCCCTGGCCGAGTTCCTGTTCCTGTTCCTGTTCCTGTCCCCCTTGTAACCACCTCCAGTTTAGCAATCACTCCCCCGTAGTATAGTCATCATGTATAAGTAGTCCGAGAGCGAAGTCCAGAGACCCCAGCTTTGGTCTCTCAGGATTTCCGCTGTTACTCCGGACTACAGGTCAGCCTTCATGTATTCCGTATTCGTATTACATAATCTCAGGATTTCCACTGTTACTCCGGACTACAGGTCTGAGTATTTTCCAGTTGACTCCGCGAGCTTAAGGACCGCTGTGCTCGTTTCCGCCTAGTCCCTTCCGGGCTGCTGGATTGCCTCTCCATCCCCTCCTATCTTCGTTATTTCATTCCTGCCCGGATTCTCTCAGACTTAGCTGGACTTACACCGGACTTAGCCGGAATTATCTGTGTTTATATTTGTTTGGTGCTCTCGTCGCAGCGTGGCCCTGACAACTTCAGTCATGGGATATCAAAGTTGTCCCAAGTCTCTGGCCAAGAGCACCACAATTTCCAGAAATCCATCTTGGCAGTTATCATGGGTGTTGAAGACATTGATCCATGGGTCATCTGGACGATCCAGGCATTTCTTGATTTCATTTACATGGCTCAATATCCACTGCAATCCGAAGATACATTATGTGACATGTCTACTCAACTCGATATCATCCATGATAATATCAGTATTTTCATTGATCTGGGTGCCTGCAGTGACATGGACCACCTTAACATCCCCAAGCTCTATAGCCTTCCACAATCTATTGACAACACATGCTATAATGGTGTATCGCTTAATTTTACAACTGAGACCATGGAATCACTCCACATCCCCATGTGCAGGGATTTATACAACGCAAGTAACTGTTGCCAGTATGAGGTCCAGATGCTCCACCTTCTCAATATGCATGAATGGGTCCAATTTTGGAGCACATACCTGTCATGGGTTCAAGAAATCTCAGATCATGAACATGAAGATATGGATTGCTCAGACTGTAATAGCGATTGTTCAGTCAGTCTTGGGCATGATCATCTGGATGGGCACAGTGGAATTGCCATTCATGTGGGGATTGATACTGTCATACCATCCACTCCAGTCGGGAGCCTGGCAATGCAACAAGCCAGTCATATCAAGATAGCCCAGCGAGGACATGAGTGCCGAGCCACAATAGAAGCAATCATCATTGGATACAATACACCTGACCTCATCTCAGCAATTTGTCACTTTGCTGAATGTGGTGACAATGGGATAACTGCCGGTCACATGCGGTGGGATTATACCATTGGCTCATTGCCCTCATTGTTCTACATCCTTGAAATCTGGATTTCCTTTCGCATCACCCTACCATTTATTGATGAATTTTATCCCACTGAATTCAGGAGTGTCCACTGTAAACCCAATGGCACAACTGCCACCCGATTTGATCCAGTTCTTGTCCTGGTACATCCTATGGCAGTTGGCATACACAGTGCATATAGATCTATTTGACATATAGTCCTCATGGTCTGATATAATAATTTTGAAGGATTTCATGTCGCCGAGCTCTGCCGCATTTTTCAAGCACAAAAGGATCTGGATAATCCACATGCAGAGCGACCTCTTTATGCCTACGTATTTTGGTACACCAAGATCCCACCAACCCCAGTAAAGGACATCAAATTGTACTGTGTGGCAAAGGACATCTCACTATCAGGAGAACAGCGGACCGGAATTGTGTTGCTGGAGAGAGAAATCTGGATTTATATACCGGGTAGGCAGGAATCGCCGAGACCAGTCCACATGAGAGCACTAACTAAGGCTGTACAGTGGTGTGGTTGTGATCGGGGTCTTGTTTCAATGGGAATGGGCTAAGGCAGGATGGTTGGTGTGTTATGTCAATGGTGCGGGCGATCAGCATCCGGTGAAAGGTGCAAGTGCAAGGGATAGCCGATAAATAGAAAGTGGGTGAAGAGGTAGCGGAGAAGTAAAGAGGGTGGGAGGCGGGGTTATTGTGTTGCTGGAGCAAATCACCCAGCCTTGCCCACTTGCTCCCATCATTTCAGGACCATGTCCTGCCGGACTTACGAAAGAGACATGTTACACCACATTTAATTCTTTCTACATTAACTCATTTGCGAGTCACAGCGATTATCATTGTTTGCGATAGTCTTATTTATTCTATTGAAGTTGGACCAAAATAAAGAAAAACAAGCCAAATGAGCAGTGAAGCCTCTCTAAGTGACTCGCAGATTCATTTTCTGAGGTCAACTCGGTTACGACGATTATAACCATACGGAACCAAGCGTCAGGTCCGCACCAATGGGACCAGCCGGTGAGTTTGCTGATGTGGAGGAGCACAGAGAGCCGGTGCCTTTTGGGTACGTGCAGACGACCCTTCGTCTTGAAGTCACGAAGGTCGAAGAGCTAGCTATCACGCAGCATGCCATTCTTGAATTGCCAGAACCTACGAAAACGGTCATATATTTTACTTCGAATAAAGACATCTAAATATAATACAGAGACATGTGTCAGACAAAATGCCGTTTAACCCATGCAAAGATTCTCCCTAGGTATCAAGTCGCAGTTTGCGTCGATGAAAGGATTGAGCGCATTGAGCTGCGCCTGAGTGATACCTTGGCTCTGCGAGATTACGAAACAGGAATCACCGCTTTGCACCTTATAGGTTTTACCGCAAGGGTTACCGCCTCCACCTACGCAGTAAGCTTCTTGAGCAAGAATGTTCGTGCAATTCGTGTATACCTCCGGGTTCCTGCAGCATCGTCAGCGGTGATGAGACAGAAGACGAGCATCTCGCAAATACTCACCAACGAAAGAAGTCTGCGGCAGCGATCGAATACGTAGCCTCGATCAATGGGCAGTTATCCCCCGAAACTACGGTGTGATATTCGGTGCAGTTGCTGAGTGAGCCACTTGCAAGGTTTGTTGGACCGCCTGTCATGGTAGTCACATTGCTCTTCACGCAGTACGCAAGGCCAAGCCGAAGATTGGAGCAATCCGTGGCAATCTCGGGATTGTAAGTCAAGAGCTGCGTGCTGGTCAAGTTGAACGTCGTCTCGATGGAACCACAACTATCGCCGGATACGACGGTGTAGTACTCCGAGCAGCCATCAGTAATTGTTCCGGTGGCAACGTTCGGCGGTATCCCAGTGCCAGTGTCAATGCTAGAGACAGGATACGTGGGAAACACACAATAAGCTTCGCCCAAGATCAAGTTCTTGCAGTCAGTCTTCAGACCTGGATTTAGACCCGAAAGTTGGTTGGTGGTCAAGCCGAACGCAGTCGCGATCGAGGAGCAGCCATCGCCGGATTGAACGGTGTAATACTGAGCACATGCTGAGGTGGCATTGGGGTATGCATTGATGGGCGATGCAACGGGGATGAGTGTATAATTTCCCATCGGAAACACGACGCAGATGGCCGAACCCGTTCCAGGAAGTGAGCCATTGCTCAACTCAGGATTCCAGGTTTCGAGGTCGGTGGTATTCACCCCCACGAGCTCCGAGACGGAGGCAATCGTATCGCCATTCTGTAATAGGAAGTGAATGATAAGTTTGCATTTGTCGATGAAAGAGGTATAGTCAACTACTTGTATGTTGTAATAGTTGCCACATGCTACTGTGCGAGTCCCACCCGCAACGTTAGTAGGCGCCGTCACGCCAGCCGTTGTGAGAGCAACCAAATAGGTCGTAGGCGTATAATTGGCCGTTGGAATGCTGTAGCTCATTATGCTGGCGCTAGAGTAATTGGTAGTGATAACAGGAGAGGCAGTGACAGACGCAAATGGCGGGAAGGGCGCCACACAATAGTAGTAATTCAACCACAAATTCGTGCAATTGGCATCAATCTCTAAGACACAGATTCAGCGACGAGTTCTTGCGTCGATGAAATATGCATGCTCACCTGGGTTCAGCGTCAAGAAATCAGTCAAAGCCACACTATTGCTAAGTGCGACAGTCTGGCAGATGTCTCCAGATTTTATTTGATACCACCTGCCGCACGCGGACGTACTACCGCTGACGGTCGGAGTAGGTACAGGCGCCAGAGCAGTTGGAGTGGCTGAGGGCTCAGCTCCTGTCGTCGCGCCGACATTGGGGAACCCACCATTCGGTGACAGACAAATCTGCTTGCCGACTCGAAGTGGCATCAATTGACAGTACACGCCAAGATCAGGGTTGAAGGATTGGATCTGAGTGGTTGTTACTGTAGTCCCTGCCGCTGATCCTGCGATTGCTGCCACAGTGTCGCATGTGTCATTCGTTGCAATGGTGTACGTAGTGCAAGCCTGAGGAAGGCAGAGAATGGAATTCGCCGGGATATTGCAGTCAACGAGCCCTGGGTTTGAGGTCAACACTGAATATTCACTGATCCTGTATTGCTATGATAGGCGTTGGCAGAAACCTGCTGGATCACTAAATTCATACGGTACCTCGGCGAGTGCAGCACAAGTCGTGGCGGCGCCAGTGGTCACATTGCGTCCCACAATGCTACAGTCTACTGCAGGAGCTGCACTTGAATTCGACCCAAACCCAGAAGCACCGGGATCGAAGACGACCTGGTCGCTGGGAGCAGTAGAAACATTGTAAGCATCAAATTGTCTGATCATTTGCCTGTCAGTCTCATGCCCGAATCCGGAAGGTAGAGGGTCGCTCACGGCCCGCACAAACTGATGGCCGACGAAAGTAGGCTAGCGATCGCAACAGAGTAGGTCGCCGGGTTGGATAAGGTGACGTTCAGCGTCTCTAGAACGCAGTAGCTGCATAGCTCCCTGGTTGGAAGTGCCAATAAGCCACCGGAAGTATTATAAGACTGGATGAGAGGACCGCAGAATGTTGAGGTGTCTGGATCTTGAAGGCACTGAACTGCATAGGGGCCTTGCACATAATCTACGGCGAGTGTCGGGGAAATGGTGATGTTCCCTGAACCCGCGATCCTATAGTTGCCACATGCCGAGACTACTCCTGCACGATATGATTCGAGTCCCACCGTGCAATCAGTCGTACAGACGGTCGAAAGGGCGTCATTGAAGATGAATGGACTAATTCTAAACGGTCGCAGAGCGTAAGCTTCATCTACTATAATTTCCAGCCAAACATCACATACGCCATCAAGGGAATGGTCGAATTACAAGGTATGCTAGCGGTGAGCGCGGTGGCGCAAGCACTAGAGGGCGCCGGATCCGTTTGCAGAGTATCCGCTGTGTATATTTGCAACGTACTATTCGTATTATTCACGGCCAACATGGTCGCGCCATCGTCGAGTAGAATTGAGCCAACGTTAAGGGCAGTGGATTGGGACAACGAGCTGGATAAACTGGTAGAGGCTCTGGCATCGGCCAATTGTTTCAACAAGTCATCGTGGAATGCCTTGTCTTGTGCCACTGCATGCCCAATGATCTTGTTGTGGAAGTCTGAGCGACCGAAAACTCCAGAGCGCAGGGCGCATACTAGCACCAACTTGAAGCCAAGAGAGCGGAAGGGGGCCATTTCGAGGGCCGTAAGGAGCACGAACGCACGGCTTGATATCATAGAATGTGCTTCTCCAAGTCATGATCCTCCATGATCGGGAATCTTTACAACTCCAGCTGGTAGCACGAGGTCAGACCTAGACTTCTGTGATGGAAACAGGGACCGCGGCCCAAGAAGCCCTTCCGCACTTCCCACAGTATGCCAATAAATCTGCCAATTTCCCTGATAGCCGCTCATAGATAATGACGGAAGTTCATACAGGCTGAAAGCAGTAGATATAATATACTTACGTTAGGAGTAACGAGGTCGTCACGCAGTGGTCACGCCGGCGGCGAATCTGCATGGTTCTTATAGTAAGCGCACATTTGCTGCTATGTGCAACAAGGAGAAGTTCCTGTGATGCTGCCCTCGTTGCATTTGGACGATATACTCACTCTTCACTTCTGGCATACTCTGTGACTTAACATCCATATCTTCTGCTCCCTGTCTGCCTGAAGCTGACGGGTCCTTGTAGCTTTTTTCTCCGGTGCAATAGCCCAGACCCCAGACAATTCCACAAGTCTTCCTGTTGGTAGTTGTACTGCGACAATACCTTGCTCCAATGGGGCATGTTGTAACTCTGAAAGCGGCTTTTGCGGGTAAGAGTGATCTTTGGCAGCACACAACTATCTGAATCTTGGTAACAATGATAGCTTTGGCGACAAGTTCTGTACAACTGTTGCGAATGGAGGGTCATGCACGTCTAATTGCGACGCCTTAGCAGAGTGTGGCCAAGGATCTGCTCGGGAGAACTTTACATGTCCACTCAATGTGTGCTGTAGCCAGGTCAATCCGCCCCCCTTGATGTCTTGATCATCGCTTATTTTGATTCAGTTCGGCTTCTGCGGAACTACAACGGGTAGGTGTCTTTCGTTCGTTCCCTTGAACTGCCACTCACTTAATTTATCATTCTCAGAATTTTGCGAGCTCGGATGCCAATCGAATTGCAACCCTCCCTCTCTGCAGTCTTGTGGCGATAACCAAGCAAGTGCGTTGCATCGTCGCATTGGCTACTATGAGGTAAGGTCTTCAATGGTCTGGGTCATTCAACGATTGAACGGTTATAGGGATGGGCTATGTCCACCGATTCACGCGCTTGCGACATGTATCCACCCTCCTCAATTTCTGCTGAAACCCTGACACATGGTAACGAGATCCAGAACCGTTCTGTTCAAGTTGTTGACCCAGTCACTAATCGCGTTACAGTCAATTACGCCTTCGCACTCATTTCCGAAGAATTTCAAATCATAGAAATGGCGGTCAATGACAATGTTCTTGTGCGTCGGACATCGTAGTGTTAACTGGCACCTGATGCGAATGCATCCTTCTAGTGGATGCAAACAACAGCTTTGAAGAAGAGGAACCCGGCGCTCAAAGTGTTTCTCTCTGTCGGCGGCTGGAGCTTCAATGATCCTGTACGCGTCGATAACCCCCCGAGATGTCTGATGTGACCCAGAACTCTCCACAGCCTACTCAACATATCTTCAGCAACATGGTTGGGAGTGCTGACGCAACGAATACGTTCATTACTAGCGCTCTATCAATTATGCAGGTCCGTGCAGGTCCATGGATTACTTGTGAGGATTTCAGTTGCTAATTGTGCATAAAGGCATATGCTTTCGATGGCTTGGATATTGATTGGGAGTACCCGTGAGTGTGCTACCTTCATCCCTTCCCCGCGGGGCGCGATCATAAACCATATAAGAATGTTCACTGACACACATGTGTAGCGTGGCATTTGAGCGGGGTGGTGTGCCTGCGGACAAAGCTAACTATCCTGTCTTCATGTCAAAGCTCAAGGCAGCTTTCAAACCTCGCGGCTACGAACTGAGTTTCACTGCACCATCGTCCTATTGGTATTTGCAGCACTTTGACCTTCCTGCGCTCCTGCAGAGCGCTGACTGGGTATGCAACGGCCTTAAACCGTAACCATTCCGTGTGTTTACCTCGCTGTTACTCAGGTCAATGTCATGACTTATGATCTCCACGGCGTTTGGGATGGAACTGATCCTTACATTGGTCGGGTAAACTTTATATTACTTGAATTGTCATCGCAGACATCCTCTAACGCTGGTCCAGGTGATCAACGCACACACAAATCTCACTGAGATCAAATTAACAATGCAACTGTTCCGAAACGTCGGGGTTGATCCTTCGCAGATAGTGCTTGGTACAGGCTTCTACGGTCGCTCATTCCAGCTCGCAGATCCAGTGAGTTAAGAGAAGTTTAACAAATACATCTATGGCTGACATCCTCGTAGACTTGTTTACATCCTGGCTGTCCCTTCGTCGGCGGAGCTGATCCTGGAGTGTGTAGCTTAAACTCCGGTGAGCAACTGGGAGTACGAGATCACAAATCCATAAAATACTGAATGTTCGTGGTAGGTACACTAATGTTCATCGAAATCGCAGAAATCATCGACAACGACAACCTTGTGCCTGTTTTCGATGGTATGTGCCGATAATTGTTGCATGATGAGTGGTCCCTCATCTCCCTGCAGATGTGGATGCTGTTAAGTACATGTGCGTCAACTAGCATGAATTTGTGGGTATCATAGCACGATATTGATATGGCTATGTCAGCACTTGGAATGAAGATCAATGGGTATCAGTACGATGGCAGCCCTGGTCTCGTTAAGTATCTGCTGACTATATGTTTGCAGTACGATGATCCTCAGACGCTCAAGATGAAGCTCGACTATGCGAACAGTATTTGCCTCGGAGGTATATACACGGACTCTGAACATCTGGTACCGCATCGCTGATGAAATTATATTTCAGGAACCATGATATGGTCCGTGGATCAAGGTGTGCAGTCTCGTAGTACTGAAGTGGATAATGTGGGACTTATGTTGTTCGCGGCATCAGATGACTCGCAGTACACCGCTCTCTCCGGTTTATACGGGAGCATCACAGAACCAAGTTCCTCTGAGACAGGTAACCAGTGCCAAATCACGGGCTGCGGGCAACAATGTCCCATCGGATACGACAGTCTGACCACACTCACTCAAATACCTAACGTCGCGGGCTCCTGCAACCCAAAGTCTCCCGCACGGCTATGCTGTCCGCCTGGGAACGAACCTCAGAATTGCCAATGGCGAGGAGGCGGAGGCACGACCTGTAACGCTCAGTGCAATGTCGGTGAGATCGTGATGGCGCTGGATGAAGTTGGCGGCGACGGTCGTCCGACGTGCATACAAGGGTACAAGGCCTTTTGCTGCCAGTCTGGCGAGCCAAACCCTGGAGCATGTTTCGGTACTTGTAAGTGGTTTGTGTTCCACGCATTCTGATCACCTTCGATGAATTATTGTTTAGCATGCTCTGGCGGTTCATGCGTGGCTGGATATACTGCTCAGACCCACGTCAAGCAAGGGAGTGCTGATAACGGTCTATCGTGCGAGCAATCACCTCAAGCCAACAAGGTCTGTCCGGAGATCTGTCAGTCAAACACCAAGCCTGTTTGCTGTTTGGAAGGCGGTAAGGAACTCATGCCCCATCCACTAGCTCGTTCACAGCCACTCATTTATCATACCACAGCTGGATACACGAATTGCGAATGGGTTGGCGATCCACCGAATTGTCTAAATGCTGCATGCCGAGCTGGCCAAATTTGTATGTCAAAGCCTTCCCCACCACCCATTGATGCCTGACATTTATTGTCCTCAACAGCAATATGTAAGCGAATATCTTTGAACGGAGTTTGCATCTAACGGCAGTCACAGTTAGTGACATGCAGGGTGATGCCAGTACGTCGTGTGTTGGCAACAATAAGAGGTATGCGACCATGCAATGAGCCGCATCGCAATTAGCTGATTCAGAGTAGGTACTACTGCTGTGATCCGCCGTCGGGTAAGTTTCGGTCATGATTTCATGTCAGTCATGGCCAAGCATGCGATTACCAGGGTCACAATTCCTGCCTGTTCCTGAGAACTGGGTTTTCCCTCAAAAATTCGAGAACAGTGATACTTACGATGTCAACCAACCGGCAACCTTTACTGTCGACTTCGACGACAACACGGGGACCAGTGATCCGTCATCGACGGGTTCAGGGTCTAGTGGGGTAGGAGGCGACGGCACGGAGAACGACTCAGCCTTCGGAGAGGTCTTTATATCGTCTCCAAACCCATCTTCAGTTAGTTCGCTGGATATTCAATCTGATTGGGTTATCACCGGATGCGACGCGACCAGTGATCAACCTCAAGAGGTGATTTAGTCCCACGGATCAAACTGCTTCTGAGTTGACTTAAAATCCATGGTTTAGGTACTTGCATATTGCTCGAAGGGACTCAATGATGAGGATTCTGGCTGTGGTCACGTTTTCCTTGGTCAGGCGGAACACACCATCGTTCGGATGCCAAAATCTTGTGGTCTCGGTCCCTACGCCCGTGTTGCTTTCTTGGAGACACACCCTGACCAGGATATCCTGCCTACTGAACACAAGGCTAGGAAATGGTCGACTGAAAATGTGTACTCATTGAAGTTTGACTATAACTTCTTGGCCATTCCCGAATCCAATGGACCGGTCCTGTAAGGACTTTATGATTCTCCTAGGCGTCCCTTAGCTGATCCGTTGCTGTAGTATGCGTGCGGATATGACAGATATACCTGGATATTGGTACGTAGTTTTATTTATCACATTTGCAGTCGGCTTGAGCCTGTGTTCACAGGAACGAAATGGTGAACGCAGCTCCCGATAGCGGTACGACAAATACCAGACGTGGAAAACGCGACTATCACCAGCCATCGGAGTACGAGAAGCGCTGGTTCGGTCCATTTGACGAATGGCTGGCGAAGTTGAACAGAGTTCAGAGCCGCAACAGTATCGATCGTAATTTCCACGTAAGCTTTGCGGTACTATGCGTTCTTGGCGACCGGATTTGACCCGTATACATCAGTGGTCTGACACTTACACCATCTATCACGCGGTATGTGCTACATGAAATAGGACTGGTCCGTTATTCACTCCATTTGTGTATTTAATAGGAGGAACAGGTTAGTGGTGATCTCTAGGTTTCAGTCAATTGATGATGCACAGCACTAATGAAACACGTTTGGTTCAGTGTCCGAACTTCTCATCGAGCCTCGACATATCAGTCACTGGGTCTACTTCTATTACCAGTTCTTTCGGCTACTATTTAGAGGCCTCGATCGTACCGCCTGAAGTGCAGGAATGCTACATATTCTTCCAGGCCGGAGCTCAGGCTCAAGCGTCTTTCACTGTCAAGGGTCTAGCCGAAGCTCACTTTGATAGCTCGCGCTCCGAGCTCGCATCCTTCGGCTTTCCTGGTCTATACTATCCTGGTCTGTGATTCCCTCCATTATATTATGGTAGAGAGTGACTGGCATCGAACCTCAGGCCTGCTCACGCTTGGACCTTCCCTTCATCTGTATGGACAGCTCTCCGGCCAGTTGAGTTTGTCAGGCCAGATCACCACTTCGGTCGGCTACACATTCCCGGTCAGCATGTATTATATAAGAGGGATGATAACACTGATGTGCGTTGTAGTCGATTGATGTATCATTTGGGAAGCAAGACTCGAACAACGACAAGGAGAATGAGTCCGGTCCAGTGGATCCAAATGCAAACAACCAAGGTTACGATTTCAGTGTCGGTTATAACGTCAACCTTCAGGTGAGATACGAGTTTGACGGTACTTCTGGCTGCTCACCTACCATACGCCATAGGGTTCTCTTGATGTTAGTACGAGTTGCGACCTAATAAAAGCCATACTAATGAGTTCCCTACCATCTTAGACTCACATTATCCCCAGTCTGCAGATCGGTGTTAGTGTCCTTGGAGGGACACTCATCGACGCTCAGGTTCACTCTTATATTCTTTTGGCTTCTAATACGCGGCTCACCATCCTTCCAGTTGTTCACGGAGGCCGACATATACGGTGGCGTTAGTATCACGGGTAGCGTCAGCGAATCTGTAAGCACGAATCCAGCTTGAATGAACACACAATGCTAATTGTGAATCAGTCCGCCGCTCAATTTTGCGTGAATCCTGTAAGCCCGTGCCACCCTTTAACCAGCGTACTGTGTTCTGACTTTCGAATAGCATTTCGGAGTCGCCCTAAATGCCGGGTTAACCGGATCGGTTCTGTTTTGGAGGGCAAACCCGCTTTCCTTGACGTTCTACAACAATGGTCAGTATATGCTATGACTTCGTTCGTTACAAGCACTGACTGGATAATATCCAGAATTCCCCTTCGGGGGAAGTTGTTTCTCATCCGTCGCTCAGTCTGCCACACACAACAGCAAACGCGACGAGGACCATCCATATTACTTTTACAAAGCAGTGGGCACAGCCGGCCGCGGAGTTACAATCGACACACGCCATGCCCTGGACTCGCCAGCTTACGTTGCATGCGAGCATACCTCTTCCAAATCTCGCCTGCGGGGGGTTCAGATTCCGACATCCGCAGTCGTCAACTCCGCAAACCAGACATCGATTCATCATAAACGGGCCGGAGTTCCCTTCCTACCCGGCAATCTATTCTGCCCAGCAGTAGGCAGTGATATCTTGGATACTCCTTCGGGATCGAAGACTTGTCAAATATACGCCAGTCTCGAACCTGGAAATACCGGACAGACAGCAGACGCTTTGAACAGACGCGACGAGGACATCAATGGCATGCTGCTGGCAACAGAAAGGGACACCATCCCGGTGTTGGACGGAAGGGCTAACTTTACGGATCCATTCATTCCAGCCGAGTCCACGTTGAAAGAGTCCACGTTGAAAGTCTGCCCACTAACGATACCTATACCCGCATATGAGAAGACCCAGGTGCAAGCCTACTTTGACCTGGATCACCCTGGCGAATTGGATCCCGAGTATGGCAGGCGAGTCACCGCCTCTTGTCGTAGGATATTCTTTGATGTTTCGCCGACTGTAGGTATAACCCGTTACCGGTAAAGTACCTTTCGCTTCAAACCAAAGGTAGCTAAGCTCAGTCACATTGCACTCAGATCAATACTGGAACGACGAGGAACGGACAACCTGCCCTAGCACAGGCTAATAGTGAGGCCATTTATGCTCGGGAGCATGTGTAAGTGCATGGAACCTTAGACGCTTCCTTATGCTGAACTACCACGCCACCACAGCTATGAGCAATCTATGTGTATGTGCAGAGGCTTGTTGTCTATTCAGCCGATATCTTATCTTGTTCTCATCCCCACAGCGGCTTTGTTCATGGACTACCTTGCCCAATTTCCAGCCTTATGGCAGAATACTGCAGGAAATAAGTAGAACTAGCATTCGACTCCTAAAAGATGCTTGCTAACCATGATACCCGGCAGACATTATTGTGATTGGGTTGAAGAAAATCTAGTACACCCCACGACGTATTACCCCGGTGTGACCGTGTACCCTGGTGTGACCGTATTCGACGAAATAGGGCAATGTTATCCGGGTGGTCACGTGGGTATGAGATATCATTTTTCAGATACCTCGACAGTCTCACAATCACCCGACCTAGGTGGCAACGCAATGGTCATTCTAGAGCAGCAGAGCAATGTGTTCAAGGTGAGCTGCATCCGTACAGATTCGTGAAGACTTCAACTTACATGAATGCCGCAAGAATACGTTGATGTACGAAGGAGAACGTCGGTTGAACAACCTGGGACCTCGAGTGTTGATGGATTCGACAAAATTCTCTGGCTATTGTGCGACGGCACAGGTTTGCAGCACATTGTTACTGTTCAAGTGTCGTGCTGAAAACCAGATCAGGTCTCGAAGCTGCGTGCGGCTGCCGGGGTGGCGTCATACATGAATGACTACACCGTGAGCTGCTCTGGTATAACGATGACGATTCATTTGCTGATGACAACGCGCCGCTCAGGTTCAGCAAAATTTCTTACTCAACAACGCCTGCATCAGAGATATATGGAAGGACTGGTCTGCACAGTACTTGACAAGCAATGTCGATGCGTGGGTACCTCGTATAGTAGTGGCTGGAAACTTCACTGATAGTACTTCCAGTCCGAATAAAGCCACTGTCAATGTGCCCAACCTCTATGACAACTGGATCTCGACTGTCGTGACTGGGATGGTCCCCTTCCTCAGATCAGAGATCACAAGGCTCATCCCGTTGTACAACGACGGACTGACTACGCCAACTGACATCGACCTCTCGTTCGCCGTTCTGCTAGACAATGCCAATATCTTGAACAGGAACCGACAGCCGATAGACACTGGAGGCGCGGCGTTCACTATTGATCGTCCCATAACTCAGCAGGATCTTATAGATAACATCTTGAACGATATACCTGACATTACATGGGCAAGCCAGCTGCCCAGACACTAATCTATGTTTTTCATTGCGATCACGGTAAAGCGCATCGCGTGTGTGTTTGAAGAAGTCCCTTGCCAATTTTCCTGTGGGCAAGGAGAAAATCTGGTGCTCGATAGCAGGCGATCCAATGAAAAGGGTATATATAGCACATCCTCGAGAGAAACTCGGATTGCGCCTCGTCAAGATGGCCACGATTGAGATGATCACGATGATGCGGATGTCAGGATCTAACCCTCTTGACAACGACAAGGTTCGAAGACCGACATTTCTGTGCGAGACACTGGAAAGTATCCTAAACTCTTTGAGAATATCGCGGAGCTCTTTGGAGAACTCGTGCTCGATCTATTGGCGTAGTACTCGTATATACTAGAATGATGGTACTCAGTCTTTGAGAAAAGAACTATGAGTTGAGCTAAAGTACCTAGAATGACAGTACTAGAGTAGGCCCAAGTAAGCTGCTATACTACTGAGGAAGGAATGAAAGGAGCTAACCTCAGTCTTTGAGAAAAGAACTGAGGGGCGCGGGACAGTCAGACGACTGATATATAATCAGTAACGCTGGGTATCAAAATGGTTAGACGGAAAGAATCAAGAAAAAATAAATGATTATAACCATAACCGGGCCTCCACGGTATACGGCTGCCCTCCAACACACCCACCCAGCTGGATTGCGGGGCAGAGATGCCCATTGCTGCGCAAAACTCCATGTTTGACCAAGAGTAACCCCTTTGTGAGAATATCCGCGATCTGATCATCTGTTGGACGAGGTCGATTGTATCGGACGAGTTTCTCCCGAACGAAGTAATGACGGACTTAGGCACACGGCCTCGCGAGTATTTTGCGCAGCTGCCATGTATTCGCCATCAGTGCTAGAGAGTGCTACTGTGGGCTGCTTCTTTGAAGCCCAGCTGATAGCGGTACTGTATAGCAGAAAGACGTATCCTGTGACGGATTTGCGGTCTATAGGGCCGGTCCACCTTCACGTGATCACATAATGAATGAATCGGCGTGCCTCAAGCACTGATGAGGTCTGCTAGCCATTCTGAAGCGTCCGTGAGGTACTTTCGAGTCACAGCCATGCAATTTTTGAGATTTCTGGTAAGGTTGTCATCCATATATAAGAATACACTATAATAATACAGTACTCTGGGTTTCTACTGCAAGGTGATTGTGGGGAATTGCTAGTGACTCGACCGGTGGGCGCTCTACCACTGGAAACCAACCTATATTATCACAGTCTCTTATTGTCTCTTAAGCCCGACACCGACAGTGTTGTAGCCGGCTGCCGGACACGTCCGCGTGTCCGGCGGACACAATTCCAGTAGATCGGATGTACTGCACAAAGTCGAATTAATTGGGTATAGATTCCAATGTCCCCTCAACAATTGTTGTTTTAGGCGCTGGTGTTATCGGGCTCACGTCGGCACTCAAAGTCCAAGAAGCGTTCAATGAAGCCAACGTGTGCATTGTGGCAGAGACATTCCCTGGCGA
Source organism: Hydnum rufescens UP504 (assembly GCA_014904985.1). Lineage (NCBI taxonomy): Eukaryota > Fungi > Basidiomycota > Agaricomycetes > Cantharellales > Hydnaceae > Hydnum > Hydnum rufescens. Next base: position 159,690 of record MU128953.1, on the reverse strand, counting down.
TCCCAAGTCAATAAAGTATACAAGTCTTTGGGCGGTTGGTTCACGTCGAGCTGTTGGGAGAGCGATCCTTGCCTAATTGAAACGTCCCTACAATAGGGTGCGCATCATGTCTCGACAACGACTAACGAGTGGCAGAGCAGTATGAATAATCCTCGTTGAGCTAGGCTCATCTGATCGTGTATCATCTTCTATTCAGACCTTGATCGTGAGACCTTCACCACGATGTGGGAGATGTCTGCACCTGGTGGACCTGCAGAAAGCTGTTTCTTGCGTCTTCCCCAAACGGAATACTTCATGGACGACAAGAAACTTGGCAAGGATTGCCTCCATACGATGCCAAACGTAAGTTCTTCTGCCATTGTTATTGTTTTACACTGCTAGTTGTCATCCTTCTAGTATCGTGTCCTCAAGTCCTCAGAACTCATTCCGGGTGCTGTATCAGGGGTTCAATTTGACACTGTCACCATTGACGTTCACATCTAGTGAGTCATCTCGATCACGATTGTGATCACCTCTACTAACCTTGTATCCCATCAGTCTTAATTACTTGCTTTCTTTGTTCCTCTCTCGTGGCGGCAGCATCCATCGTTCCTCTTTACAGCACATTTCCCAGATCCTGGACGGCACATTTTCGAGTCCTGTGGGCATACCCCCTAGTGCTGTAATAGTCTGTGCTGGTCTGGGCGCACGCACTCTCGGAGGCGTGGAAGACAAGACGGTACACCCTGTTCGCGGCCAAACCGTCCTCCTTCGAGCCCCCTGGATCAAATTCGGACGCACGACAAGCCATTCTGATGGCACTTGGACCTATATCATCCCTCGGCGAAATGGAAATGTATGTCTGAACCTTGGATACTCGACTCTGTATACTAACCGATATTGACACTTTGTAGGTCATCATTGGGGGAACCAAGTTCCCTAACGACTGGTAAATTTGCCATTGAAATTCCAGGACCACGTCCTGACCCTAGCTACGCGAACAAGGTATCCCTATCCTCGCCCTGAGACAACGGAAGATATCTTGCGGCGTGCCGTGGCGATATGCCCAGAGTTGGTATCACCTATAACTTTCTGGAACACAAATCCAAAGCCAACTTTCGAAGATCTGAGGCCCCTTATCATTGAGGAAGGCTGTGGTCTGCGCCCTGGCCGTGAGGGCGGCGTTCGTCTTGAGGTAGAGATGATGTCTTCAACTGCCAGGGAAAATTCGCCCTCCGTCACCATACCAGTCGTGTACAATTATGGGCAAGTCGTGTCTTTCCCATCCCCTTTTATGATTTATCAATACGGTCCTTGATTCCTAGTCATGAAGGATACGGATATGTCGCATCCTGGGGTACGGCTTCTGTGGCTGTGAAGTTACTCAAGACCTCAATCGGCCCTTCTGAAATCTGACACTCGGCAGTTGCTTCAATTTTGCAAACAATCTAACGCTCTGTGCTCTGTAGTTTTTACCAGATAGATCTGTCAATATATGGCCTCAAAGTCGAGTGACTGGAACTCCGGTCCAGTCTAGTCGTTCCTTCGACTTCCCTAGTAAATGAATGAGTAACTCGCGACTCGAATTGACTCAACTCGAAGACGGGCTGAGCCAACCGTAATCGTAGGTACCTGTTCATCACTGACCGGAACTCACGACACGAGTAGCGCATACTTGCCATCCCCTAGTCCAATGTTATCCAACTTACCTCTGGAAGATTGCAAGAAAACCAAGTGGCATTCTCTCCAGAAGAAACAACAGTCGTTAGTGCCGAGGAATCCCACTCTGACCACATCACCTCTCAGACGAGCACCGATCTGTATAATTAAGAACCGTTCGCGACGTTCGTACAAATTCACAGCCTTCTACTTATAGTATTTCCAATCAATTTACCGATCCAGATGCAATGCATGTCTGGTGGATCGTACAACCGAATTGTGGGTGGAAAATCGGTATTCCGAGCCAGACTATCTCTCCTCTCTCTATTGTGATTCGGGATTCATAACAAAGGGAAATAACCTTTTGGATGGGACCCAACTGTGCTTTCTCTTACGCTACTCTACTCGTCCTTCTATGCGTTAGGGTGTCACAAAGTGGAAATGTATGTGCCTTTGCAATCCTTGGTGGCGACCTGAATTGGGGTCAATAGTATACGGAGGCTGGTTGAGAACCTGCCTAGTCAATAGATAGACTAGTTGCGCCTTTACCGGCTCGAGAATCAATGAATTCTCACTCACATAGGTGGGGTTTCATCTCCCAAACCCATTCTCCTTGGACTTTTGGCATTGGCGAAATGGGCGGGTCTGGTGGCAACCCATGTTGATAGCTTGTCCAGAGTCAAGCCACCGCACACTTGTCCGACATTCCTTCCTTATCCCCCTTAGGGGTATCTTAAGTTGAAGCAGCACTATCTACCGTGTCGGTGAACAACAGCAAGTAATATGTCCCAAATCAAAGCTCTCTTGACAGTTAAGCGTAACGTAAGTCCCAAATAGTCCATGACCGAAGTGTCCATAAAAGAAGACAGAACACAACCACAAGCCGTATGCAGGATGGAAACCGGGGGGAGATCCAACAAGTCCATTAGTTGTGACTAGTCAACGACCAAGAATCGACCGGAACAGACTTGGGCGTCACAAACGAATTTGCACTCATTCCGCTCCACTGAGGGTTAAACAACACTTGGATGCTATTCGTTCCCGCGGGTACGTTTATCACCAATACCGTCACGCCCGGGTTCGGTTGATCTACCTGATTAGGCGGCAGGGGAGGATCGCTGGGATACCGGACAGGCTGTGCTGTAGTAAAATTTATGCCAGAGGGGGCATTCAAAAGTTGTACTTGCACCACCTTAGATGCAAGAGTGAGCGTTGCCGTAGTCCCTGCTGTGTTGATTACAACGGAGGCGTTGGTGTGCATGCGCCATTGGACGGATGTGGCCGAGTTGGATATATCGTCCTGCAACAGTACTTGTTTGCGGCCATTGATGAGGCGAAGTCCACGTCGGACTGAACTAATTGGACATGTCAACGGCGGATAGATCAGGTCTCGAAGACAGCCAGCACTCACGTCCCACCGTACGTCGCAGTGAGATCAGCGGCAAAAAATGCGGTGGAGTCACTTGGGATGATTTCGACCGTACTGGAGCCTTGCGTAGTTCCCGAGGAGCTAAAGTTCACAGTTGGAAAGGCGGTAAGGACTTGGTTCTGTTGATTGACAACGATGGTGTTCTGGCCCTCGGTTCGTTTACGGTAATACAGCCATCTCTGCGAATCTGCGGCGTCACCAACGAAGTAGCCCTTCAGATATCGGAACAATCCACATCAACTACAAGCAGGACGATGAAGGAAGGAATCCAAGGGGAAAAAGCCCACTGTAGACAGATAGTCTCCGGACCCAAGCTCGCCAGCCCATCTCTGGCCCATTGCATCGAGGACGAAATCACCTCCGTCGAGATCATTATGTGTCTGGTGGCCAGAATTCGTGCCAGCTTTGATTGCAACATACAATCCAGTATTATCCGTCCAACTTGTGCGCATGCTTGCCCACTGGTCGGTGGAGTTTTCAAAATAGTGGTCCAGAGAGAGGTTGTCCCACCATGCCCCGCTAGCTGTGGGGTCATACCAGAAAAGGCCATGTGGCTCGCCAGCATCAATACGGTCGCGCTGGAATAACGTGTAGGCCGGGGCGTTGTATTGTGAACCATAGAACATCATGCTGTTCGCGGTGGTCGAGAATTTGTTCGGCCCGTGGTCACCATAGTTGAAGAGGGATGTCATCCCAGTTACATACATATGGTAAAGACCCGTGAGATTGAAGTTTGGGTTGACGTCAAGGAGACCATATGCAGATCCGGTAGCAGTGATGAGTGAGGACGCCATCTCAGCATGACCTGTGGTTCCGAAGTACCAGTAACTATGGATAGCATGCCTTAGATTTATTTCTGCAGTCTCAGTTCGAGACTCACTTTGCTGTCTCCGACCACGTTCTATTATTCGAATAAGATGACGATGAGAGCCTTAACATTGAATAGGAAAATGATGCCTTACCCATCGGAGGAGGGCCCTTGGGCGCAGTTACCCTTGGCGTTGTCAACGACGAGATTTAATATCTGACTGGCCGTGCCGGTCGGATCATCATTCAGGACTGCGAGAGCACCCATAGCCAACCCAGAATTGCAAACCTAACAGGAAGTACAATATCTATCTGTCAGTATGAAAGGACAAATATGAAAAATCCTGCCGTACGCAATTCCAATTTCCATTTACGGTGCGCCACCAGCCGAAGGATACCGAGGTGTCGGTGTAAGCTTGAACGCCGAATTTCAGCCCCAAATTGAGAATACTCCACATGATCTGAGTGCGGCGAGTTGGAGACCAGTAGTCGTAGAGCCAGTCATAGCCAATTGCGAAAGCTGCCGTAAACTAAATGAAAAGTGAGCGGATCGCTCCCACCAGCAAGAAGTCACCCTGACCTCCGCAGTATCCAAGAAGTGAGCAGTGTTCCAATTGTCCCCTGACGTGCCGAACGCTGTGGTCCCATTTCCAGCGGCGTTCTGTGTGGCACGGTGGAATTAAGCATCATAGAACATCTATCCACGCTAGAAGGCCACAACGCGAACCTGGAGTTCTACCCAGACACGCTCTGCGTACACAGAGTTATTGCTCATGCGGTAAGCATACGCAAGATTTTTGATGCGTTCTTTGACCTCTCGAGCAATGTCGAGGGCCCCACTTCCTCCATCAAGATAAAAGGCCTTCGGGGAGACGTTGAGCACACCCGCGGCATTACTAAATATGGTGTCGTTCCATCCTTTCAAGTAGGCGTCTAGGGGGATGAGTGAGGGGAGTGCAGCCCATTTTGGTGCGGGGGCGATTAAGCGTGGTCGATCGGGACGAACATTGGTGACGGAAGGTGCTGAGGGCCGAAAGGTTTCTTGCGGCCAGGCTGCCGGGGCGTTTTCTTGCACGAACTGTGGAGTGGTGTACAGGGCTGGATTCGTCTAAGGAATTCAGAATAAGAGATTGACCTGGCTAATCCAGGGAGTACAGTGAGGTGGTAAACATACAGCAGTTGGGTAAACAGGGAGCCCGTAGGAGTCCGTGGAAGAGGGAAGGCGATCGAATTCTTTGATGCTAAGCAAGGAAGACGAAGCCGCGGCGACCACGCTGCTGGACGCTTGTGGAGACAGGGATTTAGAGGTACTACTCCCATGAACTGTAGTACTGCTTTTATGGATCTGGGTCCCAAGCACTCCACCGAGTACAGCCCCGATTATGGCCACAATGGCAAGCGGAACGCCGAACTTGACCCAGGGGGTGACGCGCTTCCGTCCAGGCACAAAGTCCGGGTCTGAAGAGTTGGCAGACTACAAGAGGAATGAGCTGTGCACGCTCTAGGGAGATAAAGGGAGAGTTGTACCTGATAGTGCCCAGCCATGGCGAAGAGAAGAGAAAAGAACGGCGACGGTGAGGCGTTTGACGCGTTTGACGTAAGTTCAATGCTGTGTGAATTTCCCCATCAGGAAGGGGGGGGGGGGCTTGAAATGCATTCGAACACTCACCCTAAGGACGAGATGGGGTCGAAGCGGGAGAAAAGAGCGACTTAGCCTATAACTTTATTTAGGGTGCGGTTTACTCCGTTAGATACTGTAATCCTCAACATCTGATATGATGTTATTCAATTCGGTCGGTCTCAACAGCATTGACAAGCAGCGATTTTCAATATGGGATAGATATATGATTAAGCTAGGGGGTATCCATGGCAATGACGAACATGGCAAGAACACAAAGACGAGACGAAGAAACAGTGAACAGAGCATGTCTATATATCATCATGCTGGGTGCTGCAGGACGACGAGAATATATCGTTCATCTAAGCGTGTTTCATTGTTCAGCATCTATGCTCGTGCAAGAAGAGAAATCATACCAGGAGAAATCATAATTTCATGCTTCTTCGTCCGTATTCGCAGAAATTTCAGATCATCCTGCGAAATCACGCTGGATTCACTGTTCTGCGTAAGCTCGATGGCATAAATCCAGACTTACCCCCCCTTCAATGGTCTCATCGAATCCGTGTTTGCAAGCATCGACAATTTTCTTGATAACACCAGCGTACTTCCGCCCGTGTTCGCCCTCAAATGCAGCACCAGTATGGCGTATTATGGGACCTTCCCGGGAGAGCACCATCACGCCTCGAACATTTCGATGTGAGGATATATGGTTTAGCGTGGATTCGATTTCGGATGGCACACTGCTGGAAGATATGGTCTGGATTGTCGAGGACGGATAAGCGTGAGGGCTTAGAGCGGTGCTCCCTGAAGAAGACTTCAAGGACGGTCACAAATAGACCTTGGCGACGAGTGAGAATGGGCCACAGAGACTGACCATCATAGCAGTGTCAACGGGTGTGCAATTTCGGAATATCCCGCCTCACGTGGGCGTCTCGTAATACTAAATCGGGGGTCCTTTCGGCATGCCCATCAGGGATTCTTGTGATCAAAGAGGTTTAGGAATACTGGAGGAAGGTGCATCCCTAAACTATATTCGAAGACTGGTAATTTCGCGTCGAGCCACTAGGACTTACGTAATAGTCGCCAAAACTGCGAGTTTAAATACGATCCGTGCTTTAACTCGTGATTCGAAGGCTATCTAGAGCCTATCGCATTCTCTGGTGCCCCATTAAGCGTGGCTGCTATGTAGCAACGCAATAAAGAGCAGGCGTAAGAACATGGGCGGAAGTGTGGTTAGGCATGGAAGAATTATCGAGAATGTGTTTAACTATGCAAGACAATCTCCATCGGAGTTACGCCATTGGTCGCATCGCTGCCTTTCATAAACCCTTTAGAAAGCGGTAACAGACAAGAATCTGGACCAGCTCTTGAAAGAGACCCGGAAGACAATCATTTAAAGGATCCACCGCCACCCCCAGAAGAATAGGAAAATAAGTCATGACCACCCACTACTTGCGAACTGCACTCTCCATATGCTGTTGGTTAAGGATGCCGCGTTTTAAACCCCTGACGTCTGCGTGCGAATTTTTCCATCACTCCATATCCAATCCTTAGTCTTGCTTTGTGATTGGAATCATTCCTCTTCATAATTGTCTACCGTCGAGCCGTAGTGCCACTCTCACAGTCACTCGATATGTATAAGAGTACTTGTTGTTAAGAACGATCCGAAAACCCGTGGCTAGCCCCCAAGGTGAAAGTATGCTGAGCTGAGCTTGAATCCTAACCACAATTCCGACCACAAGTGGTACCAAATATCAGCAGTGCCCAAAAGCATTCCAAGCCACTTCCTCTTTCATTTATGTTGATTTTGCTCGCCACTTCGGGGTGCCATCGTACTGCCAGTCACGTGCTCTTTTCTGACACATCCCGGTCGATCGCAGCAACAAGTTCAGTGATCTCCTTGTGCGCACGAAGACCTATGGGCAGTCGCTCGCCAACACGACCTATCATCAAACTATGGAGAAAGAATTGAAGACTCTTAAGCTCGAGGATCCAGGGTGGCGCCACGTGTAGCCGACCTTATAACGTCAATCTCACTTCTGATCCCCGCAGCATCATCTAAACGGCTCTGCCTGAGACAAGCAAGATACATCCTGCACAAGAATCTTCCCGTCGCCGACCAATACCCGGTACATTGTTTTGGGAGTAATGTGACGTCATACGAGGTCGCCATAAGAGAATAAATCGAATTTATAACGACTCGAGTTGCCTGCAAGACTTTGGCTTTTGACTGGTCCGTGGGTGAATACACATCTGCGTGAGGCGCATGCAGCAATAGCATTCCTCTAAGAGAGGGTATTGGAGGGTAAGCTGTCCGCATTCTCGAAATCAAATGTATCGAAGACTGACATGGCCGGAATAATGTGAAGGGCATAAAGAATGGGATCTACAGAGGATTCATGTGAAGAACGACCGGCTCGTAAGTCCGACCTTTCAAAAGCGTCTCTCCTGGCGAAAGGATTCCTATATTCCTTTGGTATGCTTATGCAGAAAGCTGTGAGGGCAGTTTCCAGTGCATGAAATTCAGGTAAATCGGGTATTCGGAGGTGTGAAGTAGGATTAGAGTCCGTTGAATCATTTCCAGGAAATAAGACTGTCTCAGAGAATACTGGGAAAACCTGGAACCCTGCCTCTGAAGGCAGTACACCGTTGTTGATATCTGACTGTCGCTGGACTTTAAGCTTGCAATTGAAGGATGCTACCCGAGAGATAAGGATGAACGCCTTGAGGTACAGCGTGAAGCCATCGGTAAGGTGTAGTGGATGGTTGGTAAGGAGGTCTGGATCTGAAATTCGCTGACGAGGTCCCGGCATAACTCGCTATAATTGAAAGACCAGAGTTAGTTCGACAATGCTTCCCTAGCCTCCAAGTACAGGCACTCACCCCGGCTTCAAAGTCTGATAACTTTCCAGGGAGCTCTTGGCCGATGTCATGCTCCGCAATGCAACCCGGCCATTGGGTGTGGACAATCTCCCTGAAACCTCCACATCAATCCATTTGCCTTTGAATACTTTTATTGCATCGAGGCCTTACAGTCTATCGGTCAAGAATGCTAACCACCAAATATTCCGCCTCTTCTCTTGCTCGAGAATGGATCTTGTGGCAGGAAGGGCAGTCGCAACCTCCAGGGCGGATAAAAACCGGTCGCTAGTATAAACGCTGGAGCAATTTAGACCCAGGGGAACACAAATTTTCAGGGACATCGCAGAAGTGAACCAGGCCTAAGGACATGGTATGATGTCACGTGTCATTGAAAAGTTTGATCCTCCTCACATCAATCCATCTATGTAATACACCACCAAACAGTCAATGCCGCTGTCCCTTAAAAAGGAACCGGATCCACATACTGGGCGTTGGCATGCTTCCCGCACATAGGAACATAGGTTACCATTGGACATTCAGCTTTGAAGAGGATCACGTACATAATACCAGAACAAGATAACAGATGCTCGTGCTGTGTCCCGCCCCTTGCCCCCTACACGGACATCAAATTCTATCATGGCTCGTGCTAAGGCCGCGTGCTCGACTGCGAAGGCACCCCTTTTATGGGAAGCCAAGCCTTGTTCCATCTCCAATTGTTCAGGACGAATGAAAATATTGGCTATGCCACGTATCCAATGTTCCGGGATTGCTTTGATCACTGGGACGGTCGTGTGTAAGGATGCCAGTGCGCACATCGCATGTAGAAGCGAGGTTGAAGGGAAATTAGTTGAGGACGGGGGTTCCAAAAGCGAAGCGAGGAAGGAGGGGCGATGGACCAGGTGGCTTGCGTGGGGAACGCAGGAAAAGAAGACGTCCACAAGATGCCGAAGCAGGGTAGGGGAGGGTAAGGAGGAAGGATATCCAGTTAATGTCAGCCCCGTGACTGAGGGAAAAGAATTTGGAGAGTTGGGGGTGGACGTGAGGTGGAAGAAATTGTAGGACCCATCAGATGGAAGGCTTGGCGAAGCTGTGGCAAACGGGCGTTGTGATGTAGGCTGACCACCCCCCAACAGCAATGATTCCGGAGAGTCAGGGCGTGGCAGTGTTGTAAAGTCATAGCTATAAGGATGGCCGATGTGTGACTGTGGATGCAATCCCCTGCCTGCATCAGTAGCCAGGGGGGCGGAGCTACTAGATTCCAAGCGGACCACTGCCTTAGCATCATCTCGACTGAGGGAGAAATTGAGAGCATCGGGGCTTTGATTCTCCCTCGCAGCAGGCCCCCAAAATGATTCATGCTGCCTAACTTCCTCGGCTTGGGGATTAAATATCGGGCCACTATCTACAGTATTCGTGGAGGCGACTGAAACGCCGAGAAATTGAATGTAGTGCAGCCCCGAAATACTGGGCTCCTTTTACTCACCAGATTGAGACGAGTCCTCATTTGCGTCGCCATATGTACAATTAGGACGAGGGTCGAACGGCTCCCCTCGGACCACAAGGGGTGCTATCACATGTGCATGGGCCCTCATGCAGGCTCCACAAGGTCGTCCGGCATCACTTAGTCGTAAAGGATCAGACCACAGAATATGCTCTCCAAAACGGGGTACATAATTACCACTTCTACAAAGCGATAAGGAGTTAGATCACAACATTATAGATGAGGAGGATTATTTATTACCAATTTCTTCCTGCGGCACTGATGGCACTACCGGCACCGGGAATGTTAAGGCCTCAATTATGTGAGCTAAGATTATGAAACATACTGCTTGGTTTCGCGGAAGATGGTGCCTGTTTTTGGCGGAATCTTCCCTGCCCTTCTTCCGATCCGAAGAGCTCGAGGCTTTTGGCATTGTTGCGTCCCTTGACGATGTATAGGGCGGTGCAGCGGTGCGGTGCTTGCCGATGAATATATTGAGTGAACTGTTGGTTCTCTACCATATGCATCACGTTTGGGCGGAATTACCTTCACCTGTGTATTCAGCACGCGTTTGATCCATCATTAAAAGCCTAAAGGGACACCTCGGATATGGCCAGGCCAGGAGGAGCATCTCCCAGCTGAAAGATCGGATTTAGGATACAGTCACCCGAGATTCGCTGACTCGGATTTCTCCGAGCTTTGACCTACATCAATGACTGCTGGTGCTAGTCAACATTTGACTCCCCAGCAGGCGGCGTTCCCTCCTGATCGAATATTAACATGGCCCCGGACTGATGCCAAAGGGCGGTACAAATTTCCTACCAATACAGTTGAGCGAGGTGAACTTCCCGCGTCAATTCTCTCTTACGAATGGCGTTGATAAGTCTCGTTCCTCCTAGTGGGGGATGACGGGGAAATAAACTTCATGAAACTCCTCCAACCTATTGACAGTATCCACTTTGATTGGAGGAGAAAGGTGGGCACCTATCTGGCTGAAGTGGTAGATCATCGACGTTAGTGGAACTTGTGACGACCCGCGTCTTTATCTAATGAGACATTTCTCTAGCTTACCACAGTGACGGATATCTCATGGACGGATTCCCCCATGGTTATGAATTCTATGACCATAATAAAGGACCCACCGGAGGGAAGATTCGACATGATGTTTATTTATTTGGTATGTGGCTTCTTCATCCTAGCGCCTTCGTCCTCTATTAAATGACTTTGGATGCAGGACCCGATAATTCAAGCAAGCTGTACAGGTTTCGCTCAATTCCTGAATTTCTACCTCACGCCAAATGGTTATATGAGCAAAGCACCGCGCCCTGCCAATGCAAATACTGTTCTAGCTCCAAGTTCCAGAAAGATATATCTGCCTCCCTTGGTTTCCATGCCAATAGTCGGCTTTCTTCCCCACGGTCCTCCAGCATTAGTCGCCGGCCGGCCCTGCTCCTCGGGTTGTCTCGCGAAAGACTCAGGTCCCCGCGCAAATGTTTGATTCTCCCACTCAACACGTACTCACGGAACTCCACAACGATTTAATCAGTGGGCGTTACTATCGCAGAGGGGAATTAGTCTGGGCGGCCCTTGACCCTCCCATTTGCGGACAGAACGACGCCGAGCAGATAACCTTTTGGCCAGGCATTGTTGGGGAAATTCATCTTCAGGTTGAAGTTAACCATTCATCTGATGATTCCTTCGTTCCATATCAAAATCACGCATATACCATCCACTTTCTGGCGGTCCACCAGGCTCATGTGTTTCCAGAGGCTCGGATCTTACCGCATCAGGCCTACGTCCAATCGGGAGCCCTATCACAGCGCCTGCACGTGTTTCAACCGCCACCGAATTTGTCTCATGACCTATCCGAATTCACCTCTTTCAGGCCTTTGCAGACTTCCTCTTTCGATGATCATCCATATCCCGATGCACCGAAATTTGAGGATGCCCTCGGCCCATATATCCTCGCTGTTCGCATCAATGAGTTTCTTACGACCTATTTCAAGCCAATTGGGAAATGGATATTCTATTCTCAAGAATCATCTGGTGGGGCCAACATACCTCCCGGTAATGGATTCTCGGACTTGGCGTCTGGGATCAAGGCTCATCATCGTTATCAAGGCCTGTGGTGGGGTGCGGAGAAACTATGGACAGGAGACCTTGTACGTATAAAACCCGAACGATCCAAGTTCCCTCTCGAAATAAGGACAGCTTTCAAGCCTCCTGCCTCCACCGAGGAACACCACGAGCGGCGACTACTTTTCTTTCGCATCGAGTCTATCTACGTGGATCATCCACCAGACGAGCTTCAGACGTTGGGCGGATCGTGCAAAGTGGCCGGGTCAATATACGAGACCGTTGACCTGGATTTTGAAGAGGCTCCAGAGCCTATCTCTTCCCGAGAGCCCAAACATCCGTCCTCTTTGTCTCAGCTCTCTAGCCCTGCGATGCCTTCCTCTACGAAGGGAAAAGGCAGGGCAGACGTTGAACAATATCCACTGCCCAAGCCTCCTCCAGGATTCAAATTTCGCCAAATCACCAAACCAGGAACAGAGATCACTTTTCCTGCGCCATTGATTGCCGGTCGATATTACCCCGACATCCTCTCAAATCCGCTCGTTGGACTGACGGCAGATGATATCAAAAACGCCACGAAGTAGTATCACGTTGGCAGATGTGGATCGGGACAATCGTGTTCTCGTCTTATTGTCCCTGGGTGGTCTTCAGCAAGGATGGATCAACTCAATGGGGGCGAAATATTGGAAAGAATCCCGTAAGGGTATGCTCCAGCATTCGCTTCGTGAAGCCCAGAATGAGATCTACGCTTGGTTGCACCCTCCCGCGCCATCTGGTGATGTGAACATGGCATCTCAAAATCACTCAAGTGACGTCGTGGATCTCTCTCCGGAATTGTGGAATCTATGACCATTGGAGTGAGCGTGGGCCTTTTTTTTAGTGCAGGGGTAGCCACTGCTCTTCGTACTTTTCAAAAATATCCAACCCCCCATATCATTTGCCTATTTTGTCAGATTACCAAAACCACACCTTTCAGATACATTACTGGGGAACTTGACTTCGAATTCTGCACATCCCTGTATGGAATATGCATGCATACGCACCAGATGCAGTCATCAAGGAAGAGACTCAACCTAAAAGATCGTCCAGAAATGCCTCCATGTCATCCTCTTTGAGCTGAACTTCGTCCGCGGGAACTCGATGGCCGGCTATAGGGGATTTCCCTTTGAATCGTGAACTTTCAATTGTGCGTCGCTGCAACGTCATCACGCCAGATGTGCGCACCTCGTTTCGCCCGGAATGAGGACGTCAATGGAGGGCTCCCAAACTTCGAAGAACCCTGCAGTCGGCTCTTGAGATCTGAAGGAAAGAGAATCGAGGTACGTGTCTCCAGACAGCCACACCACACGAAGACATAGTGACACACCTCGCATGGCTTCAGCTGCTTTCGTTTCACGTTGCATGGTCTCCATGTCTTCCCCCCATTCCACGACCCGCTTGTTCCCTTTCCGAACTTCAGAATCTGCGCTTTTCCTGAGACCTGAGGAAGACATAAGGACCGCTAATGTGTGATCGACATCGTCGTCGCTGGCTTCTTCCCCAACATTTTTAAGACTACGAGAAAGTGCAGGTGTAGTTGAAGTCAACGGGGAAATTTGTAAATGATCATTTTCGGTGTCTGGTCTGGCACGTTGCAGAGCGAGGAAACCAGAAAGATCGACCTCCGGCTCAGATTCCTGGTCGGAATTCGGGGCTTCGGAAATGCGGTCAATCAGCACAAGTCGTGGCAGACCGATGGTGCTTACGCGGTTCAGACTCCGCATATCGGTCTGCATTACTGTACAGTGTGCGTCGTGCGAACTTAGACTGTTGTATTTGTATAGTAGACAACCATAAACATGTGGAAACTATAAGCCAACGAATATTTGACTAACCTCAAGGGTTTGCGCCTCCTCCTCCGTGAGTTCGATTGTTTCTTCATCATCAAGCACAAGACGCTCGGTGAACGCTGCACCACGGCCCCGTCCGCGTCCTCTCCCACTAGCACGGAGATATTTCCCAAGCCCTCCCCGAGGTTTATTTCGCCTTTGTGTACTTCCAGTCTGCATAGGTTTGAGGGCTCGATGCAAACAAACAAACGCTATCACCTTTGCCTAATGATGGAAGTTCAATTTTGGTGCTCATTTTAGGTTCAATCCCTCGTTGTGCTTGAGCATAGCACACGCTGTCTTTCATCTACTTTTCAAATGCGTTGATCAATCGTGCAAGGGGATGCACAAGATGTACTTTCATATCTTCCGAGAGATTCGCAGCTGCGTTCTACAAATTGGAGAGACAATCTCCTCGGTGCCCTATGGAAGTGCACACATGGCACCCATAGTAGATTACGCAGATAATAAGAAATGTACAGAGTCTACTTGTCTCTAGTCAAGTTTCCCTGAGTCGGCATATCCCCGGGTGACAAGGATGTCCTCGTCGTCCTCATTCATCTCCCGGGGAGAGGGTGATTTAGAGATATGTTGCAATCGAGGCGTAGGAACTGGCGTCCTGGGAACGCGCTTCGCTCTGGAAAACAGGTCTACGTTGGTGTCGAAAATAAAGTTAAAGATGATCATGGGCCAAGATGGATGCGATGGAATCGCATCGTATATTTCAGGGGCCAGAGCCCGAAGTTTTGGAAGACGCGTCCACGGAATGGACGGGAAGTCGTGATGCTCGTTGTGGTATCCTACCTGAAGTGGTCGGGATTAGATTGAAGGTTTCAAGGGAGATAAAAAAGCAGACAAACATTGTACGCAAGGATATTTAACGGCCCATAATAGCTATACGTTTCTTGTTCTTGGCCGTCCCACAAGTAATGCTCCCCGATGAAGTGGCCCGCACAAGGATGGAGGCTGCCAGCGAAAAGTGAGGACATGATGAAGTATACGAGTACGCCCTTTCCCATAGTCCGGACGACAAGCAGATCGAAGGCTATTTGGGCCCCGATGTTCAAAAAGTGCCATACCGTGAGCTTTTGACTTCGAAGAAAACCTGGGCGAATAGCGTAGAACAAAAGCTGGAAAGTCCTGAGACACAAATCTCGGATGAGAAACGAAACAATGTTGCAAAGCGAAACGATCCCCACGCAAAGAACGCTTTGCCAGCTACATTCCGCAACAGCAAGGCTTCGAATCGCGTGGGCAGATCCGTGTCGACACCATCTTCGCCCAACTGTTTATGGTGCTCAAGGTGATAAGGCTATAAGACAAAAAATGATAAATCTATGATTGGTACGGATGAACAGCTACGAACCTTAAACATCATTGCAAAAGGTAGTCCAATTGGGAAATTCGCAACGATGGCGAATATTTTATTCGACTTGACACCCTTAAAAGCCAGGTTGTGTGTTATCTCGTGTATTGCCAGAAAGAGGTTGTGGTTCGCTGTCCCTCCGATAACATAGGCAAGTAGCAAATAGATCAGCGTGGATGGGTGTGTATTCCGCAAGAGGTATGCGACGCCAATCTGAAGTGTTATCACAACTAAGACGATCCATTTAGTCAAAGGTTCATACCCCATGAGTTTTGTGACCTGTTTATCCAATGGTGCCTTGAGATCACTGAAGTCTTGGATGTTTTAATCATAACGCACCTCAGGATGAGCCTTCAGGATAGCCATTCTGCGACTCCGGTGGGGCTCTTCCGTCATAAGCCACAAAAAGTCCGAAGGTTCCTTTGGGTGTCCGCGGGCGGGGGGATGACCGCTTGGTTGCATCGAGATAGTACGACGAGGCCGAGTGTCCAGAGACTCTGCACCCCCATATAGCGACCAATCTGTGATATAAGACCAGCTCGCCAGTGCCGTGTGACAGCATCCTTCACATAACGCACCAGTCGTCTTAACGCCCATGATTATCAACCAAAATTGATCTCCCAAACTTCGGCGAAGTCCGCCTCTGGTCACAGAATCTCACAACGTAGTACATATTCGTACACCACCATACCCAATACAATATTACGCCTAGGCAGAAAATAAGAATGAAACATGTAGAAGATACGGATAAAGAGAGCTAGGAAAACAAAAATCATTTTCCACTTCGTCTCTTCGTCGTTTGTGCTGCTAGGGTCTACCAAACTATTCATAAATAGCCCTTTCAAGATAAATAGCTCCGCGAACCTTGGCTTTTCTCGGAGCACCCCTTCCGAGCTTGGTGTCTTTTGTTGGCACATCGTCAGAATGCATTCCTTCATCTGGGTCATCAGTCTTGGCTGGAGGCGAGGATGGTAACTCCGTATCTTCTTCAATTGGGTCTTCAGAGTCCTCGCCGTCACTGTCAGGGTCAACTTCACTCGAGGAATCCTCCTCGGATGCCTTCTTCCGCCGTTTTGTCCGCCGACTGAAGGCAATATGCATTGGCAACATGGGAGGGGATGCAGGATGATTGACGTACCGAGCCTTTACATTGGGTGACTTCCGTTTCCGAGTTCCGGTTATGGTACCAGTGCGAGTCTGCCAAACCCAAGTCAATATTATCAATAAATCCCTCGGACGCAGATCTCATCACCTTCGCTACCGGTTTGACATGCGTCAATTTGGATTGTTGATCCAACCACTCAATTTTTTCCTCGGGAAGGTACACAGTTTTCTGAATCTATTTCGCCCAGTATATCAATCGATTTGCACGCGTACGATATGTTGCAATAGATGACTGACCTTTGCAGCAACCTCGGAACTCGGTAGGGCTCTAAAAATATCAGAAGGCATTGATATTTTCCCTGGATATGCGTTTGTGCTCCATGAATGACGAAGAGCCCTTGTTCGGATCTTGTGCTGCGCCAACTCGCTGACGGCATATAAATTCTAATAAGAAGCGAGATAAGTATCACCGACAGACTTACTGATAGACTTCAGGGGATTTCGGCCTACTTCGCTTTTTGTGTGGGACTCCACACGTACACTTTTCACCTTTTGTGCCAAGAAAGTGAGGAGATGAATGTTGTCTGCCGTTAAGATGATGTCGAAGTAGAGATCCAAATAACTGTGGGAAGTCAGGCACATGGCCAAGTGAGGGACCCTGTTTACTCACTCTGAAGTATCCTTCAGACTCTCCAACTCCATGGAGAAATCAGGGTGAAGGGCGATGAGATATAGGAGACGTGGTAGTGTCATTTCAAAGTTAGTCAGGCGTATTTCTGTCAACCATAAGATGAGGTGATCATGGTCAGGCCCTTGAACCTTGCGCAGAATTAAGAATTCACCTGCTGGTGATCTTTGCATGTACGCTACTACAAAGTGCCGAGCCTGGGGCATCCCAAGATTATTTGGGGTATGTCACTGGAGACAAACTGGACCACCCACTCTCATGACGATTTCTTCCTCGGGATCCAAAGCAGTAAGGAACAATATGATGTGGTATTGCGGATGTAGAGTCCGATCTTGAAGATAGGTAATTAGCTTGGTGAGGAAGCCCATGCGAACTTGGAACGACTGATCCTGCATCGTAAGGGCAACGTTAATGAATTGCTGCCCTATCGCGCTGGAATAGAGGCGGTTCGTCGCGAGCTTCAGTAAAGAGTGCGACGCTTGTAATCGCAGACGCGCTTTGACTTGAGCACTGGGACGAGCCGGATATTAGCAACCGTAACATCCAGTAAGGGAAAGTCCATACTGATCCTCTAAATTTGGCTTGGTCGTGCCCATGTTGTCCAAGATAGCGAAAAGGAGCTTAAGTACGGGCTCCACCACATCGCGAGCCGACGGGAGACCAGCATGCGATAAACATCGGTTGACACAGATTTTGACTGCTGCGATCTTCAGTCTAGCCTCCCTCGGAGCCTCTTCTCCCTCGGCCCATTCCTCCTCGAGATTCACCTGCCGAAGGTGTACATTAGAATTAAAGGCATACATTTCATCATCCTGCACAAACCTCGTCGCGGGGAGGCGAGATGACCAGCACTTCTTTGATCAGGAAAGCAATGATTACGTCACTTTTTCCTTCGAAAGCGTCAGGGGCGGATCGAGCGATCTCGGCAAGTACACAAAGATGGGCTTCCAAACAGTGATCATCAACGATTCTGAGATTTCTAGTTATTTTCTTCATAGTGGGTTAGAAAATATTTTGTAGCATAGATCAAAATTCTCACCTCCACGACTTGTTCGCACAAGATCGCCTTGTTCTTAGTATGAGCAATCAGCCGCGTAGCGAATTTAGCCAAGCTGCCGTGCTGACTCGATACATAGCGCATTGCTTTGTCAATAGTACGTCTACGGCTCACACTAGTCAAGAACGAAGGAAGTCGAGTGTTGCAACGAAACGCACTTATCGCTTGGAGCGCAAGTTTCATTCCACCTCGCAACGGCCCCCAAGGCTCTTAAGCAGACTCCCACAAGAGCAACGTTCTCTTCATCCGAGAGTGCTTTGCTGAATTCGCCTACATGCGCTTTAAATATAGCCGGACAGTGCTTGCTAATGTGCTCGAGAATTTTGGTAGCATTATCTCGGCCTTCCGGATCGTTATCGTGTCGCTGAACTCGCCGCACTAAAGTGGGGATAGATGATTGATTGATGAAGTGCAAGCTCGAGCGGCGTAAGAGCCCGGTCAAAGTATCATGTATCGAGGGTGAAGCTTGCTCGATCCGACGCGAGAACTCGTTCTATTTATGGTGCGGGAGACAGTCAGTGTACGACTTGAGCTGTCAGGACTCCGATAACCCGCCATAGACTTGACAAGCGTCCTGAGATCCGTTTGAGGATCCATACACAGGGTCATTAACTTGTACAGGCGAGTCTCGTTCAGTTTTGCGAACGTTCTGAGATCTTCCGCAGCCTTGATTGGATCAGGGAATCGGACTAGAGGATGGTTTGAACTTGATTCAATGCCTTGAAGGAGGGAAAAGGGTACTCACCTGATAGCTGTTGCACTGCCGAGTTGAACCTAGCTGTAATTTTCTCTTCATTCTCATCAATGATCCCCCCCTGTGCATGTGAGGTTCAGCCGCAGGCGAGGAAACGGTCCAGAATATGGGAAAAAAAAACCTACATTAAAATCGGTACAAGCATCCACGAATGATTGAAGCAGCAATGGCCGCCTGGCAAGACGGGGTCTAAGTAATATGGAGAAAAACAAATAAAACAGAGGGTCCCCGGACCTTCCTTGAATCGGGGACAGAGATAACAGTGCTTGAGATCCATGGTGATCGAGATGCCGCATAATCACCAATAGTTGGTCCGTCCACACACTTTCGTCTTCGCTTTTTGTCGGTAACGGCAAAACGTATTGAGAAAGTGTGGTCTCAGCACCTAACCTAATAATAGTATTTAACCTTCAGGCGCAGACACGATTTCAACGAGACTGCACTTTATATCTGCATCGCCTCGGACTGCCGCCCGCAAGATCTCGGAAGGGATCCACGCGAACTGTGCCACAGCGGCCGGATCGTTTGCTTCGCTAGAGGGAAGAGATGAAGTCGTTAGCCTTCTACAAGTGATGGCAGCCTCAGGCTGCTCACATCTCGGGATACGCAAGCCGGAACAATTGACCAAGGGAATTCAATGACTCATGCTGTACAGAAGTCTGGGAGTGACACATCAGGACATGATAGGAACCCGAATCAGGAATATTAACACACCTTCTTGTCCATGATGCGGTCGGAAAGTGCCTTGAGAAGTTCTACACTAATATGATGCAGTGCAGTCTCATAGTCCAGTTGGGAGAATATCTTGCACGTCGCGGCACGTACTTTCTCTTCCATATCGAGCATCTTGCTTTGCAACGCAGCTGTTATTTCAAGCACCGGTCAGCATACATTGGACTAAGAATACTACAGCATAAGAGTGCGCACATTCGATTTCGATACTTAAGCTGTTATGATGCGAGAGCAAGCGGCGGCATGCTTCAATGAAGGCCACGCGCACAGCCGTACTCTTGTCCCTCGTCCGCGTGACCCAAGCCTTCCATGTGGCCGGGTATTTCTTGGCGAGCTCCTCACCAGCAATTTCTGAAAACATTTCCCCCAGCGTCTGCGTCGCCATTGTTCGAAGGGCGACATCGTCCACAGCTAATTCCTCGCCAAGTTGAGGTATGACATTATTCAATAGAGCCGGGCAGGAGCGGTTTAACTGGATAATAAGTTCATGGGCCGCTTTGACATCGTCCTTCTCATCAATTTCTGTGTCGTGTTGCACTATTACGTCGGTAAAATACTGCGCGACTAGGCCCTGAAGTCTGTCGGATGTGGATTTACAAACGTCTACTGCCAATCGGTAGGTGGGATAATCCAGGCGCTGCAAACATATCCACGATCAGAGGATTCCAAAAATAGGAGAAACAGGACACACCGCAGCCTTGGAAGTGAATTGCGCTAGGAGAATGTCAAGGATACCAGATGGTAAAGACGGGCTCTCTTCGATGAGAGCTACCAATATGTCTGACATGAAAAGCTCCACTTTCTTTGATAAATCATACCTGCACAGGTAACATTGGTGAGATCGGGAGTGGTCTCATGCCAAGGCAAACGCGTAAGAGGGGCATACTTGACAAGTTCGAAAAAATCGCGGAAGACCTCGGAGGTCAGGTCATCACCATGTGGTAGATCTGGTATTAAACAAACGGTTTTGATGGACGCCATGGATTCCAGTAGATACACGTATTCGCTGAACCACGGAGAATCTGTTCCTTTGAGGCCAGTGATAAGCTGTCTGAAGAAGAATTGAAAGATGTCCTGGACGGAAGCCTGTAAATTGAGAGATGGGTCCAATCGAAATGAAAGACTTACTCTTAGTTCATGTGCGGTATATGGTGCGTCGGGAGCATATAGACGGAGCAGATCGGCCAAGCAACAAGCGGCATAGGCCTTGACACCCTTATCGCGGTGCAGCATAATCTGTTGGCTGATTAAATCCTTGCTGACGGTCGCCAAAGACTTTGTGTTCACGGTGTCTTGGTCCATCATCGACATTTCGGAGTGTAAAGTCTGTGATATAATCTCAGGCGCGCAGATCGAATCCTAGAGGAAACGCGCGCACTTTTATCTTTTTAATCAGGGCATCACTGGATTGAGTCTTCCCGAGGAGCTTCTCCTTGAACTTGAGCGACTGCAGCTGTGGCATAACCCTTTGCGAGACCATCAACGCGTTTCGGAATTTGCCGTTGAGGCCATAGTCAACGTTCATGTCTAAGCTCGTAGACAACCTCCTCGACGACGAATCAGAAAATGACTCAGACTACGTGCCTGAGGAAGAGGGGAATGGAAGCGGTGGGTTATGATCCTATACACGTCTTCTCACGTAACTGACCAGGGAATGTAGACTCAAGCTCAGAGGCGGCTGGACCGGATCCGAAACGCCTCAAAGTAGAGGAACGGACAGCCGAGGAGGAGAAAAAGTCAGTATGGTGCCTATCATGCCGTGGATCGTTCTCAGGGGGCTTCATGTCTTCATTTGACGTGCCAGAGCCCGAGATATTGCATGGACTAACTTTCAGGCGTCTCTCGCGACTCCGCTTTCCGTAGATCGGCCCATGGAAGTGAAAAAGATAAAGATCGAGAAGAAATACAAATTCGCTGGTGAGGAAATCATGTATGTTGCACGGAATTCAAGATGTAGTGTTGCCTCTTAAACTCCCGATATGGCAGTAAAATGATGGAAGTGCCTGAAGATTCCAATGATGCGCGGGTGTGGGTGGCATCCCAGACTGCGAATCCTCCGAATGTCATTGCCTCTCCAATGCTATCTACTTCTGTGCCAGAGGCATGTTCTCATTCCCCCTTTCATCCCTCAACATCGGCTCAAAGTCCATCGTCCCCGGCTCTGCCTATCCGATCGACCCCCACCACCAGTACTTCTGTCGCTATCTCTGGAATCACACCCAAAACAACGACCACTGGACCTAAAAAGGCGGGAGGCCTCTCTGCCCTCCTCACCTCACGGCCCAAGAAGATCAGCGCACTCGAAAAATCCAGACTTGACTGGAATGAACACATCTCGTCCGAATCGACCGATGTCAAGAGCGAGCTCGAAGCCAACAGACGTGGGGGTGGGTTTCTGGCTAAGATGGATTTCCTGGGGCGGGTTGAGGGCAGGAGGGAGAATATTGACGCCGCCAAAGGAAAGAGAAAGCGGTGACCTGAGTTCCTCAGGGACTGTAGTCCCCTGGTTTTCAAAGAGGATCCAGCCGTAAAAATTACAAGCCAATCCATTTTTCAGGCCACCCAGATATTGAGATACTGTAATAGCAAGCACCCCATAGGACACTGATATGGATTAGACCTGAATTGTGTGTATCCAGTAGTGTAGTGTTTAGCTAACTATTGAAAGTGTCTGACGTGGGTTCATTCTACCCAATGGACCGTGCCACACAAACTCGAGTCCAAGTCCAGCCTATATGAGTCGCACCACCACTAGTCTGCAGTACGGCATTTGCCGGGTAGCCCCCATTCCGACCCTCACGCTGTCGCAACATGGTAAGTATCCACATTTCGTACCTGTGCTCCTGAACTCCCGTGTGCACGCCCAAACGGCGCATCGACGTGTTCCAATTCGAATGGGCTCGCTGGAGGCACCGGAAGTGATGGATGCATTACTTGCAGTCCAGATGCTGACTACCCTCATACTGTAGACGAAAGGTACCTCATCATTTGGGTACGCTGGCCACTGTTCCTCTCCAAGCCAATATCTGGGATTCTGATCACCTCTGAATCACAGTAAGCGGCACACAAAAACTCATACTCTGTGCCGGCGATGCGGAAACCGTGCCTTCCACCGACAACACAAAAGTTGGTGTACTCTAGGATTTGTTGGCTTGCGTAAATGCTCACATTGGAGGTCCTCCTAGCCTGCGCACAATGCGGATACCCATCCGCCAAGCTTCGGAGCTATAACTGGGGACTGAAGGCTAAGCGTAGAAAGACCACTGGGACTGGCCGCATGGCACATCTCAAGGACGTATCCAGGAGGTTCAAAAATGGATTCAGGTGGATCAGCTTGTCCTATTTTATGTACAGTTCACCATTAATACTTTTGGCTCGCGCATTAGGGAAAACACAGTGGCAGTTAAGAAGGCGAAGAAAACTCCCGAGGCCTGAGCGATGGAGAGGATTTCGTCTGCTGACCCACCCTCGCCACCGGCTGGCTCTTTCCTGCCTTTTCCTATTGAGCCATACGCAACCGCATGTTCCTCATGTTACATTTCCATATGCATTCGTCATGCGAATAAACCTTGAAGCAAAATCTGGTGGGAGATTCGCCATGGCGGAACTGCTGGTGTCTGTCGACAACTCTCTCCTTGAATGGCGTTTATTGTGCATGTATATGTATTTGGCGAACCGGGATGCTCTACGGGAGAACCCGTTCCGCTGAGAGACACGAGGCTTCAATGTAACCATAAGGTGCTTTCTACACCAAGACCAAGATGTCAATGTCTCCTCGCCTTCATCTGCGACCACTCTCCAACATATCTCTCTCCAGCACTCGTGAGGCGATGCGAAGAGAGGAAGATCTTATCAATGCCTTCGAAGCCGATCAAGAGCGAATAACTTTGACCCTTTCTAGGAAGCTAGAACAGGTTTGTAGTACTCGCCCAACATTCGCTTGTCCACCCTAATCTTATTGTGTTTCAGCTCCGGAGTGAAAAGATACAGTTAGAGAATACCCTCGAGGCTGAGAGTGAATCCCAAGTTCTTCGTCTGTCTCGCCAGCTATCCGCACTTCGGCTAGCCCAACAACAAATGCAGCAGCAACAGGCTGCGGCGAACTCTGAAGATGTGAATTCGCACTCTAGTGTGAATGATGTACGATCACGCTCAGAAGCAGCTGTTCCATCCGCATCGAGTACTGTGGTCGCTCCGGATCCTCGCTATCCAAACACTGATACGATCCTTGAGGCACTTCGACGAGAAAACGACATTCTTAGGAAAAGATTGTACGTCCACACGCGTTGCTTGGGGTTGAGTCCCACTTTTGAATCTCCCATCTCGGGCTTATAGAACTGACACTGAGCGAGATTATGTTCGTCTCTCCCGGATGAATGACATTTACAGGGAGGAACTAATAGAGCATCGAAGAAGGGTATGCGCGACTCCATTACTAACTTCTTATTGAGTTACTAAATGCTCACTTTTGGAGATAGCTTGGTCTGTCGGTGGATAGCCTTATTGGGTTGTCGGGAGCAAGCGTTGCCAATTCTCCCGCCGAATCTCTCTCCCAACCCGTTCACCTCCGCGTACCAAGGAGTACAATCGCAAACTCTGCTACTTCTTCTGCTTCGTCTTCACCCGAATTCACTCAAGTTGTTCCTAATCGCGCAACAGGAACTACTCCAATACCTATTCATCCAAACCTCTTTTCAATGCCAACCTCTGCCCCCGTTGGTCTCCCTATCCCTCGTACAAACAGCCAATCCCAGAGGCGGGTCCCTGCAATATCCACAGCTTCATCGTCAACTACATCCCCTTCATCTTCTGTGCCTCCTTCCCCTTTCACATCCTCTCCATCAAATCATACGATCGCAAACGCATCGTACGATACGCAGGCAACCACCCCACCTTCATCAGCCTCGCCGGTCCCATTGCAAGGACTGACTTTCCAGCCCATGCCTCATCAATTAAGCTATCCATCCGTGCCTCCGCCCTCTCTTTCATCGTCTCTTGGCTCCCCTGTCGTATCTTTATCCCCTGACCTGAGCCGACGAAATTCTGTTGGTCAAGGTCCCGTCGGAACTGGTGGGGGCCCTGGAGCTAGCACCATCGCAGGTCGGAGGCGCGTGAGCATAGAACGAGGCGCTCGTATTGCGGAGACGGGGAGCTTGGTAGGTCGCGGTCGCGGTGGTGGTAGCCGTATTGGCGAATGACAGTAAGAATTCTAAATCATCAATTGCTGCTTACTATCGGTTCTGCTAGCACGATGTGCCCCTTCGATTTATTAAGCTTGACGATGTTCATGATAGTCTACGCTATTGACATATGATACTATGCGTTCATACTTCTGAACCTTTCGTTCTCTTGGGCAACACATTGTTTATTGGAAGGGGCCACAGGGCCGAATATATGGAGTACAACTCAGGGAACCAACTAAAGCAATACGGGACGCATTTATATCGGTTGGCATTCTCGTTCCAACCATGCAACCGCCCGGGTGTCCCCAAATGATACTAGAAGTGGCTTTACTTTTTGTATCACCTCGGCGTGATAATTATTGAGCCAATCGCGTTCTCCCTTCGTCAGAAGCTCAACATCAACCAGTTTGGAATCAATAGGGCACTAGATGTAGGAATTGGTCAATGCTATCGCATCAGTACAAGCAATTTTACCATCGTGAGATGCTCGAAAGTCAGGTATCCACGGTCTTCGAAGTGATTGGGTGTCTCTGCCTTTTTGACTATGCACACGTTCTCGATCCGAATTCCGAATTCGTTATCAGCGTAGTAACCCGGCTCTTTAAATAAATGTTTAACGATCACGTCCCATAGAATACGGGCTCCGCATACCATTTGAAAGTGTCATTCCAACTTTCAGGCTGATGTCGTTGTAAGCGATCCTAGTACCGATACCTACAAATCCGTCCTTGCCTCAATTCGACCGATGTACCCAACTAGCAAGAGGGATACCTTGTGGGCCTTCGTGCACATTCAGAAAATGTCCGACACCATGCCCTGTTCCATGTCTGCCATGAAGGATAAGAAACAAAAATTACACCCTCAGGCTGGGGGCGGGATAACTGTACCGGTAGTCTGTGGGCCAAGAACTCAACGTTTAATCGCCCAGCGAACTGCTCCCCATCAAAAGGCTCACCTAGTCCATCCTGCCAGAGTGCACGACGTGCAAAGACATCGCTGACACAACATGAATAAGAAGTTGAGGTTAAGACTAATGGCTAGGATCCACCCACATCAAGAAACCCGATGTTCCTTCGGGGAAGATGGTCGTATCTATCGCTATGTGTCCCTGAAGCACCCTAGTAAATGCCCGAATCTCACGGGTTGTGGGTGTTCCGAAATGCTAAGAAAAATCCACGTGAATAAAGTGAATAAGACGCTCTCGTTGGCAGTCAAACTTTTGGAGCCCTACCCAGGTGCGTGTTACATCCGTAGTCCCATCAAAGTATTGGCCTACAGAACTCGAATCACAAATGGACCTCATGCGTGCATGTACAAAAACCAGCTTTACCTCCGCTATCACACAGGTATAACTGTAGATGCCTCGGCTTGAGTAGGTATATAAGGCATGATACGAGGTATAGGCATACCTGATCTTTCCGAACTATCGCTGAGTTGTTCGGATCTGGTGCATAGTGAATGATAGCTATGAAAAGGAAGATCAGTGAGAAGCATGCCTGACGAATGCCATGCAAAGGATCTCACCACCGTTGGGTCCAGTGGATGATATTGTTGGAAACGAAAGCCCTTTAAATGAGTCGAGTTTTCTGAACTCGAAGTTAGGGTCGGGTATAAACAAGGAACTCAGGCGCAGGGAATACTTACGACCTAAAACTCTCCAACTTGTCCGCAACCTGGCTTTCGGTAAGCTGGGCCCCATTATTCAACTGCTCTTCCAGCCAAGAGAAGTACTGGGCCTAGGACCACAAGTATATTCTTTCAGTCCGATATTCGGCCCTCAGGAATAAATGGGGCAAAAACCAGAGCGGCACCATCCCTTATATGGCACTGGCGGAACCCCTCAATCTCTACAGCGTTTTTGATTGCTTTGGCATCGGCAATTGGAGACGATACAACGGCAGCGCCGTCCTACAGGATGTGTCCAGCTTGATGAAGAACGCATTTCAATGAAGCAAGCTACCTCGCCGATTGCCTTCAAGAGCGCCCAACTTGCCTGCTTACTGAGCAATATTTTCTACATATCAGACGGTTGTAAGGTGTATGATTAAGACGCGTGAGAAATAAGGACATACCGAATCCCCGTCATCATTTGGCATGGCACGTAGTTCTTCAATGTGAGAGAATATTTCGTCGTATGGCCGAAGGGACACATGGGGGCCGAGGTGAACGAGCACGTCGCCGTCGATTTGGTTTTCATTTAGAAATAGCGTGGCGTGCGTTTTTGTGACAATCGCGTAGGCGAAGAAAACTGGAGTAATCGTTGGCAAAGGGTGCATATCCCACTCGAGTGTCCCAGATCGAATACACACCTGGATTGAAAGCGATATCACTTGCTCGTAGATTAAAAAGCCATGCCACTTCATCAAGCATGTTCACGACGATAGCAAATGCATTGTGCTTTTCCAGCTCCTTTCGGATGGCTGTCAATTTATCAGTTGAAGACTGACCTTCGATTCGACGTCAGACGTAGCCAGAGTGCAGGATCCCACAGCGTAGGCAAACGCACCTGTATATTTGATATCAAGAGGGTATATCTTGGAAGCAGGGCGCGGAGGCCGAGAAGAGCCCCAAACTTGATCGACGAGATTCTTCATGATGGGCACCAACTTCATACCCTTCCCTCCCAATTTTCCCGAGAGCGATTTGGCCTCTGCTACGACATCGATAGTGTCAGGGTTACGTGGACAACAATAACGAGAAGCACACAAAAAGTCCACAGACATGCAGATATGAGCGTAGGATCTACACCGATGCGCGCACCATCCGAAAATTCTGATTTTCCGGGAATTGTTTAGAGCGGCAGAAAGAGGGATGGAGATAGAACCCACCTTCTCGAGGTATTCCTGCCATGTTGGAACATCTACGTAGCATTTTCAGCAAGAGATTATTTGTTGCCCCAATTATGCTCAACCTTTCAGTCCTTGTTTCTGTAAATGCCAATTGCTGCATCCTTCTTTGAGCGAATTTTCGCGATGGGAGATAAGGACCAGAGATCACCTATCTAATTGTTGAGAGGCCTGAAGGAAGTACCTTCCGTCGGTGAAGAGATTCGCCTGGTCTAGGGATACAATGGCGACGCCGGCACTACCAGTAAAGCCGGATATGTACGCCCTTCTTGCATCGCAGTCGGCAACATATTCACTAGCGTGCTGATCATCGGTTGGAATGATACTGCCATCAAGAGCACGTCGATTCCTCAGATCGTTAGGTCGAGTAGAACAAAGGAACACTTACTAGGCGTGTAGCTCATTCTCAACCTTTCGCATGAGATGTCGAAGTGCTGTGATTCTAGCAGACGTGTCCACTGCCATCTGACCAATGTCTCCACCACCCATTGTTGATAGATGGGTGATTTTGGACTTCAAGAACAGTACTTGATGTATAGGCTTCCTGAGTGTAATCGAGGCTCGGAACATGCCACGCTTTGTTGCGTGCCGATTTATACGTAGTCCGGATTGCTCAGTCTTGTAGCTGATTTAGTGTCTCCAGGGGTACGAAATGAGACTGCGACAGCTTCCTCGAGCTTCCCTGTCATCAATCTAGATTATTGCAAGGGCTCGAAAAGCAGTACACATCAATGCAAGCCCGCGTGGCATTGCAATTGACAGCTATTAGGTGTTGTGACAAGGAATGGTAGATATAATCGATAGTATGGGAATAAATACCAGTCTAGTCCAAATCGAGGTTCCCATTTTCGGCCACCATTCCCAGCGTCTCATCTACACCCCACTCATCGCAAGCCGCCATTAGGTACTCGTTCAGGCGAGGTTATTCGTTCGTGCCGTACATCATGGCTCTTGACAGTCAATCGTGTCCGTTCGTCGCTGGCGTCATCCTCGTCTTCCTCCCTCAACAGTTCCAACCCCATACCGCCACTGTCTTCCTCGAATGCATGATACAGTTGAGCATCCTGGGAACGATAGAGACTACTTCTCCGTCCATGTCCAGCCGAATACGGCAGCCCATGACCTGACCATGCGCTATCATTTGATAAACGCCCAGAGACGCTTACTCGGGGATTCATCAGCCCTCCTTCGAATACAGTGTGATTTATGGTGTTGTCTCCAGGTGGGATTGAAGCCCGTGAGAGATTCAAAAGATGTACTCCAAGGAAAGTCACAACGAAGCCGGCGAGAAGCGATAAAATGTTGACGTAGTCGGAAGTATTAAATCCTTGGAAGAGGATGAGAGATGCAACGATTGTCGCTGTTGAAAATCCGACGTAGTACATGGGATTGACACTAGGAATCAAGGGGACAGTCGTCAGTGCATGTGTAGACACGGAGTTGTCGCCAGACCAGGACCATGTTATAGGTAGGCTTACACGTTGGTGGAAAAGGTGTCTAGTGCTTTGTTGAAATAGTTCATTTGAACCATGATGCAGAACACGATGACGATCGCGAATACGTATGTACTCAAGTGAGTTAATTGATTGTTGCCAGCAATTGTAAGTTTGAGAGCGATCCCGAATCCCTTGATGGCCATTATAGAAATCGAGCCAACCAAAGAACAAATGGAGATATAAACCATAGGGTTCTTTTTCCCGTATCTGGGCGACACACGATAGATCATTATGAGGGAGAAAATGAGAACCGTACTGCAGTAAAGGAGAAACCCTACGTCCGACAAACAGAAGGTTTGCTTTGATCAAGGCCTTTTGCAGCACCGAATTAAGCACAGGAAATAATGCGCACCAGGCTGAGCAGCGAGATTCAGAATTTCATCCACTGTCGCTACTTCTTTATCTTCGGGGGCGTGAAGCACGATGATCAAAGAACCCAGTAGACATAATGTACATCCGACGCGGCCAAGATGTCCGAGCTCCTCACCCAGAAAGATAGACGCTAGTACAGCGCTTGGCGAAAAAGGACCGGCATTCAGCCGCTTAAGAGTCACACGATTCAAAGGGGATCGAGACTCACCCAATCAGGACGCTGAAGGCACCTAATGGCGTGACCAGGATAGGGGCAGCAAAGGTATACGCGGCGAAGTTAGCAACTGCGGTTTGAGTTGGAGAGAACACGACAATAAGCATGCGATGTATAGCGATCGACAATAAGAATGAAGGGGAAACAGACAGTCACCCACCTTCTCCTAGTACAACTGATAATTACAGACGGAACGAAACGAAACAAAAATAAATAAATACTACCGCGATCAGTATACGTGACCATTTGACTGAAACAGTGGTGTACTCACGCGTTGATATTCCGGCCCACCATATTGGATTCCTCAGATACGCCAAGTTGTCTGAGGCATTGGATAGTGAGTTGTTTCGAGCCGCAGTGTCATTCAAACCCTAAAGAGGTGTATGACAATGGAACAAAGAGGCCTTCAGGATAGTCACACTATGTTGGGACACCGCACACCTTCTTCGTAATAATAAAGCTGCTCCCAATAGCTAATGAGCCTGACAATGCCAGAAGTAAACCAATGTATTTGTCTTCCATACGTCGTGAATGGGAGTGAGAAGGGATAGTCTACGGTCAGTAGTGTGAAGTCGGTTATGTCCGTGACACCGATATTGAGAATTACATAATAGTGTGGTGATTATCACCCAATGCTCTTGGTCTCATCTGTATGCTTCTGAGTCGTTTATTGAATATATAGGCTGTCTGATGTCCTCTTGAGTTACTCAAGCAAGGTCGGTGAGGGTGCTTCAGCTGCTCAGACAACGGGACAGCAAAAACACAGTATTGCCCAATTCTAATTGCGATACAGTGTACGATGTGATCAAGTGAGCTATGTTACAAAGGGCGCGATATATAATTTAACCTTGGGCTCCGAGAATCATGAAATATAGAGTCAATTAATGTCGCAATCGACGTGTCCACTAGTAAGACCTCCGCCAACGAGGGGTCCATGGGCAAGGTTAATTTTTCCCCTTAGGAAACCACTGACGTGGCCATTTGAAACACCATCGACGAGTGTGAAATCTGGTAAGAAGCGATGGGTTGGTGCCACGAATGCAAGATGGCCAAGGTTTGGGACATACTTTTGGTGGGAACCCCTTCAGGCCGGATGCGCAAGCATGTCTCGTGAATCAAATTCAACGCCCCGATAGAATCTCGCCCATCGATGACACATGAGATATTGATCTCAGATGCGCCTTGGCTGATCATTTCAATGTTAATGTTGCCCTCTGCGAGAGCGCCAAACATGCTCGCAGATATTCCGACCATCTTACGCATCTGTTTTCCAACCAACGACAGGATTGCCATACCAGATTGTACTGTGACCTATGCAATGCACCGTTCAGCCGTGGCGAATGGGTGGACAAAACAAAACAGCTCACAGGCCCGCTCTTCTTCAGATCTCGAACGAGACGATCGAAGGTAGGTTTTCGCAATGCGTCTTCGATTGCCATGCTCACATGCACCTCACTAGTACTGATGAGATCGACCACCACACCAAATTGATCCAGAGTGTCGAATATCTTGGCTAGGAACCCATGCGAGAGTGTTTTACGGTTCGAATGGACGCTCAGCACGACGATATTTTCCTTTATGGTGACAGCGGTCGGCAGTCGTAGGCGTTCATGGTTGGAGGCAAGAGACTCCGTGGCCATCTTTGTATCGTTGGCTCTGTAGTCGGATGCGACCGATCCATCACCATCAACCACGGGATCGGGATAGATAACAGTGCCACCTCCGAGAGGGTTCTTTACATTCTTTATTCGAATGGGAATCCTCCGGCGAATAACCTTCCAAGGGAGAGCATTGAAACTTGGATTCTAAACAACGGCAGGGGTCGAGACCCACCTGTTCCATGGTGAAAGGATGGATCACCTCGCTGCCATAGTAGGTCAACTCTGCGGCCTCGTTGGGTGATATGATTGGGATTAAGCGAGCAGTAGGGATTTTCCTCGGATCAGCGGTGAATATGCCGTCTACCTCCTTCCAAATTTGTAATTCCGAGGCTTGTAGGCCAACAGCCAGGAGAGCAGAAGTCAAGTCAGTATATCCTCTCCCAATTTGACGCAAGAGAGACCCGGGAACGGGCCCAAAGAATCCTGAGTGATGCACGATCAACTAAACGGGGATATGGGATGGTAGGAACTGAGATCATTACCAGTGACTACAGGCACACGAGGGGCACAGTGTTTGATGCGTTCACCCAAGGCGACCGCGAGGCGGTCATAAAATT
Organism: Hydnum rufescens UP504; assembly: GCA_014904985.1. Taxonomy (NCBI): domain Eukaryota; kingdom Fungi; phylum Basidiomycota; class Agaricomycetes; order Cantharellales; family Hydnaceae; genus Hydnum; species Hydnum rufescens. The sequence goes on along the minus strand of MU128953.1, from coordinate 127,882 downwards.
CCTGGTCGAGTTGACCAGTGGCATCGACATGTGCCATATCATTCTCGTCAGGAGGAACGATGTTCTCCAAAGAGACCACTTCCGAGTCGATGCCCTAAGGGTACAAGACGGGTCAGCTAAGTCCGGGAAAGTTTAGTTCGTGGCGAACGGACCCTATCACGCAGTATCGTGGCAATGAGTTTGCAGGCTAGTTTCTCACCAACACCGACTATGGCATCCTTGGATCGCGGGGATACCTCGTCAATGACCTGGATCGGAATGTAAGTCGGCCACCGAAAATGATTGGAAAAAAATCGAGGAGAATGAAAGAACCTGGGCAGCACAGATGAAGCTCCGTAGGCTCTCGAGGTCCCTATCGATCTCCATTTCTAGTTCAGAGAGAAGAGATGCATCACGGACGGTGTCATGTGCCGCCTCAATATGCTCGTTGCGGATGAGATCGATGGTAGCGTGGAAGGAAGGGAAGGGAAAAGCCATAGAGGTCGGGACGTCGAGTGGGGTCCCCGGAGGGGGTGTTGATCTAAATGGGGAGGGCGATGTTGAGCGAGGGGAGTTGCTCGTAAGTTCAGAGATACTTCTGGGTCGTGGCAGAGCATATTGGGACCATACTGGAGTGGTCGTCCCAGTAGCGGTGGGTGTTGCGGAGCCCTTGGGCTTAAGCGCCTCTGTGGCGGCACGAATCAAGAGATTTGTTGTCCCCTCGTCTTTAGTGGACCCAGAACGAGCAGAGCACACGATGGCCACTTGGTGCTGCTCCAAATAGTACCTATAATTTGATATTTGTGGCTAATGATGATAGAAAGATGGGGGAAAGACGTACGGTACGATCTCCTCACATATTTTGGTCGCAAATTTGCCCACACTCGTACCGCCGTATTTTTGCACGATCCAAGGGCCTGCAGGATCGAGAGTGTTTTGATAAATTATCGGTGGGGAGGAAGAGGAAGAGGGAGCCATTGAAAGCTCAAAATTGGAATTGTCCTTCGAATAATCGAGTCAACGGATGCAGCAGGTCCTACTATGAGCACATCCGTTGAAAAGTAATAAAGGTCGAATTACCTAATTTGCATTCTGCTTACCAATCTTACTCCTTCCGTTTCCAATTGTTGATTTGACTTCATCATATTCAACTGGCATCGCGACAGCGGGCCTGGGTGTGTCATAACTGTGAGAAGATGGGGAATGCCACAAGATCTTCAGGCGAAACTAAGGCGGCTGGTGTTGTGACCTTAACACCTCACGTGATTTTACGTAAGCCAGAGGCACCGTTACCAGATGTAGCCCACTATTGCCTTGTCCTCGTGAGGCCGCGCTCACGTAGATCTTTGAAGCGAGCAACGCACTCAATCATCCGATTTTGTACGATTTGCCAGTTTCTATGCACTTGACCCGTCATCATCACTATTCAATACCTTTAGCTTTTCAGTGCTTTGACACAAGGATCTCCAAGTAGTATCACCAGTGCGTTAGGAATTTGTGAAACGCAGCCACACTTTCTCGATCCCTCGACGGCTTTCGCAAACTCAACCCATGGTCCGAGTCTCACCATGACTTTGTTCCCTCTGCTCTTCTCCGTACACTGTGGAAAACCTCTGTGTCCCCCTTCGTTCTCAGCCAGACACCGCCACATCCTGTAGAAAGGCACATATAGATACCTTGGGATTGTAGATCGCTAAATCTTTCCCCCTGTCTGTGACTTGGAGTGCTCAGCTCATGCATGTGATCATCTGTGCCGCCACTTTCGACTTTCGCAACAGTGACCTTTGGTGCTACATCCTGATAAAAATCTGCTCTTCCCCGTACGCTGTGGAAACCTCTGTGCTCTGTGTCCCCCTTCGTTCTCAGCCAGACACCGCCACATACTGTAGAAAGGCATATATAAATACCTTGGAATTGTAGATCGCTAAATCTTTTCCCATGCCTGTGGCTTGGAATGCTCAGCTCATGAACGTGATCATCCGTGCCGCCACTTTCGACTTTCGCAACAGCGACCTTTGGGGCTACATCCTGATGAAAGTGGTACGAACACCTGGAAACACCCCAGGATCTGATTGCCAGGCTGCTCCTTATCATCTCGTCTTTAATATCTTCGAGCGCTTCCAAATGACAGCGAGCGTTTCCCTGTCATTGGAAATGAAGTTTAACCCAGTCGTCCCTTGCTTCTTTGAACACAGGATCTTTCGAGTTCCCACACTCAGCCCAAATTTTGGGGCGCATAACTTTAGTGTCTTCTCCCACCTACACTAAAATATATCTTGCCTTCAGGACGGTGAAGTCACATAATGTAGGGATGGTCCTCTTCAACTCCTACTGTCCAGACTCCCTGACCACTCTAGTGCTCGAAGGAGCCAGTGCACACTACGAAGGATGAAACAGCTGACTCAACGCTTTCTTGTTTAAGATCCGGCTATCCAAGGCTCAGGGATAACGGCCGCAAATATTAACCCCTTCGATTACACACTACCGAATCAGGTTGATGCTGTCTAAATTTTTGACCCAAGCGCCGGACCGTCCAATGGGTATGATTCCAACGGTGTACAGCAGTCTCTATGTGCCGCAAGATCCCGCCTCAGCCGAGCGATCCCTCGAGCTGTTTTAAAAGTGTGAACTCGATCATTATTATATCTACCGTGATTCACTACACATTATCATCTTCTGCAGGCTTCGGGGACCGTGTGGAGAGCCGGACGTGATGCTGATTCATCTCTCGTATGTGAATCATCAACTACTTCGTGAAGCCATTGAGTTATCCGGCCCTTGGCAGCTCCCTTAGCTTTTATTCAATGGCTGGTGTCTGTACGAGAATTCTGTCATGTACACGTATTGCCGCAGTGTTACTTGACCTTCTTCAAGGTGCAGTGATCGATTCTTGCTGTCCACGCGATTGCATCGTGCCTCATTAACCTCTTCTGGAATTCACCGTGCCAAGGTGCAATGTTTCCGTTTCCGTCGAGTTGCTAGCCTCCGCCTTACTCTTCTAAGGGACTTTTGAGAATTCCTGCGTGCGCAAATTCTTGTTTTTTTTTTTTTTTCTAACTTTTTTGTCGTGCTTTTTTTTGTTATCTGAATTAGGTGCATGTTCAAAGAAGTCATCACGTATTCTAGGGACGGGCGCAATGTGTTTTCGCGCTACATGAAAGGAAGAACTGGAGCCAGATCGCCAGTTGATCTCATTGAGATAGAAGCACAAATCGATTAGTACGATTATACTGGATTAGAACCATGCCGTATCATGCCATCCCTTCCCTAGGACGGACCCGTTCCCCTGGATTCGGGGAGCATCTCCGATTCGTCCAGGCTCTCCCTCTGGATGATCCCATGCACCATGGGTGTTGCGATTTTTTGTATTCTCGTTGTTTTATATTTATCTACTTTCCACATTTCAGTCATGGCCTAATTTGTGGCTTCTTTTCGAGCACCCATAGAAAATATAATCATCCCTTATCAGCATGTCCTTCCAATTCGCCTTCTCGACTCACTCGTGGATCAGAAGAATGCCTTGAACACTTTTGTGCCCTTGCCGACGCACAACACACCGTGAGGTAATTATTCCGTTTTATTTGGCTCGCACACTTTATTGCTGAACACGGGGCTCCCCATTTGTATTGGCAGGCTCGCAGTATAATCCAATTAATCTCCATGGACCTCTCTTGACGGCTCATTGTTCGGTATTTCAGTAATTTAAGGCTTCTAGGCCTGTCGGTGTTTTTTTTTTTTTGCTTTCGCATGCGTACACGCGTGTCGGTCGTGGCGGTCATCGTAACGTTGACTGAAGACAGGGAAGCACAGGCCACGGCGGGGCGACCCCTCTGAGACAAAAACATCCCCGTTTCCATCCTTGGAGCAGCTTCAAGTTTTTACGCGTACTTTAGTTGGAGCTATGATATTCAAGTTACGAGGGAAGTGGGAGGGTATTAGATACTGTGGGGTTATCGGGGTATGTATACACGCTCATAAATTATCAATCGACGAATGTAGTACTACAATTCCGACTTTTTTTGGGGGGGGGGGGGATGGATTACGAAAAGTCTGGGAAACTGGTAAGAACCGGACTATCAACGCGAAACAAAATAAGAAAGCCCATGATTGAATTAGTGGGCTTCATGAAAGCCACGTCTCGCTGGGTTTACTGCCCTTGCGCCGGAATCTTGTAAGCATGCCAGAGGAATTCGATAATGTGCTGGTTTGCGCCGAACTGAGGCCCACACGGCGGATCTTAGTAAGACTGGAAGAAACGTGAACCCCGAGAAGTTGAGATCCCGAATTCTTTGACCTGAAAGTATACCAAGCGGAAGACGTACATTCGAAGACCCATGGAAATCATCACTGCGGTGGCTCCAAGAGCGGCAGCAGACACGGTCCAAAATGCGAGATGGTGGTCTTCAAGGTGGTTTGGCAACTGGACACCGCGTTGAGGGCCGGCAGTCATGAGAGACTAGATGGAGCTTACATTCATGCCAAAGGCTCCCACGGCAAGGGCACCCGCCCCAAGCCCCATAGTGATAATTGAAACCTTCAGGTCTAGTGCAAGTAAAGCATTGCGATTCGAGTCGAGAATAAGTTCTACAATTTCTTGAGTTGACTGGACATTACTCTGGAGGGGATGAAGCTCATGGCATGATACTGAAAGGAATGAGAACGCCATCTGCTCACAGTCATGGTATCGGCTTCGTTTACTATTTCTTCTACTTGCTTCCCGAATGATTCCAATAGGACCTCAAGCTCTTCATGATCATTTGGTGTACGAGGTACAGCATTCTTCTTGTCAGTGAGAAACATTGCGGCGAGATCTTCGTCTACACATCAAGGACATGCGTAAGGAATGCAAAACACAAGAAGCACGATGTAAGACAGGATGTACCTTGTTCAAGAACTTCCTCTATGGCCTCCTGTACCTACTTGTCGGCGGTACACGTAAGGCTGACGGATCCACGTGTCACGGCGGTTAGAAGTCTCACCAGTTTGGCACGACTATGGAAGTTTGTAAGGCGCCGGGAGTAATGCAATAAGCGCTTAAACTTGTCGCGGTCAATATCGTCTTCAAGTTCAGAAAGTAGGCCCCCGACGAGGTGGCGGATGAATACCATCTCTGCTTCGAGGGCAGACAGCACCGAGAGTAAGATGGATTCTAGGGCCCTGAAGAGGTCGAGTGCGAATTAGGATCATGAATCCTGGCTCAAGGGAAGGACCAGACCGGAATTCATAAGGGAGTGTATTTCCCTTTGATCTTAAGTTGTGCTGTAGGGAAGACTGCTTCAGAGGCAGACTGCAGCGAGAGCCCACAAGCGCTTGCCTCTAGATGGTACAAAAACACGGAATGCAAACGAGAATCGGAGCTACCGTAAGTATCAAAAAGAACGACCATATCAGCCTTGACTAGAGCACGGATGTGTAATATGTTGACCTGAAAAGGTTTAGTTCGAGGTGGGGCCAATAGGTAGGGGCACAACAATAGGGAGGAACTACCAGAAAGGTCTCCTTTCGCACGAGAATCGTGGGGACAAGATTGGGTATCCGAGAGTCGATTTTCCGCAGATCTCTTGGCTGAAAGGGGGAAGAAAAAACCTTGGCACGTGGATCGACTAGTTTGGAGTACAACGTACGTGGAGACCGTGTCGGGTTGACAAGTCGGATTTTTTGAACTCGCCTGAGGTTTGGGTGACATTCCCCGAGGCATCGAGGATGGTGCCTATTGACCAGGGTCGGTTGTGGAAATGGTCATGCGGAAGGATATATGCATACATCTCATCAAGAGCGCGGACCGACCCTTGAGTGCTTTTTCCAGGATCTCATCACGAGCTGATTCTTCGTCGCTCGGTGACAGGGTGTTTCTGTACCCTGGATGGTCTTTCTTCCCAGTCCAGAACAACCTCTGGTCACCAGACGCGACGAAGACCCTTCTCCGAGCTGACGGTATTGGCAGATGGGGCACGGAGAAGATGAATGTGACCGGCCTACAGGAGGAAGAGAGGGAGCGCCGCAAATTGAAAGAACACGATGTTGAGGCTTTCAACAGGGTGAAGATGGCATGACCTGTGAGAGCATGACCTCGAGAACAAGAATACGGCATCCACTGCCAATAAAAGCAGCTCGAATGCGTCGTCGACCCGCTGACTGTCAGATCTTTTCTTTTTTTTTTTGGTTTCAACTCTTGCTAGAGGCCTGAGCGTCGGCAGACTCCTTAGGGTGCTCGGAACTATTAATCCCCCAAAATCGCAGATTTAATCCAGGGAAACGTGGGATGCAGAGCTGACCCTGTGGGCGCAGGGCTACAGGTCACAAGAACTAACGTTAACAACTTGGGGCCCCAGTGGATATAGATGGCGAGAACATCTGCACGAGGTAATACGAATAGCAACAAAAGGGTAAAACCTGGGGTATTCGTGGGGAAAAGCTCGAGCAGTTCCCCGCTTGTGTACCGATGCCGCAAGCAAAATATATCGTATCCTGCGGGCATTATCTATACCTCTTCTGGGGATTTCGAAGAGAATGGCATCAGCTGATGCCAGGCTATCTAGCAGGTGTTCTTTTACGGTCCAGCCCTTGACCTTGCTGCGTTCGGGTAGGATGGGGCCCTTGGCTTGATTGATCTATCCCATCCTTTATAGGGTGGCAAGGCACCCACGATACCTGCGCATTCAGTCTTCCACGCGTGTTCGTCGCTCCCCCACTTATAAAAAGCTCTACAAATACCCCTTCTCTTGTCTCAAGCGCACCTACCTATGATGGGCCAGTCCTGACATCGACACACCCCAAAATCGACGTAGCCTGCTCATTCCCTCTCATGACGCGCATTCCACAGATGTTCGAGGCAGCCGTGGTCCTCAGTCGTTTACTGCGGCGGGCGGGCATAAACCACGCTTTCCATGGGGGCTTCCTCGCGGTACTACTGTGAGTACCATCCTTCCCCCTTCGTCCCTACAGAGCTTACCGTTGCCCCCAGCGGGTCCCCCCGAGATACCGAGGTCCGCACCGTCCTATCTATGTGTCAGCCATTCCATAGTTTAATCTTCACCCCCAGGAACTCTTCTGCATTGTGGACCGTGGTTTCCGCAGTGTCCGTGAGGCCGTCGCAAACGTCGAGACCATCTCCGTTGCATTCTCTACATGGAGTAATCGGCTATTCGTCACGTACAGTGAACCTATCCCATCGATCGAGGTGGGGCCCCTCATTCTGTTATTCGAAACGAAGCAGAGATGGCTGATTTTTCTGTTGTCATGGTCAGATCGAGATAATCTTAGCCGGGGAAAGAGGGCCGCGTCGATTGGATCAGTGCGTGGAGCTCCAATTTCGTGAAGCCAGGTCATTTCGCCTGCTGACACGACACATCTGTCGTAGAACCACAATCCAATTAATTCAGCAGGTCCCTTTCCTCACCCGTGAGCTGAATTTGTTCTGGCTACGCCGCAGTTCCAGGGGGATTTTTAACACCTTATCATTTCCATCAAGCCACCGAATTTATGCGCGCCAAAGTCAAGGTCTGGGCAATGTACGCAGAATCCCCCGGTATATGTATCCTCGAGGTGATGGAACTGAGCAGGAGTTTACGTTGCACCTATGCGTCCACAGCTCAGCTCAGTCATCGGACGCGACGGACATTGCGTTTGTGCTCACCTCATACTGGAGCTCGCTGGACATCAATCGCATACCCGAAGATATCGAACGTTTCATTCAGCAGTATCCTCAATACGCGGCTTCATGGGATGCACTCCGCGCCCGGTACGAATAAACAAAAATGACATCGCAGTTTCCAGTCTCCGTACTGCATAAAGATCACCACCCCTTCTCTAATGTCATCTCTCTTACGTTTCGAGTGGCGGTTTTTGGGTGCAGCGTGTTGGGAGTGTACCTGATCACAGTCTGATCACCCGCTCAGCATGCCATTTCCCCTACCGAAATTGCTTCGAAAAATATGTCGTTCTGGAAAAATCTCGGCCTCGACTATCATTCATATTCCGTCATCCCTGGTCCATGTGTTGAATGTTGAATTGGGCTACGTTATTTCCTCGAGGCGAAATATCATATTCCAAATACTTCCCTCTAGGGACTTATCGATATGATGAGAGCCGTCATGCGTGGGAGTCCAACATCACGTCGAGGGTCACCAAACCAATAATAACCCCAGTAATTGCTCATTTTGGGCTTGATCCCTTAACTCCGAGGATATTCTTGGATTACACTGTGGCAGCTATGGCTTACATATAAAGGTAATCAATGCGCAACGTGTCGAAAGACGTGTCGGCCACTCCCGGTACATTTATTGGCATCAAGGAATTAAATGGGAACCCTGGTACATGATACGTCAATTGGTGAATTGATGGCTATTGAAGGGAAATAGGCAGTTAAAAAGTCATCCCAGGAAAAAACGAGGAGCAAACTTGGTGGTGATCGTGTCGAACGAAAAGGAATGTTATAGTCCATCTTAGCTGTTCATTCAGTGACGAACAGTCGCATTCGGCAAGTCTGGAATGAGGTAATGCACTGGCCCTTCCTTCCCCCCTGGAAACTTGAGTCCAGGCAAAACTGGGGAGGCTGGGGAGCCATTCGAGATCTCATTGGAGGTGGATCTCGATCCGGACCGCGTGATGTCCGTCGTGGGACGGTCATAGCCGACGGCTGACTCTGAATCGCCCATTGTTTCGATATTACCGTCGAAGGCTGGGACTGGCTTTCGCACGAGACGATTGATCGAAGGGGCTCGTCCTACACCAGAGGAATTCCCCACAGCGTTCGCTGCTGCAACAGATGCAATACTGGAGCGAGAGTCGAAGGGATCCACGTCAACAGGGAACGATTGGCGAATGTTCAAGTCATCCGCAACCGCGCCATTGTACGTGCCTGTGTCGTACGAACCATTCGACGTCACAGGACTTACGGTCATGGGGAAACTCCCTCTGACGCCGGTCGGTAGATCACGATCACGGGGAGCAGACGATGACGAGAGATTACGAAATGCAAAATGAGGAGGCAGCCCGCTGGCCGGACGAGAACCATTGGGGTCAGTCTCCCGAGTTGGGGTGAACTGCGAAGGGGGAGTAAGTTCAGGCCCAGCCAAGTCGGCATCTCCCCCAAGAGAAGGCAGTTTTTCCTTGGGCGGGCGGCGCACTCGAGTTGAGCGGACGGTCGGCAGGGTCCATAGATTCGACTTTATGGGCGGAGACGGGTGATATCCGCCAGCACCACGTGCAGCTCTCGGCGACCGGCGTAGGCATAAGAAGATAAGTGTAGCTATTAATGCAATACCCGCCACGCCGCCGATGACACCGCCCACTATCGAGCCGGTGTGTGTGTGCGAAGATGTGGAGAGGTTAGGAATAGAAGAGGACGCCGTAGGCGAAGTGACGGGTGTGACTGAAGGGTTCGTAGTAGTCGGAGTCGATATTCCAGAGCTGAGCCCGGAGGACGTTGATTGTATCAAGTCAGTACTAGTGAATGTGGGAGGCGATGGTGAGGGTGGAGGCGGGTCGGTGAACGTCGACAGAGTCGAAGTGAACGACATTGTGGACTCGCCGGGCTGCGTGGGCGGAGGATCCAAACTCAACGGAATGCCCCGTTCGGCAGGATCTCGTGGTGAGACCATGGGCTGTGTCCTAGTACTGCGGGCGGCAATATGTAAAATTTCGAGTAACATAAAAGTGCTCTTTGGAATAACGTACCCAGTGCGTGAAGCGGACGGATATGTCAGAAATGTTCCGGAGAGAGAGGAGAGAAGATAATTAAGGCCCAGAGAATGAAGTTGACGCTGTAAGATGTTACGTGGATGAGAAAAAGATGGACGGACAATCCGCTATAGTACAACAGAATGGATGGAGGATACGAGAAAGTGGGCCTAGTAGAAATCAGACGGGGAGAGGCTTTGACCCACAGCCGTTGAAAATTCCTGGCGGAGCCAGAATTCGGCGTCTCCCGCCCACACCTTGACGACCTCGAGATCTTTACCTAGAATAAGGCTGCTGACGGCCTTTAAGCGCACCATTGCCAGTCAGTGACCATTGTCTCGCCCACGGGTATTTTCCTCCCTTGAAAGGTGACAAGGTATGACATTGATATACTATGAGAATACACGAGAGTGGGATAGTCGAGATTAGACTAGCGAAGGAATAACGAAAGGAGTGCAGTCAGGACGTAAAAACCCACGTATAGGAAATCGTTTTTGAATTGTGAGTACAACAAGACCGCGGATGGGGCACAGCAAGTGGAGGGCTTACATAATGAGAGGGGTGCTCGCACTTTGAGTGAGGACCGCCCTATTTGCCCATTACTTTGATAATTTCGCCAACATACGAAGTAGGTTCTGGAAGAATCTGGAGTACTTCCCTTGAAGGATATTTGCACTGACCTGGTGCATTCAGTGCGTTGCGCTGAGCTTCCAGACGCCCAAGACCTTGGGCTTTGTAACTGATAGTGGTCTGCGGCCTCTCTTCTGGCGTGGTAGTAGGTGTTGGCGGTCGTCTTCCTTGGGCAATTGGACACTTGGCTGACGCGTCTACGGAACTACCCGGTCCTGAACGCGCACTCATGTGCAGCCGCTTATCGATCTTTCTCCCTGCAGATTATATATAGGGATATTTTGAATCTCTCCCTTTTACTGTCTTCTCGGAATGCCTGGGAGCAACATCAATCGCAGAAAGTACAATGAACACCAGCTCACCGCAAGCAAAGACAGCTATGTAATGAGCTATGCACACCTCAAGGGCCGGCCGAACGAGGAAAAAGCGATCCCTATGTTACAGAAGATTGCCTCACTTGTGAAACCGATCATGCGGAAACATGGATGGACGCTGCCACTCCTCGCAGGTGAGTGCAACCTTGGCGTTGGGATTGGCGGCAGGGTTCTCCCTCAATGATGACCCCTATTATCCTTTAGAATTCTATCCAGATAATCCTGGTCTTCTTGGTGAGTAGACACTACTGAAATCGCCTGGTCTTGCTATTTGCTGAGCTTTCGCCGCCTTAGGAATGAGTGCGTGGCTTACACTTTACGAATCACAACTATCAACAATGCGTCTACACCCGCAGATGTAAATGGCGGCCAAAAGATACTCCTCCGTCTACGGCCTGCTCATGCCCCGAGCACATTCTACGATGAAGATCACTTGGTGGGCACTATGCTCCACGAGGTATGAAACATCTCATTTTGCCTATCTTCCTCTTCTTCGCCCTTGCCTGTATTGATGCCCGAATCAGTTGACCCACAACGTTCACGGCCCTCACGATGACAAATTCTACAAGTTCCTCGCCGGTCTCGAAACCGAGTATGACGAACTCCAACGAAGTGGTTACTCAGGGGAGGGCTTCTTCTCAAAGGGCGCACGGGTAGGCGAAGGCGTTTCGCACGATCTACCACCTCATCTCGCTCGTCTGAAGGCGCTGGAGGCCGCGGAGAAGAGACGGCGTACCGCTGCCCTTACCAGTGGGAGTGGTAGTAGGCTTGGTGGACGAAAGACTGCAAAGACACCTCGCGAATTGGCCGCAGAGGTTGGTGTTAATTCCACACCCGTGCTCTTGCACCGCGAATCTTTTCTGACAGTCAGACTCGATACATCTGATTAGGCTGCCGAGCGGCGCGCTAGGGACCAGCACGCCTGTGGGCAGGACAAATATGCAGAAGCGGAGGCCGAGAAGGCTATTCGTGATGGTGAAGTTCATCAAGCCATTGATCTCCCCCCAATCGATTCGACTTCACGTGTTATCGATATCGATTCCTCTGATGACGACCAAGAGGGGCCGTCAATTGGTGACCCCCTGGCTGCGGCTTCAACGAGCAAGGCAAATCTTGCACAGAATCTGTCGGGTTTAAACGTTCTCGGCGATTTGGATACGAACCCTGCAGCTAAGCGCCAGAGAACCCGACATTGTGCTTCCTCTAGCCGACCTTTATCAGATGCCTCCAGGTTCTCTCAGGCACACCCTACACTTGCTCCTCAGGCGCTTTCCTCCCCTCTGGCACCATCAGCACCTCCAGTCGCACCTGAAAGTGGCGAATGGCCATGCGTAGTGTGCACCTATCTGAATGCTCCGCTATCCCTACAATGTGAAGTGTGTTTCGCGCAGAAATCAGTGAGGTTGGCTCATGAGAAAGGATGGATGTGTCTATTCTGTGGGGAGCAGGGATAGATGATAATTTTTGGAGCTGTGGATCCTGTGGCTGGGTCAAGATCACCTCGTAGATATCTCATTAGGACCACGAGGGATACTGTATGCGCACGAAGTCTAGCAAAGTGTCACGTCACACTCGCGAAAATATTGCCAGAGCTGTCACATTTGGGGGGTGGTTTACTATGTGCCCCAGGATGTCACTGCTGAAGAATTGATGAAGTCCCTAATTATTCAGTTCTGGCCACAGAAACCAATTTTCTATGTTACCAGGGGCTTATTTTGAGCGAAAAAAGGGCAATGAAAAAGGAAGCGGACAAAAGAGCTTTTCCGGATGTCAGGCGGAACGGCATTGTCGGCAGTGGCTGTCACTTTGCCCCCCTTTGCAATTGAAGTTGGCACAAATGTCACGTCTCTTGGCTAGACTGCGTACAGGAGTCAATTACAGGAATAGTACAGATTCTACGTGATTTCTTGGATATAGAGGTAGTCTAAGCTATTCGGGAGCGACGGTGTCATGATCGAGGGTTCATGGAAATATATCAAGAAAGAGGTCGAATCACGCATGCGCAGGGACAAGGATACCGCAACCCAAATAATCGGCGATCTGCTGACGCCGGTCGACAACAAGGGTGTCCGCCGGGAGTGGCGGCAGGTGGAGGATGTGAGCGACGATCTGACAATTAACAGCTGGATAGTGTGTTAGTCTCAAAGACTGAGAACGCATCATAAAATGGACGTACCAGCAAGCTGGATCAGCGACGCCTTCGTCTGCGCTTGCGCGGGTACCTGGACATTGGCGGGATATGTGAGCAACGCGTTCAAAGAGGCAGTTGCATTGCGCAGTCGCATAGGTAGAAGATTCTGACTGCATGCAGTATCATCAGCATGTTCAATACCTGAGCAACAAAATTGAACATACGCGTCCTGAATGCCCTGAACCCCAGCTTCTACGTGCCCAAGCGCACGTCCACCTGCGCAAGAAGGACTTCCACGTGCCCAAGGCGTCCGTTCATGTGGCCCAACTCCTGGAGTATTTGAGCAAGTTGGAGTTGCACTGCATTGGCAGGCGCGTTGGGGATGAGCGCGATTTGGTTCGACGCGGCAACAAGATGGTGGCTAGCGCCACAAAGTCAGGCTGAGCTGCCATAGTTACAGAAGGGATGATGACGGATGAATATGTCAATATGTGACTGCAACCCTAGTTGTGGAAGGGAGACGACGGTATGGCGAGTCCCGTCTCGATACGTAGGATTTATAGCCGTTCGGGGACACTGTATTGAATCCGGTCCCTCTTAGGGAGACACAGCCGCGGCCGCCCCGAACGTCTGGGCACGAGACTACAACATTTAACGAAACGAACATCTGTGGACGGATCAAGGACGTCCCCAGACTTATCCGGCATGTCTCTAGCTCAGGTTGCCGCATCGTTCAGAGGAGCGATGCTACCCTTGCCACTGTTTGATTCTCCTGCCTTGCCTTCTTTCAATGTTCTCGACCTGGCCGGCGCTTTACGTTTGTCTGTAGCTATCAGACAGCTCAAACGACTTAATGGGGGTCCCGCGGGGGAACCCAAAGGGGCTTGGATGTATGATTTATGGCTTACGCTAATTGTCGTCTTCGGCGGGGAAATTATGGCCTGTATGTGATTCGTTTCCCAGAAAGAAAGTATCAAGGGGCTAAATATAGTGTAATAGCCGTCCTGTTAGTAACGCCCCCATCATTCATGCTCTCGCCTGCGGTGACACTCTTATTCGCCGCGTCCCACACAGTGGCCAACTTCCTTCCGTTCATACCCCCAATATCCCTTGAGACAGAACTACCTCTCTCCCTTCTTGATGCTGCCACGCGTTCTCTCCTCGTGTGCGACTTCGCGACTGCCCTCGTATCAAGCAATACCAACGAGGCATTACGAAATTCTCCGGCGGCTCTATTGATAACGTCCACTGTAGGGATTTCTTCCCACTGCTACTCCCCACATTTATTGATGTTATTTTCTTCGTCTGCGATAGCTGCTTGGAAATGGTGGATTCTTCGTAGTGAACACTTTCTCGATGCTCTCTCCAACCGGCTGGGCACTTGCCGTGCCCCCCGAGCTTAAACCTTGGGGCTGGACAATTATGGATTTGTGGGTGGCCCCTCTCTGCACGGCAATGTATGCGATCACCACCCATGCACAACCCGTCTGGGCTCAGCTTCATGCGATCCTCTTGAGCCAATTGCGACGATTCCATGTCCTCTCCACGGGGCATCGCGCCACACCCGTTATAGATGTATGGACGAAGGAGGATGGACGGGCTCTGTGTTTCATAGTCCTGGTGATTTGTTTCTCGCTTAGAGCTTTGACGAAATTCTCGGGTGCCGTCGCGCTAGCCCGCCTAAGCCTAAGGCGCATGCGAAGGCAGGGTCGTGATGCATTTAGATGGTGATTTCAGCAATGTGATTTAGTAGTATACAGTGCAAGCTCAAGCATCATTCCAATGTGTTCGGAGGGGTATGTCGCGCACAGACTTCCGCTGCGAAAGAAGTCCGTAATTGCTCGAGGGCCAGATAAATAGCCCCGGTAATCCTTCTATTATCAGCCAGCCCTGTGACTCGGGCTGACACCCATGCATAGGTACGGTAGACGAGCACCGCCAGGTCAAAAATTTTTTGTTGGGACAAAAGGTTTTGTTTCCGGACTTTCCAGGAGCCGCTTGAATCGTCATGCTTTTTCTCAGGTTTCTTCACCTCGTTCTGGGGGTGGTCGGTATCCCAGTTCACTGATTTTAGCCAAAAACTTGAGTGGAAATTCACTGATTTTGGGTATAAAATCGGCCTCAATCATCACAAAAATGCAATAAAATTGCCTGTAACCGATACAGAACGGAGGCCCTTGCATTTGGATACACCGTAGACTTGAGAAATGGCACGCGGGAGGTTCGAGTCGTTTTCGTGGTTGCGGCTAATTCCGGACCGTGAGAAGTTACCTTTTATGCCAATAAACGTTTACTTACCGTCTTGGGTTTTGGGGACCCCTGGATACCACCTGCTAGGGCTCGCAGGGCCTGTTTCCCGGTGCTATAGCTCGGTCCAGTAGACCTCTTGGTGCCTTCTGCTCTATAAATCAGATTTTCCTCACTCTTGCTTTACTTGCCTCTTAATGTGTGGTGTTGGTCTCTCCTGCTGCCCAGGTAAGGATATTTGGAACTCTAACTGCCTGGTGGCACTCCCTCTTTGAACGTTCTGTACCCTGTGTGCACAGTCACTAGTGCCAGTCGTTTGCCGCACCCGTAAGCATACATCTGCCGCCCCTTCGAACTTTTCTTCAGTGCTCCCCCTGCTGCACTGTTGTCTCACTTAGTCTGTACAGTACACCACTCTTGGCACGTTTGCTGCCTACAGGGGATATCAATTAGATCTTCTTTTCGAGTGTCGGGAAACGGCAATGGCCTAGCACGTAATAGTAAGAACAAGGAAAACAGGTCTCTGGGACAATTGTGGCACTGTGGTGTTGGCCGGGAGGCTGTGGGAGGCGCGATGCGGCCTTTGCGGGTCTAGGTGTGTGGTCGGGCCTTGGTGAGATGGAATTCTCTCCAGTGGAGACTAGATTCGTCATGCGGAATGGCCACTCACATTGTGATTCGAGTAAAAGTCAGGGTGCAGATTGGCCGCAACATATAACCCACATCTAGCCATCTGTGAGTGGATTCAGCCAGCTGAAGTTGGGCTGTCTGGTAGGTGGTTATTTTTCTCAACACACAGACTGTGCGGACCATAACAAGGCAGCGAAATATATTTTATGGAGATTCGACAAGGTGAACCGGGCGAGGCTATATTTAGTGTGCGTTCAGTGAGCCTCTCGTTATCCTGTCAATGCATACGGTAATGTAGGCAAACGTACGTGATATATTCGTGTTTTGGCTGTTGTGTCGCTTCCATACTCTAGGTTTGCCTTGTCTTTGCGGGTGTCAAGGAAGCTGAAAGATGCTAGAATCTTATGAGTGACCTGTTTCGGGCGCCTTGCGTTGTTTCTGTAGTTCACTGTCATTCAGCCTACAAGGGCGTTGTTTCGACTTTCGGATCGCATGCGGTGCCTTTTCTACATCAATTCTCGCTCGTAAAATAGGTGGCGAAGACACCCATGGCCAACACCAGATCTCGGGAGGGCAGCTCATTCCTTCACTAGTCTTCTTTTGAATGTAGAGATAATTTGCCTCCCTAATCAGGGAGGATGAAAACGCAACTGCACTCACCATCGTTATGCTTGGAGAGGGTGGTATCGGAAGACTTGAGGCGATGGCTGCGAGACCGCGTTGATGCCCAGACTACGGAGCTTACAACACAAAAGAAACTTGTTGATTCTTATTCTTCGTCGAAGAGATATCGAATTTGCGCCTAGATGGGAAGTCAGTAGTGTCGAACGCTGTTCCGGTGTTCCGCATTTGTCGGCCATGTGTCCTTACCCTCTCAACGGCTATACGAGCCATATGAACTCCCACCTGTTCGGTTCTTCACGACATTTGGAGCACCGACATCGAGCGGAACAAACGAACTGAACAAATCAAACAACAGACCTTGGTTGAATAAAACTCAAAGAATTATCAGAGGAAAATCCCCCATGCATCCAATTGTAGTGTGTCGACTGAGCGGCGCTGTTCAGGATTCACCCACAGACAAGCGCTGATCAAACTAGCCGCAGGTTTGATCTTGGCATCCCAGATGCCTATTGCCAGATATCCTTAGGTGTGTATCAGCAAGCAAGCAAGGGGAGAAAAATCTTATTCATAGTGCGCATGTAGGCACAGAAGGTGCCGAGAGCTGCCTATTGTGCCTAACCACTGTACACGCCATAAGTCTATTTAGCGTTACGTTACGGACTTTAGAGCTAACACAAATAATCGCCCCTTTCTTATGCGTTACGCCAAAAAACTGAGAGGTAACAAAGGCCCCCGTGAGGCTCTGTTTTCCATTGTTCTCTATGTGGACCCCAAAAAGTACCCGAAATCATACCTTTTGTGCCAATTTAGCATCCAATTCTGACTTTTGAGCATTGAGTTTCCGCAAAAAAGCTCCCGGAAATAGCCGGGGCCTGGATAGGCACTTTTCTCCCCTGCGCTTTTATTAAGTTGAAGCTAAAATTCATTTTTGGGGCCTTGGGAAGGCCTCTAAATATTAATTTTCATCATCTTATGTCTGGGACGGATTTTGAGGCCGTTACGCTGGACTCGAGAAGGTATGAAAGCCCTCCTCGGGTTGTTACGTTATTTCTCAGATCGTTGCACCGTACTTTTGAGGCGTTATGTTACGCTTTCATAGACTTATGGCGCGTACAGTATGATAGCACTAGGGAACATGCAGGCAGAAGGTACCCCGGAAACAAAAAAAAAAACTTTTGACCTGGCGGTGCTCGTCTACCGTAATAGGACAGTTCACCAGGAGGTTCATGGTGCTATCGTAATAATCATACAAGCCCTCCCCACTTAATGATTTTTACGAGTGAATGATTGTTTTCATAATTCTCTAACTGCTGTACTCAGACTATTGTTAGCTAGAAAGCGTCACGTCACGCAAAAATTCGAGTCATACACTTATGAGGAGTGCAGTATTTGCATGGAATGTGCACAAAACTTCCTACTTTGGTAATGATATCCTCGGTAAGTTACGGCGGTGAGTACCATAATTCTTCGTTCCCGCACTTCTGTCCTCCCAGTTCCCAGCGTTGCTCTAGGTTCCATTACAGGTACGCATGTCATCTATTAATAATCTATTGCAATGGGTCAGAGTCAGGGGAGCCTACTACAGTAGTAACAGTACAGTTGGGTTGAATCCGGCAAGTCCCGCCCCGCACATGTCAACTTCAGAGGATCAAGGGAAAAATAACATCAATTATCGAGAGGCCTTCCAGGTACTTGTCTGGTTGTTTTGTCTGTGAAAATTGATATCTTATCCCCGCATTTGATCCTTATTTCACTGGCAGGGAAGAGCGAGTGACTCCCATTTCATCGAGTGAGCTCCGATGTAGTGTTACGGTGGCCTCTTCTTGATTAAATGCGAAAAGTCCATGTCATGAAGCCTCAAAAGCATCGATGTCATGTCTAGATAAAGTAACTCCATGTTCCTCCCCCAGAGCCCTTATCCGTTGATTACATAGTTGGTTGACAGAATAACTACGACCGAGATAAATGCCTCGAACTGTTTCGAATCTATCGCGGTGAGCTCGTAACCGCCTCGGTGGGTGAATAGGCTCTGATTGGGTGTTTGCAAGAGTGCAAGTCTGCCTGGGTTTGTTTTTCGCTATCCACCCTGGAACCAATCACTGACTCTCGAGTCCAGCTCAACCAACGACGGGCAGATCGACGGGCAGGTCGACCAACCAAATGAGATGACCCGAGATGTTCTTTGCTTTTTGTATTACCAGTGTTCTAAACCATTAATGGTACAGGAGCCATGATAAGCCAATGACCCCCCATAATTCTGCTTATCATAAAGATGCCGCACGAACAGGTGATCGGGGTGACAGTTCCAGAAAGCCAAGGAAGTATCTCAGAAGCTTTATTGGTACTTTAGGATCGCTGGTAGTTGGCCGAATCAAATGACGCACATAAACTCCTCCAAACCATTGCGATTCACTCCCGGAGATCATATGAAGAAGTTGCGCGTCGCCTTGAGGTGTAAGGCGTAAACAATCATAAATCTGACGTCAGACATCGAAGTCATCTACAGAATGCGTGTAGAATGGACGAAGTTTGAAGTCATCAAGGGAAAAAAAGGAGAGGGGCATGGTTCGGAGATGAACTACGGTGAGGGGGTGATGAACATAATCGATATTCACAGGGGGTATATCAAGGGGAAAGATGGCTGTCCGTTCCGATTCGTGATCGAAAAAATCGTGAGTAGTATACATGACCTCGGACGTTTACGTGATGATGGGTGCTGGGGATTTGATGCTAGATGATGGGCCCACGTCAAGGTTGCGAAGCGAACTCGGCCTCTATTGCCTTCCGTCCAGCATCTGATAATCTCGGCGCCCCAGTGGATATGTCCGCATGGAAATATACAGGCTTAAATCTAAAATGGGAAATGAGCATATCGACTAGTGCATAGGATTCCTGGAGGCGCACTCGATACCCTTCTGTTTCCGCTCAGCAGCGCGATCTCGTTGGGCTTGCTCGATGATCTGCTTCTTCTTGGTGGCTTCCCCGAAGTTTCGCCTCAATAAATTACCTACAAAAAAGTCTCGGTTCCCAGCACCGGTAGCGGGGAAGACAGTCGGGCTCACTCGTAACAGCTTCCCAGAGTTTGCGTGACTCAAAAGCATCTTGTTGATCGAGGGGTCTTACAGTCTTGGGCACGACAGCCAGCGTCGAGAGGTCGATCAGCATCTGTCTCCTCTGGCGGAAAGCAGATGATCAGCGTACGCATCTTTCAAAAACCGGGGACTTGTCAACACGCACAGCCTCCCCTACGCGTCTCCAATAAATGCGCGTGCGCCAGCTCCCTTCGAACATCGCAATGATGTGGGTAGATGGAACATGCTTCACTCGAGTCCACTCTTTATGGCCATCATTTCCTGGGTCGTATTGGTGGATAACACCCTCCACTAGGTACTGTGCTCTCCCGATCCATGCCTAAGGGTAGATGGTGTCAGATCGTCCCGAGCCCTCGAATGAATACGAACCTCGTCTTTATACTCTATTATGACACGAAGGTGCTGTTTCGCGCGAGGACTGGTGCAAGTAATTATGGTCTAAAGATAGGGATCCAACCCGTAAGCACATCCGCACAAACGAGGCAACGCGGACCTACCGATTCACAAATTGTAGCATAGGGACTTCCCCGCAGCAAGCCATTAACAGTCGCGACTGGATGGGTGATCTGATACGATTCTCCTGCGCCAGGACCCGATGTAAGTTTGATGAAAATGCCCTTGTTGGCATCCCCGGGTTGCACTCGTACGCCTAGTGGAAACCTTTAGCAGTGCCACTGAGAATCTTCACACGAACGTACTAGTCCCAGAGATCTTGGCACTGATTTGATCAACGCCGCTTGCTTGGATCCCCTTTTCAGGTACCGCACAATGGAATGAAGATATTGGAGGATGATGGGATACTTGCTCAGTCTACAGTGTGAACCTGTCAAAATTAAATCCATGCACTTGCAGCCTTAAAACTCACTATGAAAACGACTCGAAGGGCCTCAGGACCTGTCACCGAGGACTTAGCGAGGCTAGTCTTGGATGTATCTGCCGCCAGGGCACTTCTCAGATCCACAGCACCGGAGTCGTCACCGTTGACGATGCCATTCTGAGTTCGGCCTGCCCAACTCTTCTTCGAGCCAGAGCTCTTCACAGAGGCGGATTCGCTCGGGGTGCTGGTAGAAGACGATGGGGACCGGAAGTGTGAATGCACGATCGGAGGTTCCGTTGGGTCCGAGGGGTATGACACTGGTTTTACAGTCCAGTGAGCGCGAAAGTGCTCCCCAAGCACCGAGTTATATGGCTTGACGATTTTTCCGTGCTGGGGAAGGGAGGGGAGTGAACTTGCCAAGATGGGCGGTCGACGTTTCCATCACTCACAATGAATTTAAGATCCTTACTGAACGAGAAGCGGAGAACCGCCAGCAGGCGCTCGAAGGGATCGGTGGAATCATTGATGCTGGAGATGAATTAGAACAAACGTGCATGAGCACTCGGATCGTGCCTGGGTCGCGACATTCAATCCAGAGAAAAAAGAGAGGCCTACGCTGCAAAGAGATCAGGTCTGTCAAGGTAAGTCCAGTACTCTAGGTTAGGGATTGGCTCGAGGAGGGAGGCAGGGAGAGATATCCTCCTGGAATAGGAAATCCAATCAGCCCTTGTCCCAGTTCGGTGTGGCGGACTACACACAGGGCAGCGATGTCCTTGACACCCAGGCATCTCTTAACAAGTTGAACAATCATCTTAAGCTTTCCCCCCTCGCTCCCATCGGTACTTTCGGACAGTGAGATTGGAGCATCCTGAATGAGAGGGTCTGGAACAACATCGTCATCTGACGGTGGGGGAGGCAAAGCTGAAGAGTCCGCCATTGAAGAGCACGATGAAGACAGAGCAAGACGAGGATAATATAAAAGAAACCAATGCTCTCTGATGTCTAAACGAGAGGGGGGACAATCTGTGCAATCCGCGGCTAACTCCACCTTCCTATTCCAATGTTATTACAATCCGGCTCCTAACACCTGCAGCATCAGCGCCTTCCACTGTATGGCAATCTCTTTGGCTGCAACAGCCAGGGGTGCGCCGGCCTCGACGTACCCAAGGCCAGCACGGCCAGCCTCTTCTTGAACGTCCTCGTCGTGGGTGGCAGAGTCAGCTAGTCGGGCCTCTTCCTCCCAGAATTCGGCTACCCGTGCCCGATGGTACCCTTCGCGCATTGAAGTTGCTCGGACGTTGTCAAGGACCTGTAATGATCCCACTAGACGTTCAACCGATTGAAGTGCACTCGGTAGCGTCACTGATGGCGATAGTGCGTTGTTTTCTGGTGGTAACAGATGGAGGCACACTGGAAGGAGCAGAAACATCGTTTGCCGGAAATACCACGCCCTGTCATGCCACTTTCATCTTGTGATTAGCTAGGGGCCTATTCTAGCAGTTCTGGGCCATACCATTGTTACATTCTCGCCGTTTCCTGAAAACTGGACGTCGACCGTGGCTAATATCCATCCTTCCAACACTGCACCCATCACGAGAGCGCCGACGGCCCACTTCCTAGGGGCCTTGTTCAAATAAGGTAGAATTTGTTTAGCTGAAAAGACGCACCGCGACCCTCGTCTCCCACTGTTACGAACAGTCATAAGACCAACCGCAGCTGTTGTGCGTATATATTGGAGAGCAGCCGCAGGAATGGCGAACATGCCAAAATCAGAGAACGAATGGCAGTAATCACAATATTGGACCGCGTCGTGCCCAAAACGGATATACAACGCCCGAGCATCGAATGATCGAAGGCGGACAAGGAGGGCTTCGAGAGATGGAGGAAGGGTTTCAGATGGAGAAAGGGCGATGAGGGCATCTCGGATAGCTGAAGTTGGTATGGTCAGAGGTATTCCCAGAGATTTGAATACATTTGGAGGAGGGCAGAACACGATGATGTACATGATGTACAGAGAATGTACGAAGGTGAGAATTATCAGCGCAGTATTCAACCTAGATGTTTCTGTCATGGCTGGGGCGGATTGTTGGCCTCGCGGTGCCAAATAAGCGCGTGTTCTGGGTACTAGTGCCAGTAGAGAGAGAAGGAGGATCTAGAAGGACAACTGAGTCCCACTGTTCAGCCACTTGCGCCAACGCGCTCACAATGATCACAAGGGGTCGAGGCTGGACCCCAACGCACTCAACAAATTCATAGGTGCTGCCGACGCGGAGGACCGCCCACCAGGTCACGTGTGACTCGCAATTGGCCCCCTATACAAACCCCTTTCTCCCAGTGGTTACTTGACATCGACACCTCTTGGAACAAGTCTGATACCCCTGGACACTTACACGCTCTGCTACCAAATATTTCCGTGACCCTCGCTTGATCATGATCCTAGGGCCAGTGTTGTTGATGCTCTCCCTTGCCCAATTGCCTTGGGTATTTGCGTGGGGCGCAGCTGGGCACCAGATGTACGAATCTTGTTCAATATTGCGCCCTTCCAGGTCCTGATTCCTCGATTGCAGTGTAGCTACTATCGCTCAAATATTTCTTACCCCCACCTCCCGCCAACAATTATGTCAGATATTGCCGGAATCCGCGAAATGCCACCTTGCACCCGTTGCAGCCTGGGCCGACACCGTTAGAAATGCATATACAGGCCCTCTCCACTACGTGAATGGCAATGACGACTGGCCCGCCGATCATTGTACGTTTGGTGAAAGCGGATGGAAGGATGCGCGGCGCAATGTCCTGGTCGGAATTGTTAATTCAACAATGGGTGTCTCTTTCCTTGCTGGGTATGTTATGATTCTCTGGTAGTCAACTATATCCCTCATGGTAAACCATATTCAGGCACGAACAAGATTTTGCTTTGAGATACCTCATCCACTTCATGGGAGATTTGCATATGCCTCTACATTTAACAGGTCGTGACCGGGGGGGTAATGATGGTGCGTGTCTTTTATTTGTTTTGAAATGCCCCCTTTGAAACGCCTAGATTGTAGACCGAGTCCGCTTCGACCGCCGAATCACTAGTAGGAATAACTCTCGTTGAGATACTTTGGCCTAGTCTTTGCTTATCAGCAACATTTCAACAGATCTGCATTCTGTATGGGATGGCCGTCTCATTGCCAAAGCGCTTCGAACTTTGACCAACTACACTCAGCCCCTTCCATCGTCAGTTCGTGACCTTTACTTCCTCTGTTATTTCCATTCATACGTTTTTAAGGCGTCGCATCGAATCTGCATTGCGAGGCGCTATCTATGATTCTTACGTTCGGTTCATCACCTGGGAAGGTATTTTGGGGTGGTGGAAGGATGAGTGGCTTTCCTGGGCCTCCTGTCCATCTGAATGCATTTCCATTCGAAGGCATCCCATTGGATTCCATCTTTGCTGTATCCGAAGTGGAAGAGGGGGCGACAGCATCTTCTTCGGACGATCTCCAATCCCCCCTCTCACTCCCCTTGCCGTTCTCTACACCGTGGCCAGCTTCGATGTCTACTGTAGACCTCCCGGTCTGCCCTCTTCATTGGGCTCGCCCCATCCATGATTTGAATTGCAACAGCACTCTTATCTGGCCCCGCTTTCTCTCCAACGCACCCCCTCACAGTACCCCCGTTCCCATTCCTCCTCGAGACTTGGTCGAACTAGATTCACCTTGGTATGCCGGTCGGATTCGCAATGAGCTAGTTATTGAGAAGCTCCTTGCTATGGCCGGTGTTAGGCTTGCTGCTGTCTTGAATGAACTTTGGGACCCTCAAGGAATGCCCCACATCACGACATAGAACTCGTAGATATGATTTTAGAGAAATGTACAATAGAAGGCGATGCTGAGCAGTTATCTGAATTCTTGAAATTACTGCACATATCAGCCAAAGCACGCAAGTTGGTTCCTTCAATGACTTGCCAAGGGGACAAAATGGGGATGGAAAGATGAGTGAGGTTGGGGAGGTGCCGCGTCACAGGAACATAAAAAGGTTCAAAAAGACCGCACATCGAAAGTCATCGGCGGCCAGACCTAGGTCGACCAGATCTCCCTCCCTTCTTTTTTTTGCGTCCTGCCTGGAGACCACCTGATGGACCATCGGTGTAATATTCGGGTGTATCACCCTCATTTCCCTGCTGGTCGTCCCTGGGTGAGACCCGAGAGTCGTCTGCTGAATCGGCTATCCTGTCGCGCAACGAGATAAGGACAGCAGCCGTTTGCGAGGGTGGATGCTCGCCCGACCTGGTAGTCAACGAAAGGCGCTGCAATAGCGAATTGGGTCGCTGAATATCGTCCTGGACCGGTGGAGGATCGCCGTGATCAACATTCATATATTCGTTATTGGATCGGTGATCTTGATTGTGTCGCGGAGGGCTTCGGGCCTGCCTGCTATCTACACCTCGCCTTGGGAGTGGAGACACGCGACGATAGCTATCGGGACCGGGATCGTGAACTCGGTCCCCGCGTTCGTTATTTTGATCACCATTGGACAGTCTTGAGCCTCGAGAAGGCCGTCCAGCGTTAGAATCAATCGTAGCTCCGATGCTAGTACCACCTTCAGGGCGCTGATCATCAAATCGGTGAGCGTTAGGAGTGCCCATCACAAGAATAGTTGGTCGCTCTGGGATCGGCTATAAAGAATACTGATAAGATAGAACTAGATGCCAAGGCAATTAAGAACCGGACGCACCGAGTCCATAACAATTTCTGGACCTAGTGGAGCTGACCCCCCAATGGGTCGCACATTCGCTACGGGGACGGCATTGGAACCAGTATTTTTGTGCCCTAAATTATTTGCAACTGAGGGACTAGATAACAGAGCTTCGGGTCGGCGGTTTCGAGCCGGAGAACGGGACGTTAGGCGCCGTAACTTGACTGGCGGAGGTGGTGACTGAGAACCCTCACGCTTCTTGCGTTGAGATGCTCGGGCCTTTTCCTCTAATAAACGCTCCTAAAATGGACTGTTACAGACTGAAAGAGAAAAAACGGAAATGGGACAAACCTGCTCTCGCAAGTTTATTGCCTCGTCACGATCATGCTCAATCTTGTTACGACGAGCCATTGCGTTTCCGTTCGAAGCGAGATGAGAGGGTGGGGACCGCACCTGAAGGGGATTGGGCAGTGGTAATGGCGACGGTTTCAACGGTCTTTCGGTATCAGGGGAAGGTGGAATGGCAGTCTTAGCACGAGGACCTGTGGGAAGCCCTTTGGGGCTATCGCCAACGTCCGGTAGAGCGAGGACACGCTTTGAAGGCCCGGATGGTGGGGGTTTGGACTGTGAAGCGAAGTCAGGATGCGAAGCATCCTTAATGACTAACTGAGGGATAATCTGTCGATCACCCCGCGGCCCAGATGGAGCACCTGGAACGGTTGGGGTTCTACGGAGATCGGAACATTGGGATCCACCAACGAGCTGGGAACGGGAAGACACCACCGCACCTTTGGCAGGAGGCATGCCATATTCGCGTCCGCTCCTGACTCTATCATGAGCTTTAGGGGCTTGTGGTATAGTTGGGGGCTGGATTGCAGGTTCCACTGTGACCGTATGTCTTTTTTGCCGGAATTCAGTGTGTTGCGGAGGAAGAGGTGCACGTTTCCGTTCTGTAGGAATAAAAATGGGAGCAAGAAGTTGTCAGAACGACGTGCATGGTGCTCGTGCGGATATCCGCGCCGTGAGAGCGAAAGGCGAAACGTGAGGACATCGTCCGACATCCGATGTGGTACTTCTGCCCATGTCATGTCTCATGCACTGTGACCACGGAAGGGAGAGAGTAGGGCGAGGGAGTAGAGAGGAAACGGGGAAGGGAGGGAGGGAGTAGACCAAGGGCGAGGGAACCCAAGGGCGTGAAAGCGAAGAGGAAGGGAGGGCGATGTGAATGATTATTCAACGTACTTATGGGAATCGGTGACTGTGACGCGCGACGGGATGTCTGATGGTCTGGGCTTGGGCTACGTCTGGGGGGCAGCACTCTAGGAGGGGACAAACTTGCACGGGAATTGAGATGATGCTCAGGATCTCCTGGAGAATGACTTTTTGATTGATTGCTGGTGGCTTGACGAGATGCTACTGGCCGAATGACCGTCGAAACCGGAATGCGCGGAGGCGGAGACGCATCGCGAGTGATATTCCGAACAGGGCGGTGTTCTTCATCTCGATTCAGATTGCGACCGACATCGCGCTGGTCATCACGACGGCCACGTTTCGGGGACATGGCTATGGGCTCTGGGGCAACAGTATCACGGGCCGGACTCCAGTGACGAGAGTCACGGTCGACATCCTTTGAAACTGGTATACGTTTGAGTTCGGAATCCCGCCCACGGTCACGAGAAGAAGCACGTCGTGGAGGGTCAGTGGACTTATTCTCGAAAGTAGATGTAGGACGAGGAGGTAAAGAAGCGACCGCCTTGGCGGGCAGTGTGGGAACTAGTTTGGGAGGTCTGTCTTTCTCCGAGCTTCTACCTTTGGCATCTGTGCTGTGTTCTTCCGGTCTGTAGCGGTCCCAGCCAGGTGCTCGAGAGCGTGCAATTTCCGTTTCACGGAAGCGATGTCGATCCCGGCTAAGACTCCGGCTCCTGCTCCGCTCGCGCTCTCGCGCCCGTTCTCGGCCTCTGTCTTTGGTGACGTTTCTTTCGGCGGAGTCCTTAGTATTGTCGCGAATTCTTTCGCGATCGCGCTCATCCACCCGCCTGGGCGGTGTTATTGAGCGAAGATCTCGGGTCCGCACAGCGAGGGGTCGGGCCCAAGTGGTCTCACTCGTCCGGATATTGAAGTAGTAGGTCTCGTTGCTAGATCGAGACGTCCGAATCTCCCAATCGGGGGGTAAGTCGACAATATCATGTACAGTCTGTGTGGGCTTCCTTGGCGCCATGGAGGCAATACCCGGAGCCAAGATCTGGTCTCGCTCACGTTTTCGAAAGTCGCGGCTGATAGCGGCCTCAGCTGCCAGGGTAATAGCTTCAGAAGGTTTGGGCGGCAAAGATGGATGTGAAGCTGCAGAAAGCCCACTAGAATTCGTTGGGTGAGCAGCACTGTTCGATCCTGATGAGGTTTTAGAAAGAATGGATGAAAATGAAGCGTTATTCTTTGGTGTTGTCTGGGACATCGTGGGACCTGCACGAGCACTAGGAGACTCATTAAGGGTGTGTGCACGAGAGGGAGGAGGCGAGATCCCAAGCGTGGATGAATGAGGTGGGGCTGGTTTCCCTATAACAGGCGCTTGTGTTGCTGGCGAGGGAACAGGTCTTCATCACCTCCTTCCAGAGACACTACATCTTCACGATCATCATCTTCCAGACGCGGGTCGTCTCCCCAGTCTAGAGATTCGTGGTCGTCATCTTCGAAGGGCATAATGAGTGGTTAGGTAGTCCAACTCCTTTTTTCCAGGAAGTCGAATGAAACTCTCGCCGGCTAGCTCCGATTTGGATCCGCTCACATTTGAATATGGCAACTCTCCTGCCAGTATCGCTCTCGGGCACCAGGCACTCAAATGCCACTTCAGCCTTTGGGTCGAGAATACTTACGGGAGAGACTCGTAAGGTTCGCGTCCCTCTTATCCTACGTCGCATAATACGAGTCTCGCATATGGTGGGTGTCTATTAATCTTAAGAACCTACAACCAAATTCGGGTATTCTTGGCTCCTCAGGACTTCGAACTCGCCGCCTGGCAGCTTAGTTATTTGTGTATTGCGCCTCGCTTGGTGTCAGTTCGCCATTTAGTAGGATGCCAATATTAATAGTAACCTTCGTCTTCCACAGCTACAAGCATCTTTTTTACCATAAGCGTATGTTCTCGTCATATTCGATCCTGTTATGAACTTAATTTTTGAATAGAGACCAAAAATATATGGAGTCGTGATGATCCAGCAATGGTTTTGCTCCTGTCGGCTTGTTTGGTATTCAGTGCAACAGCTTGGGGGATTTTCTATGGATACACCATACGAGGGATCGTGTGTCTGGCTCTATTGATGATCCTGCGTGATTTCCTTATCGTCGGCGTGTTTGTAGCGACTGGTGTATGGTAGGCACCCGAATCCCAAATTCTCTAAGTCATTGCGAAGCAGAGTCACTCATTGGTGACCCAGGCTCTTCTCCAGATTTTTTCTTCTCCCCTCCCCTCCTATCTCACATCAGACGGAGAATTCCCTAGAATGGGCTTATGCATTCGACGTGCATACGAACTCCTTTTTCCCATTCTATTTGTGGTTGTATGTTATCCAACTATTTCTCGCCCCTTTGATCGACCAGGACCGATGGCTATCCCTATGGTTGGGTAATACCTTGTATCTCGCTGCGTGCGTTATTTGAACGTTTGCAGTCTCGGGGCTCTTCTGCTCAGTATTTCTTCTTCTAGCTTCGCCCAATACACATACATAACTTACTTGGGTCTAAACGGTCGATCTATAATGTTCCACGGAACGCATATCTCCTTTCTAATCCTTTTTTTTCGGTCTAGCCCTGCCCTTCTTAATTCGATCCGAGCTCCTTTTGTTTCCTCTAATACCTCTGCTGCTCACCTACATCGTTTCCCTGCTCGGATTCAACATCAGCAAAGCAGTTCTAGCCATGTACTTTCGGTGATCAACCATAAGAAACAGTCAGTCATGTGTGGCTCATTACCATATTAGCCAGGCTTGATATTTGGGTGGGAGAACTGAATATCACTGGGATGAGGTCTACCCAGGGGAGAAAATCGAGTGGTAATGTGAATTTTGAATGGTAAACGTACTCATCAAAGGGGGATCATGAGAGCGGAAAATGGACCTTTTGCAATACCAGGAATGTGGGGGAAAATCACTCAGTTGACCCCGGAAACATGATTTTGAGCTCGCTCTCTGAGCGCACTACCCGGATGCAGAATTCGGCTAGATCCGCTCTTCTGCATAAAAAACCTCAGCAACTGGTCTTTTCGCCTCGTATCCTGTTCTCACTTGTCAATGTCATGTCCTCCGGTAAAGAGGGGAAAATGACCTGAATCTGGATAGGTTGTACTTGTGTCACTTTTTTCTCCCTCTTTCTCCCGTTGTTTTTTTTTTTGGCTGGTGGTGAGCGTTCCCCGTTTCAGTTTCTACTCCTCCCCTGTGATGAGCAGTTCAGTTCTGCTTCCGAACAAGTGCTCGCACTTTGTGGAGACCGTTATCATATACCAAAAGAAATTCCTGATTCCCATGCCACTATTCCGCCCTTGATAGTCGTTGAAAATCAGGTCTCTAATTCTTCCCTTCTACAATCCCTTGTAGTGCGTTAGCTAAGACCTGTGCTTGGTTTCGCTTTGGCTCTCTATGTGCCACTGTTATCCAGAATCCATTGGTAAGAAATATAGTTTGTTATCTTTCCTCTTTCTCTACCCTCTCCACTAGATGATGAAACTGTAGTTCATCCATTCGTTGATGTGTACCTGGTTCTTCGAGTCATCGTAAGACGCTACCCTCCCTAGTAGTCGGTATCGATGTTTTGTCGGTACATTCTTCTGAGGTGCGGTTGGTGCCGTGCTTGGCCTCCGTCTTGCTTTCTAGGTGAGGCGGGCAATCCTACAATATGCTTCGGCGATGTGGGATTAGCCACGGAACTCCAGGGGGATGAAAACATGGGCTGTTCTGATTTTGCCTCCGCTTTACCCATACTCGTACATTTATAGAGCGGTACTGATGCACCATTTCGTATGTCTGTGTTCTTAGGTATTGCTGGATTATCAATGGATTTGCTGCTACTGTCACTAAATTATTTCTTTGATGTATCTTGATAAAACCCCTTGTAAAATGCGATATCCTGTTGAAGTGAGGCAAGGCTGTTTGCGGCGTTTGGACCCGTGCATCGTTTGTCGCAAGTCCCTCAACAGGATCATCTCCCAACGAGGAGGGCCAATTTTATTCGCTTGTATTGTGGGTCTGGGTCTAGTGTACTTACACATTCTTGCCAACGTATCGCTGATCGTGATAATCTGCACTTTTCTGGTTGTGCTCGTCCCAAAATTGAACATCTGTCCACCTTCTGATTACACAAGGCAGATAGAACATTCGAAACCCCAGTCTAGCGCACCCACTGCGCTTACCCTCTTCAGAATGAACAACCATACCCACCTTCGGAGGGCACTGAACCAGATCCAAAAGAAGGAGCCGATTCCAGCGATCGACTTCACTATCCACCAGCTCGAAGATGGGAACACCATCAGTACACAAGAGCGGGTTGTCAAAGAGGTCCGTGTCCGAGCATCCTTCAATCCGTCCCATTCTCGAATGCTCACATCATTCGATCCATCTCTTCACCCAACCCGTCATCTGCTGATTCAGGTCCAAGCTCCAGCCATGTTCACCCCCACTGATGCACAGTTCTTCTCCACCACCGATCCATCCAAGCCAGATATTGCCTTCCTTAAGAATCACTTCTATAGAGAGGGTCGCCTGACCGAAGAACAAGCCCTCTTCATCATTGGACGGGCGTCCGACATTCTCAAACATGAGCCAAATCTACTCGAGGTGGATGCTCCTATTACTGGTACGCCTTGATATAATCTTGTCACTTCTAGGGGCAATTATTACTAATGGTCCTTGTTGGGCGCTTCCAGTCTGTGGAGATATCCATGGGCAATATGTACGCCATCTCATCATAAAATAGTCCCCCCGGTACTAATGTGTACACGCAGTATGATTTAATGAAGCTCTTTGAAGTGGGTGGAAACCCGGCCGATACGCGGTACCTCTTCCTCGGTGACTACGTGGATCGAGGTTACTTCAGTATTGAGGTCAGTATCTTCAGTGTGTTTCCACTCGTGATCCACCTTATCATTTGGTCATGGTGCACCGACAGTGCGTGCTCTATCTCTGGGCCCTCAAGATCTGGTATCCAGAAACATTATTCCTACTTCGTGGCAATCATGAATGCCGGCATCTTACCGACTACTTCACCTTCAAGCTTGAATGCAAACATAAGTACTCTGACAGGATATACGAGGCATGCTGTGAATCGTTTTGCACGCTTCCTCTCGCGGCCGTCATGAACAAGCAATTCTTGTGCATACACGGCGGCTTGTCTCCAGAGCTACATACTCTGGACGATATCAGAGCAGTACGTGCTTACTCGTGAATGGAGTGAAGCGCTTGAAAGGCTTATTATGCGTGCTTTCTTCGACAGATTAACCGGTTCCGTGAACCCCCTGTGCAAGGCTTGATGTGCGACATCTTATGGGCAGATCCACTGGAGGATTTTGGGAATGAAAAGACGCATGATTCTTTCGTTCATAATCACGTCCGAGGATGCTCGTATTTCTTTACGTGCGTGTCGCATTCGGCCCTTACTTTTCCACTGTTTACAACCAAAAACCTTCATTGTGGTATAGCTACCAGGCGGCATGCAACTTTTTGGAGCGCAACAATCTTTTATCTATCATCCGAGCCCACGAAGCTCAAGATGCAGGGTCATCCCAATTTCCCCTCCTCATCTCGTGACCATTCCTGCTAATACGCGATCATTATGTACTTTGATAGATATCGAATGTATCGCAAGACCAAAACTACGGGCTTCCCTTCCGTGATGACGATCTTCAGTGCGCCTAACTACCTCGACGTATATAACAATAAGGCGGCCGTGCTCAAGTATGAGTCAAACGTAATGAATATCCGTCAATTTAACTGCACACCTCACCCCTATTGGCTACCCAACTTTATGGATGTGTTTACCTGGAGTATGCCCTTCGTTGGCGAGAAAAGTGAGTTTGTCGTTTTCTGTCGGACGCACTGCTGATGAGCCACCTTTATCGCCCAACCGAAAGTTGCGGACATGCTCATCGCAATCTTGAGCTGTTGCAGCAAAGATGAGCTTGAAGAGGATGACGATGACGACGTGATCCAACCATCGTCAACAACCCCCGAAGAGGGCGACGAAAAGGAAGAACGGCGAAAGATCATTCGGAATAAGATTCTTGCAGTTGGTAGGATGTCACGCGTGTTCTCTCTCCTTCGGTCCGTATCATCCATTCCCATCGTCTCGTTTTGTCAACGTTTGGTGGGAGATCGGTATCTTATTTGTCTCGTGTAGTGAGGAGTCCGAACGGGTCTCCGAACTCAAGAACGTGTCTGGTACGAATCGTCTTCCTGTAGGGACTCTCGCTGCCGGTGCCGAAGGTATCAGGCATATGATTACCAACTTCGACGATGCGTACGTTCCACTGCCGCCATTTCTTGCGAAGATAATTATCAACATTTGACGGAACCCACTTCTAGGCGCAAGTCAGATATTGAGAACGAGCGTTTACCTCCCGAGTTGATCGATCCTGAAACTTCTCTCCCGCATTTCTCAAACCCCAGCTCGCCTGCAGATGGTTTCCCGCGAAGTCAAGCGTCTGCGTATCCCTTTCCAACTCCTGGGCGCGGTTCCTTGGAGACATTGCCTTATACAACGTCTAACTCGCCCTTGACTACCCATTATCGGCGAGGGCACGCTCGCCAGTCCTCATTGGGGACGACGATGACAAGCCCCAGCAACCGGCGACGAAGTATCGAAAGCACTATCAGTCTCATTCGAGAAGCTGCCGAAAGTGGAGAAAATGCCCATCCCGAACTCCAGGAGCTCGCTGAGCAAATCTCGAGTCCTACCTCAAATCGGTCCTCACCTTTCGGCCATGGCCGTGGTCCGTCTGTTTAACGGGAACAATGTATGGATCCTGCTATTGATCAGCTAGCAGCTATGGGTGGGGATAAGAATGAATGGACTACCTTCAGTATTGTACATGTTATGCCTTCGGGTCCATATCCTGTGACGGTCAATGAATGTTTACTTTCATCATCTTTATGTGGGCTCTTCATACTTCTTTATGCCAAGTAGTCCAGGTGGAATCTTGCTTTGCCTTGGGAAAATGATATGATTGGTCACCCGGATATGTCTGGACTACACACTAGTATGCCTCCACTCCCACCTGGCAAGATGGACGTTCAACGGAATCCAGGTGGTGTGTTAGAGCCCGATTGAATATTCGGACATACATGGATACATGGACTACGCATATGAAGATAGAGGTCAACTGCGCTGGCATACCGTGAATCGAGAGAGCGCCAATATGTTGGCGACTCCGTCCCAGAGTATGGTACACTCCTCATGCTCAGTGGTATTTCCACCCATTATCAAGGAAAAACCGCGAATGCTTTGCGTATCGGCCCTGTCATGATAGGAGCCTACTTCATGACCCCCTTCTTTATCCATGGCCAGCGCCACACTCGGAACGTCGCTTGCCCCTTCACTATCACTATCTGAAGCCAAACGCCTCGACGCAATCTCAGCGTCCGTATCATTCCACACAATACCAGGCCGACTTCGGAGGTGGAATTCGAGGGGAAAAAAAATTAATATTCGCACGATTATGGAAGGAATAGAGCGTGAGGCCAACCTCAGGACTCTTGTGAAAACTCACACACTGGCGGGTAGGGTTGCTATAGACAAAGCCATTCCGTGTCTCAGCAAACCAAACCCAGGCTTCAGTCCTCCCCTTATCCGAGTCGTTCCAGCCACGTTTCTTCCGCCAGCGCCTAGACTGAGGGCATGCATGACGTCCTTCGTCATTCAAAGGGACCAAGAAAGAAGGATCGACGATGCGACGATTCCCGAAATAACACTGGTTACCGACGTCAATTCACCGACCTGCGGCCCTACACTCCCCGTAATTATGCAGATGCTGATACTTGGGAGTAAGGGGCATCGAAAGCAGAAAGCAGATGGGGGACAAATATTGTGTGCTAGAATATAGTTGAGGTTGGTATTATCTTGCATCCCTTGCCTCAAAAAATAATGGAACGTATGGTCTACTTCCCAGTTCAGGCACGGAGCCGGGATCTCAGCTACGTCCCGTTTGAGATGAGTTAGAGCATTGCATGCCGATTCACAGCTCCCGCTGTGGCCAGAAAACAATCAAGAACTCCGTCGTGGAACATGGTGAAGCATCGGTAATAAATTCGAGGGACGAAGGGTGATAGATTCGAGGCACTCGTGAATATTGGATGGTGGGATGATGCCTGAGTGAAAAGGACCTAAGGTAGTCTTAAGTCTTAACGACATCTCTTTCGTACTGGACAAACCGAGCCAACAAATCCAGGGGGAGGGACTCGACAATGATATCGACGACGATTAGCTGTAGAAAGGGAGACACAGCATCCAGCCGCGAATAGGGTGTGGCTTTGGCTTCTTGGGCAGATTGGGGGTTAAGTATGAGGCTTAGATGTCTGCGAGGATCTTATGCACGAATCGTGGGTAATGAACCGGGCCGTGGTGGCTGCATAAACGGATGGCTCCCCGGACTTCTCTAAGAGTTCATCTCGGCCTCCGTCCCCCAATCAGCAGGCATACGAAGATCAAGGTTCTCCGGAAATCCAGTCGATCGTGAAGAACTGTGTTTGCCAGGGTCGGGACCTTGCTGAGCACGAAGGATAAGTGAGGATGGAGCTGACTTGTGGTCAAGGGGTATAGGAAAGGCATTTGGATCACAAGGGAAAAGAACCAGAGAATATCCGCAGCAGCATTTTCGTTACACTGGTCGAGACCGTCAGAAATGATTGGTATTGGGTGCTGAGGGATTCACAATTAATTCCTGAAGCCGGGACAGTTCCTTGTCTCCCCGTGTCGGACCTTGCCTAAGGTTTATCACTTGGCGAAGAGAAGTGAGCACCCAGCGCATGCCTCCCGTTCAGCATCATTTAGCGACATGGTAGGCAGTTCAAACAGCTAGTGATTAGTACAACTTTCGGGACTTCCCAGCTTCCTCAGCTTCATCTCCCCGAACATAGTAAGCCGGAAGGAAGCCAACGTGATATTCAACAACCTCTCCCAGTCTACTCTTGATCCAACCATTGTTGTTGAACGCCTCTGCATCAAAAGGGTTCTCGCGCTCATTGATCTTCTGGATGATTCCAGGAACTGTATTCACGCCAACATTTCCGAGGTCGTTTCCGGGGACGTCTTGGTCTAAGAACAATGCATCGAATTAGCACCTCGAACACTACTTTGTAGGATAGCTTATGCCTTACTTGGATGGTGAACCCAACCAGGAAAGGTAACCCTGACATAGAGCGTAGCGTTGGCCTTAACAAAGTCCTTGGGTTCAACCTTGTCCCAGGTTTTTGCCCATCCATTACTGTTGAAGGCGAAGAAACGAGATCCGTAGCGCAAGGTGGCAGCCTTAAGGGCGTTGGCGTTGGCCTCGCCGCCGAGTTCTTTGAAATACTGCCCTACGTCGTGACAGGGAACATCCCAGCCTACGAAATTAACGAAATCGCCGTCACGAACTCCTGAGGGTAAGACATTTCAAATGTTGGAGGCTGGAGAGGTATAGCAAACGGCCATGAGAAATAATGTGATGGTGGTGATGAATCGCACTTGCCTTCGGTAGATGTGTGAAAGGTTGACTGAGGGTTGAATTCTGAGTCGATCCTGTAGTGACTGGTAAGTCCCCTGTAGTATTTATACCTCCAGCCCATGTCAGAATGGGCCCATGTTAGTAGAGTGGGGACACGGAATTCCGAAAGGGTATTCAACCTTTCATGCCAATCTGACCCGCGATATGGCAGGCGATGCACAAAGGGGTTGACCAGCAACTTGCATAGGAGCCTAGAATAATGTAATCTATTAAATCCTTGAAGCCAATCTTAGGAGCTCACGGCTCCTGGCGGATCAGGATTCGCGGATGGCAGTAACATGATGTGGATTTAGCGCTGGCAATACAAAATAGCGTAAAGTCAGTATCTAAAATATCCCCGACTCCTAATTTTAATCTCTGCATAAGCATCAACTGCGGGACGCTGACGAGCGCCATGCATGTCCCTTGTGGTAGAAGACCCTGCCCACAAAGTCATTTTGTCCGTCAGTAAGCATTTCTAATGAAAAATATCCGCAACGGACCGACACTGCATCACTAGGGAGTAGAGTTCTCCGTGTGGATCAGAAATATGGCATGTGCGTCGAAAGTTTGGTCCAGTAGGGCCACAGACAGTGCCGCGGAAATCGCCGACGACACCACCAAGGGAACCAATCAGAGAGGCCCCAAAATTTTACATAACTCTGCTCGTGACGCCCATTCTAACGGATGGTTCAATGTCGTCCGTGTAAAGACGCCATGGTCTCCCCTGAACAAAATTTGCTTGGTGCTTAGTGTCTCCAAGCAGCGGACGTTGCTCCCTACCTCTAACGAAAACCCTCCCCCAATGATCCCATACCAGGGGCTAGCTTCTTTCCCTAAGCGATAAACCTTGGACAAGATCCCATACGGGGACACAAGGGACCGCTCTCTCAGCTTCAGAAATTAGTTATGAGGCGCCTCCTCACCGCCCCCAATGCTAATCATTCTTGACCGGTGTGACGAAATGACTGTTGTAGATATTCTCTGATCTGTCTTTCACTTGTGATCCAAATATCTTTCCTATACACCTTGACCGCAAGTCGACCACATCCTCGCCTATTCCGCGGCGCTCAACAAAGACCGGCACCTCGCAAGCACAGTTCTTCACCATATCGAGGCCTTGATCGTTCGGCAAGACATTTGCTTTTACACCTCCACCGAGTCTCCGGGGAACCTTGATCCTCATATGCCTGCCGATTGGGGGACGGAGGCCAAGATGAACTCGCCGCTCTTAGAGACGTCAGGGAAGCTATTTGTTTATGCTGCAGCTGCGCGGACAGGTGAGAACCTAGACAGATCATCTGCATTCAAGGTGCACACATTATTAATCCCATGGGAGTGTCTGCAGTGGAACCCGATGCGGCCGATCCAGGAAAAAAAGCTCCGGGCGCTTTGACGGTCCACCTGAGGAGAGGATCCCACGTCTCAACGCCAGCCACGAGTCAATCTCGCCCCATGCAGAAAGGCTAGACTTGTGGTATTTTGATCTTGTGTAATTAAAACCGATACATTTCCTTTTCAAGCGCGAGAACCAGTTCACAGCTCCAAATGTCCCCAGCGAAGGCAGTCATTTATTCAAGAGGAAAGAAGCTATATCGTGAGCCCGAAGTTCCTTGCTAGAAATATACGATAATTCTTCGTGCACCACAACACACGAAGCTCTGCACAAGTCACGTAGAGCATCAGTCGACCAGTCGTCCACTATGTGCAATTCCAAAGCATTATCGAATCTTCCTGACAGATGTATTCCTGGGATTCCCTAAGGTAGTGGGGCGAAGGTATCTAAGGTGCCACCGTGTACACCAAGATACAACTGCAAGGGAATTAATGAAGGGTAAGGATATGCCAAAGAGACAGAAACGGTGATCACCAATACACGTGATATCCATACGAGTTCTTATGAGTTATGAGAAACACACCATCCCATTCCGTTCACTCCGACGTTGGATCATCATAGGACGGACCCGCTGGAGGATCTGCACCGCCTTCTACGACCCCTGCTCGGGATGCAGCCGTCGTAGATTGGTACTGAAATCACATACTATGAGTACGAAATCGAGGAACATAAAAAGCGAAATTTTGCTGGCCTGTCGTAGTTTCGCCAGATGAAGTTTGAGCACGGCGGCATAGCTTTCGAAGCCAAGGCTGGTCATGGCGTAAATAATGTCATCCCCTCCGATCGTCTTGCGCTTCTCGAGAAGGCATTTCTCTGCGGCTTCTGATGTGATGAAGCTGATGAATTCGGACACGCATTCTTGCACTGATTCTTTGGCATCCTTCGCGATTTTGGCATTAGCTGGTACTGCGTTCTTCATTAGCCTCGCCACGTTTGCTATCTGTTCCCTCGTTATAAACTTGCAACATAGACAAAGAGTCAGCCTCGCAGGTGCATACTGGAAGGTACCGATCCTGCTCCTTGTAGTCTCCGACTTCCTGTTCAGTGAACGTGTGGCCCTCAGGTGCGGCCGTGGATTCGAGAATCACCGCAATTCTGTCGGAAGGGGGGGTTTCCTGGGGTGCGTTATCGGACATAGTTAAAGCCGGCGTGATAGCGAGCAGGAGTTGCAGTGGAAAACCAGAGGTGTAATTAAACGGCAGTGTGTTCAATAGACGAGCGGCAACTGCCGTTAGAAAGGTTGATGTTCAGGGTTTTCAGGGCCTGTTCAATCTCTAAATATAATGTGAAGCGATCTCTCCTCTTCGTCTCCCTTTTCTTGCTTCCATGTCCCACTTTGCCTACAGGGGGTCGAACCCCCCACCCCGCCTCAGTCCTCGTCCCGGTTATGTTGGAATTGGGGATGTGCGAGCTTTATTAATTAGCGCTCATTGTTGACTAAGCACACCTGTACTATCGAGCGAGGATGTTTCACCGACACCCTGCTTCTGGTGCCACGGACGAAGGACTTGATAGTGACTAACAAGGAGCGATCTCCTTCGACCAAGTGTACCAATTTCTTTACTATATCGTCTTATTCTGTGGTCAAAGATAGGTCTGTGGTCTCAAACAGTCAAGGTTGCTAATGTCATGATATGATGGAGACCGGGGGACCTCTTCTAGGAGAGTATATAATTTTTCTCGCCTCCGAAGTTGTTTTTGGCTGCGAAGAGGTTCACTGAGAAGCATTTAATTCGAGGAGATATGACCTTTAATTAAGATAGGGGCTTGAGCTGATATCTTGAGCACATCCCCCTTTAAGCCCAAATAATAAGCACATGAGTATTGCATGGTTTTCTAACCGAGGAAAGCAGCGTAGCCGAGGAACATGTGAAGGTTCGTTGATTCTTGTCATGATCGCACATTTATCTCCTTGAGCCATGTCCAAGGTAATGACACAGTTACGATGCCGTCGTTCCACTCTGCACACAGAGAACACGATCAACGTTCCGAACGATTCAAAGCTCACTCAACTGCTTCTCTCCATATAATTAATCGCTTGAATATAGCGCGGCCCAACTTGGTTCCTCCCACAACGGTCGGACGTAAAACAGGAAAGGTCCCAATATCGCAGAAAAATATTAAATCACTACTCGCCTCCCTTGAAACCGAGAATCTCCGTCTCTTCCCCATTTCCCTAGGCGGGGAGCGCGAGGATCTGGATTCTAGCACCCTCCGGATAGGAGATCTGGATCGCAGGGCCATTCCTTTGCAAGATGTTCAATCTCTCCCTCTCGCGCATTGAAAAGTACGCACGTGCATCATTTTCGGGATTGGAGGATGGAGAACAAGGTAGAACCTCCATCTATTTTCCATATCAATGACCACATCAACATCGCAGCCATCAGCTCTGGCGCGTCGCTTCACAGCCAACGGGGTGTCCTAGAAATTATTTATGATGCATTAATTATCCACATCATCTTGGTACCAACGTTTTCAGCTTTCTTGTTGATTTTGACCTCGGACTCAAAACCACAACCATCAATCGAGACTCGAGAAAAGACGCATCTGAGACCGCTGATAACTTGTTGGCAGAGGGTGCGACTCTTTTTCCCGTTCCAGCTTTCCAGTCTCAGTCGCACGTTCTACTCGAGACAACGGGTAAACAAAGACGTGACCCTTGTGAACAATGCTTGTGAATGCGGGAGGGGATGAGTCACACCAGTCACGACGTCAGTGTCACGTACGTATCACTGCGGCAAAACCCAACGGTCCCAAACTTTTCTTCCCTTAAATGTCTTTTCTGGGAGCTTTTCGTATATCACGACTGCCTCTGGCGGCACGAGTGAGTCTGTATTGTGGGGATCTTACTCAGGTTTCTGATCGTGACTCGACACTCGCAGACTTTCTCTACCTCACGACCATCATTGGTTGGTGTAGCCCGGCTCACCCTCGTTGGGCGCTTGGGTAGGGATCCCGAAGTCAGGATGACCAAAGCGGATAAGGAATATGTAACGTCAGCGCTCTCATTGGTTCCTTGTATTTTTGCGCGTTTTGCTTATCCTTTTCGCTCATTGATAGGTATATAGTTGGCACTACCAACAGTTTCAGCTCACCTCCTGGACCCGACGGAGGTATTCGTATTCTCTCCCTTTCTTGCATCGCTTGCTGATGTGTTATCGTGTTTCTCCCTTGAACCCACATAGTCCGTCCTCCCCCAAGCACCAGTTGGCATCGCGTTGTGTCCTTTAGCCCATCAGTGAATTCCTATTTGCGGACTTTAGAAAAGGGGTCAGTTCCGTTATTTTCGCCTTACCAAAGTAGTACCTTCATATAACATCTCTGTCGCCACAGCACACTTGTATATGTCGAGGCCAACTACGAAATCAAAGAGCCCAACCGTGAGGCGGAAGCAGGTTCCCCCGAATCTCAGCGACAAGTCTTCCTCCGACACGGTTCGTCCTTTACGCATTTATCCACCATATTTGAAACTCGCAACTTACTATGCCTTAGACTCGATTCGCGTCTTGAGGAAACCTGTGGCCCCCGAAACTAGGGAGTAAAATGTTTACATATTAGCCTCTGCCTTTTTGTGGTGGTAGTAAAGATAAATGCCTTCCATGTAGTGATATGCCAGGTTATTTGCGTGTTTATTCGCCACTCGCTTTGATGTTTGAATTTATTTAAATCTTTGTATGTGCGTCCGTAGCGAACAAGACGCGCTGGCTTGAGGTGCTTGGACGTGATGTTCAGGCGATCCGGGGCGGCCAGCAGTGCCCAGTGGCCGTGCTCCCCTGGCATCAGGGCTCCCGTGTGACAACAGGGTGGAAGTCCTTGCATCGCTTTTCCTCTTGGCGGTGTAGCACACCTCTAATCTCGAGCACATTACACACATTAAAAGGTAGCATATTAATACATGTCCAAATAAATATCCCCAATAATCAAAACCTGAAGCACGGCACATTCTCTCACCTCACGCCTATGCCCTCTCAGCTATCTTTCTCGCAAATTGAGCAGCCGGGAGTTCGTCGCCAATATCCATGTCCATATCCACATCGCTAGGCCCTCTCGTGATCTCAATGGCTCTTGAGGTCATCCACGATAGGAAACCGGACTGGGAGGCCTCCCACAACCGTTTATCCGGATCGATCTTGAACTGTGGAAGATCATCGGGTATTTTCATTTTCTTCGTGTCCGTCATTTGCGACACCTTATGGTGCAGATCTGTGACGAGTGGTATGCCTGTTGAAATATTAGTGTTGAGAGCAGATAAACTAGAATAGCACTTCATACTTGACAGGAGTTGCTCAGTTGAGGTGAGGAACTCGGCATCCTGCACTTGTTTCTCTGCCCGCGCTCGCCGTTGAGAAGATGCTTTGACTGCCTTGGTTAATAGCAGCTCCATACGCTTAGTCTGCGAAAGGAAACAGAGGAGTCCGATACTGCACTGAGCAATTGCGTCAGCAGCATGGGTTCAGCAACTCACCGCTTCTAATTTCTTTCGTGCCAAATCCAGCTCCAGGTATAATGCTCTCTCCTCCTCATCCGTAATAGTGAGATCGAGTCCTTCATGGTGTGGCATGACGATCGGAATGTCAGGTGGGATCTCGAACACATTCCTCCACGCCCAGGCCTCGAATAGATCGAACGCACGATCTGAATGTGAATCCAGGAGAGTCTGTAGTGCTGCGAGGCCCTCTTCCAGTTCTTTGTCATACGCGGGTCTCTTCGAGTGATCCTGCTTCTCTACCCATGCGCGAAGGAACGTCTCCACGGCTTCGACGGTGAGTTGAACGTTGTTGTGTGGGATGTTCGTCAAATCGTCAAGGAGAAGTTGAGGTGAGAAACCGAGGATCTCAGTGACGAGGAGGTTTGCTGTCAAGGGGTCCATTGTGGTCGTGACCGAGCCGCTTCTGGTCCCTGAGGCACCGCCTGTCGAGGCCTCGGCTGGGGACATGGTTTGTTTGGAGACGCGACTTCGGCAAACTGCGAAGTCGCGAGTGCTATCAACAGAGCCCGGGCGATTCTGAGATGTTCGAATCCTTGATAAAAACTAGTGAACACGAAATCGTAGTACAAAAATCGAATCAGAAAGACACTGTAGTTGTTTTCGGTTTTCCCAGTTTTCGGCGGACAACAGGGCTCAACGAATTACTGTAAATTTGCGCACACGGGCCTTGTAATCGTGCAACGATACAACAAACGCATGCCTGCCAAACTCTATTTTGACTCGAGGAAATACACGAGGTCCGTGGAGATTGTAGTCTCTATTTTGACACACAATTAATAACAAAGCTGAATTGCAGGAAC
Source organism: Hydnum rufescens UP504 (assembly GCA_014904985.1). NCBI lineage: Eukaryota > Fungi > Basidiomycota > Agaricomycetes > Cantharellales > Hydnaceae > Hydnum > Hydnum rufescens. The sequence continues at coordinate 85,589 of MU128953.1, read as the reverse complement.
TGAGCATAGCCTGACTATGCAGATAACGTGTTTGGAAGAAGGCAGCCAATACTAATCCCTAGTACGTGCAAGCGCCACGCCTTGGCCACCCCTGAGGCCTGAACGCTTCCCACGAACACCTCCGAATCCAGTCGAAGGAAAGTCAGAGGAAGTAGGATTCAGAAGGGATGAGGTATGGATGAGTGTTTCGAACCGATCGATGCCAACTTGAAATGAAACATTGTTTCCGTCATGGATGTGCGCGGAGGAAATTGGATCGGGTCCGGGGGATGGCGTAGAAGGCGGTTGCGAAGTAGATGCAGAAGATCGGGAATGAGCAGAACGACCGCGCAACTTGCTTGTTTTGAGGCGCAGGGGCGGGCGCTCAAGGTCGGATTGGGATCCACCAGCCGATGACGGTGGAAGTGGTATATTATGTGGAGCTTTTTGTTGCTGGATGAGGTTGAGTCCATGCGACCTGGAGTGCCTGGTGGTGTGTGGTGGGGCATAAAGCGATCCATCAGTGATTGAAGATGACTTGTACGACCTGGAACGGGAACTGCTCCCATCTCCCGAGCCAGAATTGGCTGACTTCTTGGATCGCCGATTATACTCGCCACCAGCATCCGCCTCATCCTCAGATTCTTCACGATTCGCCTCCTCTGGCCTCCCTTTGGGTACATCCACATAAGGACCGAATTCACCGTCATCTTCAAACTGCATGGAAGGGGGACGAAAAGCATCCCGCGCCAAGGTGGCATTTCCACCTGGGAAACCCTCAAATTCCACGCCTTCAAACGCAGGAGTTTCTTCCAGGTCTTGGGATGCCTTGGTGGCTGCCTGTTGTTTGCGCAATCGACGAGCAGCACGCCTCGCCCTACGTTCTTCCTTCTCCATCTGCTCCTGCTCCTCTCTGAGGATTTGTTCGTCCGTCAATGAAGGTGTCCACTTCAAAGCATCGCGCGAGAGGTTCGCAATAGTGGCCTCCGGGAGAGGTGCAGCGTCTGCGTCTAGAGAACCAGACGTCGATCGACTACGGGGCGGCCCCTCCGGCGGGGCAAGTGCAGACGATTCGTCCTCAGATCCAGGAGAAGAAGTGGTTAGGGGATGGGGTCGCCCAAAAAGGTCATATCCGAATAACCGGACAGTTTTGCCACCGTTCATACGCCGTTGCCTTTTTTTTCTAGAGCGACCGATCCCCATATTGGAATGGAGAGACATAGCATCGGCGTCGGCATGAGTCGGATCGTGCTCGGTGTCGAACAATAATCTGTCTAGTTCCGGAACCCCTCTCCCAGCCTCGAGAACATCGTCATCGCTGTCAACAGCCGGAGTGCGGAGACAGGGAAGGCAAGCCCGAATCTGGTCGAATATAGAGAAATGGCTCATGATCCTCAGCTCCTCACTGATGCTCGTCGTTGGGGGGGAATAGAAACACGACCCACGAGTCAGGACGGAAGTTTCCGGGGTCCTTACACGCGCTTTCACTATGACCATGAATCAAATGTTGTTTGCCAACTTCAACCAGGACTTTTCGTGAGCAATTGTGCGCCGTCTTCAGTATGGGTGGACTCTCAGTATGTTTCACGTCTAGCTGCGTGTCGGTAGGCACTCGAAAGGGGTACAGTATTACCAACTGCGATCCATTTGGTCGAGTATACACGAAGAGTACTTATGGCCCTGCCTTCGGGTGTGATTATGTAGCTGATATTCTGTTCCTAGATGACGGGGCCAAAGGCATCGTGGAAATGCTTTTCTGTACTTCCTTGATCGCGCTCGTAGGCGCAGCCGACCATCCTCAGTCCAGCCCACGCAAACTACAGATTGTTAACACCAAGGTTAGCTTGGAACATGTCCTTTCCTCTGATGATTCTCCCTGATGCTGGCTTTCACAGCGACAATCAATGATCTGCGAGCTCCTCTTTCCTTCCTCCATTTTGGCGGTCAAGCTGAACCGCAAGACCTTGGTGGTCGTGCTCGAGACTGAGATCTACATTTATGACATTAGTAACATGAGACTTCTTCATGTCATTGACACGACAAAGAATCCCGAAGGTATCGTGCAGTCTGCAATCATTGGCTCGTATGCTCCTAACCCCTCTCTCTTCACCTGCTGCAGCGATTTGCGCTTTGTCTCCTTCCTCTGAACCATCCTACCTCGCTTACCCTTCTCCCGTTCCATCACCCACCTCCCCCCTTTCCACCTCGGCACATACGCGCTCCGCCCAGTCGGCTTCTGGCAGTCTCTCTGGCGATGTTCTTATTTTCGATACGCGGACTTTGACTGTCGTAAATGTCATTCAAGCCCATAAATCGCCTATTTCTCATCTTGCTATTAACTCGACTGGAACTCTCCTTGCCACTGCTTCCGACAAAGGAACAGTCATTCGAGTCTTTGCGATCCCCACAGCTGAGAAGTTGTACCAGTTTCGGCGGGGCACACGAGAAGCCAAGATCCATTCGATTTCGTTCAACACCGTTTCTAGTCTACTCGCCGTCAGTTCGGCGACAGATACTGTCCACATATTCCGGCTATCTGGTCAAAAAGGCGGGGACCCCAAGCGAGGAGCAACTCCCAGCAGTCCTGCTGGATCCGTCGACAGTCAGGATGGGCGAGGGCAAGGCGGTCTTGAAGGAGGTTACGAGGCCTTTATTGACGGCAAGAAGAAGAATGGGAATGTGGCGTGCGTGACCTTATTCCCTACTTGCGTGACGCTGCTGATTGCTCTTTCCCAGTAGTCAAGCACTTCGACGCAGATCTGTGGGGCTCACAAGAAATATCGCTGGCGGTATGAGTGGTTACCTCCCCAATACACTTACAGAAATGTGGGAGCCGTCGAGGGACTTCGCATACCTGAAGCTCCCAACATCTGGAGTGCGGTGTATTGTTGCCCTCAGCAGGTTTGACCCCAATCCACTGGCTGCCTGACATTGTCTCATTCTTGCTCCACGCAGCAACATGCCGCATATCATGGTGGTATCATCTGAGGGGTATTTCTATTCATACAACATCGACTTGGAGAATGGAGGGGAATGCTCCTTGATGAAGCAATACAGGTTCGTGTCATATTTGTTCCCCCCCAATTCCAATGCCTCTCTAACCGCTTGTTTATAGCCTACTGGACTCAGAGGGAGATGCGGCTTCGGAATGAATTGCTTTATACCTTCTCTGTAAATTTATCCGGGGTGCTTTGGTTGTATTTTGGTCGAAACCAAACCTTCTGGTGGATTTGCTGTATTTGATGATGTTATGGACGTATAATGGATAGCGAAATGCGATGTCGGGTTTTACCTCCGGGTTCCAGTCACAACACAATAAGCCGTCTCCATGTACTGTAGAGCAGCACAGTTATGAGTACTACATATATAATATACGGATGCCACTGGCATGGTACTCTGTCGTACGGGGTATTGGTTGGCACCGGAACCCCTGGTGCTGACAAAATTTCCCAAACATACGATGAGAAACAAGCTTTGATCAATATCAAGTAAAAACAGGGAGCCACCTCCATAAATACACCGAGGTCATTCATGATCCCATCTAAAAATCATAGCCCTCCACTTTGAAAGTTCTTCCATACTGTAGATAGCCTTGCACCACGATCAAGATCGCATGAGCAAGACCCATACTCGTTAGAGTGTTATTGATTTTTTCAAAGCCATGCAATTGACCAAGTTTGAATAGATGCTTGGCTGTGGCGGTCGGATACTAACACCAATTCAGTTAGCGTCAGGAGCCAGAATGAATGAGAGGTGGAACAAACTCACAGAGCTCTCAGCGTACCACCTACGCCGCGGATGTAGTTGAGAAACATGCGCGGTACTATCAAGAATGGAAGGACGCACCGTTGTTGATGGGCGCTCAGCCGGATCGCAGCGTTCAAAGATTTTCCGAGATCCCCCTCTGCCACGTACATTTCCAGGAGCTTCATCCACGCCTTCGCAGAGAATTTAGCGTCCAAACAACGCTGATATGCCTCTTTCGCTTCCTCTTTGTGGTGCAACCGTGCGCCTAAATCCCCGAGAATCTCCCACTCAGTCCCAGTTTTACGATACACAACATGTTGGGTTTTGAAGTGAGCGACTTCGGCGCGGAAGATTGTCCAGATGCGTAGGTCCTGACAGGTGACATGAATCAGCAGATGGGGACTGGCTCACGCAAATATATCATGTACCTCATAGAGTACCATGAACAAGTTGTCCAGCCAACGTTCGCAAAGTCTTTTGTTACTAAATGAGAAGTCTTGGGTTGCCGGGACGGTGTGTCCATCAGAGTTGTCTTCTTCATTGGCTGCAGCCTGACGCGGCCGCTCAACTTCATCTTTAGCGGATTCGACCGGAGACTTCGACACGTCCCGCTCTGACGAGACAGCGGTGTCATTGGTTTCTGCTTCAGTCACAGCTGGGCTCTCTTCCAACTCGGGACTCCTATCGGACTCCGAAGATACCTTGATAATCGGGATCTCGGTGGTGAGGGGTGATGCGGAATCAGAAGGGTCACTACGGCCTACTATGGCGCGGATGGAGGCATCGTCATCCGCAACATCCCGTCGTCCAGTTGTGTTCGACATGCCGCTCACACCCGAGTCGCGAACAGACCCATCCTCGTAAATGACGCCGTTAGTGGGTAATGGTTCTGTGTCAGATATTCGAGCGTCCGAATGAACTTTTTGCATCCGATATTCCTCTTCCATCACGAACACTGCTGATCGAGTCTTAAGGAGTTCGTCCCAACCGATTTGAGATACCAATTTTGTAAGAAGAGAGTATGCCCGCGCGAAAGTGCCCCGGAGTCCTGGAGCTGGGAGACGAACTAATGCGGGGTCGGCCTGGAGCCATTATCAGCAATAACACAAGATCTGGAATTGGATCCATGTGCGTACCTCATTGTCACCAGGCACATAATCTTCCAAAATCCGAGATTCACTGATATATTGCTTTATCGGAAGATGGGTTTTTGAGGGTGTAGGCATGCGATGCAAGTCACGCTCGTTGTACGTGAACATAGGGCACGAGTTAAGAGTGAGGAGAGCCTGTTGAGTGAACACGTATGATGAATATATCATGAAGTTTTGTGACCAAGTACAGGACGCACTGATTCAAACTTGCCCATTTCGATATATACCTCGCTAAGTTTAGCCCAGGTAACGAACTCGCTTGGGGCGCAATTCACGGCCTGCCGAGCCAGCTTGACAGCCCATTCGATTTGCCCTTTAGATCGGAGGAAATCGCATTGTACATGGAGGAGGGTGTAGGACTGTGGATTCTCTCGAAGTGCACTTGCCATCACCTCCACGGCTTTCACTTCGGCATCTAGTGAGAGAGAGATGAGGACAGGGTATGCTTCGGACGCTGACATCCGCTCACTCATTCCAATGTATCCCTGGGCCAGAAGGGAGGCAACTTCGGGCTCGCGTTGGTGCAGTTTCTCAAACAGGTTTACGGCTTGATCAAAACGGGAGCTGTCACCAAAGTATTTCAAGATGCCAGAGGTCAAGTGATTTGATACAATGCTGGCAACCTGGATTTCCGGCTCAGAGCCTAGTTGCCAACCTTTGTGAAAGAGTGCTTCGGCTGCTTGTAAGAAGCGGAGCTCTCCTTCAGGGCTTGTAATGGGATCCAACTTTCGGAATCCTTGGAGAGAATAATTTGGATCATCGGCGTAGAGAATTGCGCGTAGCAGCGCAGACAAGTAGGTCTCCTGCCATATCTCTGGTGTTGGTTGATGTCTACACATGAGATTGGATTTCAGCGTCCGGGAGCGAAGGGTAAAACGCTAACGAACCGGTCCCCGCGAGGATCTACAACGTAGGCGTTCACACCCCCAGGGATCTTGACATCGACTCGAACATCGACTCGTGAAAAGGCATTAAAACAACTATTTCAAGAATTAAAATGGAAACTAGGTAATGTACAGGGACGGGATCGAGCGCTAGCTTACCAATAGGTACCACTACGAACTCTCCATATCGCACTTTTTGAGAACCAGGCAGACGTCTCCTCGATAGCATACGTGAGGGAATTAAGATAGGCGGCCAGAGAAGCGGAAGATGAGGCATCGACCCCAGAGACGTAGTGATATGATGACATCTGATCCACGCATATCGTGAGCGATAGCAGGTGACAACCACGGAAATTACGAACATCAGGGGCAGCTCGCCCACCGGTACTTTTCACAACATGACAGAGGTCTGGCGGACCAAGCTCCCTAAAAGTACCTGGAAGACAGAGCTTAACGACAATTTACGTGTCAGAATGAAATGTACTGTAGCTCACTGAGAGTGTCGGTGCGGGCGGTTAACGATTCTTCCTTGTCAACCTATTTTAATCGGGGCTAAATACGCGTGTTAGCACTTTGGAATGTCTTACGAACCTCGAAAAACTCCGGAATGTCCTTGAACGTCTCGCTCATTACAGGTGACAGAGTTTTGAGGTTCGGGACTTGCCGGGAAGAACCAAGACTTAATAGAGTTCACTGAAGTACCACCTTGACCTTTGAAATAGTATGAGCGATGCCTAGTGTGCAACTACTCATTCCTCTGGTTCAAAGCTTTCGGTTTCGAAATTCGGCAGAGGACTCGAATGAGCTGGAACCACCTCAAGATACAAATCTAATCACCTCCCTCCTAGCGCGTTCTACGTCACATCACCCACCCAATGCTCTTCCCAGTGTCAAGAGAGGATGGTTTGGCACGATCATCGCGTTCATATTGCAGTATGATCGGCCCCCAGAGTTCCATCCCAGATACCGGTCAATCCTACGGTTTACCAATGCGAAACTATCTATGCGCTTGGTCTAACTAACTATCCCTCAGTTGGCTTCCTATCGCTTCTGGCCTCCTTATCCCATTCGCTATCTTGCTAGAGATCCCTGGTCTCACCGAGCACGTTGGTCACCATACAGTTTAAGACAGGGTTAGACGCTTAGACGTCGACTAATTTGTGTGCTCAGTGGTATGTTCGAGTTAATAGACGAACCCATGAAATGCATGAATATCGGCCAAATTCAAAGAGTTGAGTGGCTACACCCAAGAACCACCTTTATGATACTCAAAGCTCATCCCCAGTCCTTAAACTCGGCCTCGGGATATCCATGACATGTGCCGTGGTCGCAAATCTCTCACTTCTTAGCCGATTTCTAGAGCGACATGTCAGAGTGACTACTGTCCTCGCCATGATATTCTTAACGATCCACGGTCATTTTTGCTCGCACCTTCACTCTTCAATTGAAAGGGGTGGTTGCTCACACGGCCTTTATCACATTTCAGATATGATAAATATAGCGGCAATTGTTATTTTTGGTTTGTTTGGCAGACACGATGATGGCTTTACTTACGCCCAAGCATACTGGAGCACCGTATCAAGCACCACTATCAGTACTCTTACCAATGTGACACTTGTGATAGACTATATCAAGACGGATCGTTTCGCCAACTCTGGTTCTGGATTGACTCATAAACAACGCTCCCTCGTCATTATAGTGATGATGCTACTCATCTGGATTGCTATCGGTGCTGGAGTCTTCGCTATGCTCTTGGGTGTGCCTTTCCAGCAAGGTCTCTATTTCACTATTGTGTCCATTGAGAGTCAGTTCTCTGTCCTTTCTGATTCATTAGACTTTTGAGCCGTGGATTTACCCTATTTTCAGCTATAGGTTTTGGGGATGTATATCCGGAGCATAAGTTTGCACAACTTAGATATTTTTCTGATTTCAGACACTCACGTCGGTTCCTTCCAGCACTAAAACGCGCATATTCACATTCTTTTACCTCATAACCGCCATTTTGAACCTGGCTCTGGCGGTCGCAACTATCCGTGAAATTATATCCGAGTCCTTTCGGCATTCCGGAAGAAAGAGAAGGAAACGAGTCATCCGAAATAAAGCTCTTAGAGGAAGGAATGTTGCCACCAACGAAATGGCGGGGAGCGGTTCTGGAGGGTTCGCCAGGGTCGGCGAAGGGCCTGAAGGACCTGCCACCCGAGCGAGACCACGGCGTCAGATCCAAGCTGCAATTACAAAGGTCTTGTTTCTGCCTACTACAATTGTCCGCCAGATTTTCCGCCGCAGAACGGACGAGGACCACGCGCACGACGTCCATGAAGAGCTCCATCATGCAGAGAAAGAAGAAGATCTGCATCTCCTCCTTCCCCACACCGGTCATCCTGATTTGGACGCCGATTTCCGCGACGAACTAAAAGCCACAGAGAAAAGCGACTCCCTTAGACAAGTAAGCCATGAATACCGTTTTCTCTCAGTCTGTTTTTACGTGGCGCCGTATGGTAGTTAGGGGTAGCCGGTGGTGCATTTATCGTCTTCTGGTTGCTTGGGAGCCTCATTTTCGCACACACTGAAAAGTGGGATTATGGTACTGCGGTATATTTTTGTGAGGTGATTTCTCATATTTCTTCATGTTCTGCTGATTTTCTCTGCTGCCCCATCCAAGGCTTCATCGCATGGAGCACAGTTGGATATGGTGACCTGGTATTGCGAAGTCCGGCGGGGAGGGCGATTTTTATTCTCTGGGCGCTCATCGGCGTCGGCAGCCTCACTATTTTAATTAGTGTAAGTCTAAAACGTTCCGAACTAAAGCATACTTAGATTCCAGTTGACGGCTAGGTAATTGGTGAGGCGTACGCAGGTGCATTTGGGGCCGTTCTCGAGAAGGGAACCTTCGACAACTTTATCTACCTCAAAGTCAAATCACGTAGCGAGAGACGAGCAGAAGAGCGTGCACTCGAAGCCAGGCTTGCAGCAAGTAGAGCCCAGATGGACTCTCTAGCAGCAGACCTGATCGTACACGCGAGAACGTATCATCCCCATATGCGGCACGTCCTTGGTCTCGACAAACGCCATCGAGACTTGGCGCCGTCGAAGGCGTTGAAGGATTTGCTAATCGCCGAGATGCTGGAAGAAGATGAGGCGACCCAGGAGATTATCCTGAGTCATCCAGAAATGAGACAAGTGTGTTTTCGTTCGTTATTTTTATGTCCTTCGGATGGGTTTATGATATTCTCCCTAGACCCTCTATGTAATGAGTTATGATAGTGAGTGTGGATCTGCGAATAATTTGCCAAAATCACTTACTTTTTCGCACTCATTAGGAAGTTTCAATCGATTGATGCAAGCCGCGATGGCACTCACGAAGGACTCGGGTGCCGGATCCACTACCACCTCGGAGACTCCATCTGGACCCTCAGGTCTTTCGCGAACAAACAGTGACACTTCGGAACCTTCGACTTCCATTGATACGCTATCTTCGACCTCATCAGTTCCTCGCTCACCGGACATCGAGAGGGGGCTTCTTTAAACCTGGAAATTATTTGACAGGCCGCTGGATTCAGATTCGAGTTCTTCTCATGCAATTAGGGATATTTGGGTTATAGGCTGTAGAAGCAATGTTGTCTGTACTTCGCTACGTAGATTAGAATCATTAGTGTGCTACGTATTGTCTGCAGCATGGCGGGCTCCGTCATATACGTTCTTTCAAGATGGAACCACTGGATGCCCTTCTTGCCCTTCTTTCGCTTTCCTCGCCTTCTCGGCACCTACAGCGGCACCTTCGCGCCGCCACTCTCCCCGTTCCCATTCATCCCAAATTTCCTTGTGATCCACCCACCGCTCCTGTACATCCTGAACCTTCGGCGCATCGGGGATAACTGATGCCACAGAGGTGAACAATGCATGTCGATTGTCAACTTTGGAGCGAGGGGCGTTCGGCGGGGATATTGCCACAGAGGTTTCATCCGGAGAAGCGATGAAGGCGTATCCCAGTGCTCGATCGACTACGCGCATCAAGAGGACCATAGACTGCTTGTCCTATCGCAGATCGAGTCAGTCGAGCTTATGAGTGAAGTGGCGGGGCGAACTGGACTGACCTCGACTGCGAGTGTCTCGAAACCAACATAGCCAAAGTCCTCAATCAGTTCGCATATTTGCATGTTTAGAGCAGCGAATCGAGGGGATGAGGATGATAGGGCATTCGATAAGTATGAAAGGTCCTGCACTTCAGTATAAAAATCAAGGTTGAATTCTACGGTGGATCTGTAAGTTTGCGATGGATCAGGGCAGACGAAACAAGGTCGCACCCAGATCACCGTATTGAGTTATCAGATCCACCTTCGAGAGCACATTGATGTGAGGGAGGCCGATGTGTAACATGGTGCGCAGAGCCAGGAGAACCACAGAGATATATTTTGCTGCATCCGTCACGTAATGCGCATCACAAAGGTGTACAGCGGCAAGCTAGAATAATGGGGGAGATGTGGTGGTTAGGAAATGAGCCAGTGAAGCATCCTGCGCAAGAACAGACGTTGAGCCTACTCTGAAGCCAATTTTGGTCAAACGATCGATAATGTGCTTCAGACTGTCATGGTTCGTGCTAAGCTCGACTTGGCCAGGACAGTCGAATATTACCCAATCATTTTCACCGATCCCTTCCTGTTTCAGACGATCTTGAAGCCAGTCGAAGTTTGCTTCAAGGTATTCCATGCAGAAGAGCATGGCACCATTCGGACCCAAGTCGTACTCATCCATAACACGTTGGACCGTGATAAGCTCGAAGAGAGAGATAGCACATGGATATGGTGCAGAGTCATTCGCAGGATCAAGATTTATAACCATGCATGGTCGATTTAGTGCGTTCAGTAGCTGCGAACGTCCGCCCAACGTTACAAGTCAGGATACGGCTAACGCCTGTACAAGAACAAGCGCACTTGGTACTTCCCATACGCATATGTCGACTTGCCACTTCCGGGCGATCCGATGACAATCTCACCAAACGGCATCGACAGATGCGCGGAGGTAACCGAAGAGGCCACCGACCTTGGCCAACCTGATTAGACCACCATCTAAAGAAAGCACGCTTCAAATATGTATGGGAAATTTCAGCAAAGCACCGTTATAATAGGACCTTAGGTATGCGTGCGTGTGTGTTGGTGAGGGGGTCCAACGATAAGGAGATTGGATATCTCAAACAAACGAGATCACAAATAGTCCATAGCAAACAGCTGTCTGAACCCTTGGAGATTTGACTACACAAAGACCAAGGTGGATAGCCGAGATATCCTGGCGAAGGGAACCTATATATTCTGACATTTAGGCTGCTCTAAATCTCACAAGAGCGGAAAACAGTGATCCTCAACGATCAAATGCGTTAAGAGATGGGATACAGGTGATGCCCCATCAGCTTTCCGTTCTTTGAGAAGCCAACCAAACGGCTCCATCACCTGAGAACAGGCAGGGTACCAGGATGGGTAGCGTCCTCGGGCCGACACCAAGACGTGAGCCTTTTCCGGGCTATCCAGTGTGGATTGTCATCATAGGGACATCACCTTTCTCAAATCAAACGCTCTCCCACTCCGCGGAAGAATTGGCAGCCTCCAAAGAGTCGTTACTACGCCCACGGCGTGAGTGACGGAGGTTCATTGTCTACACCCTCAGTCGACGAAAAAAAGCCTCAGGATCACTGCGGGTGCGAGTCGAACATCTGGAAAAAGATAAGGATTTTAGGAATGTATCACTACCACAAAGAGAAGTGTTGAAGAGAATACGTATCGAAACAGGGTACTACGGAGTTCTCCGGATTGCACCGTACTTCCACGTTCTCAAGTTCCCAGTATTCGTTGCCGGAAACCCCAGCGTTCTGCTCGTAAACACAGCCTGCGTTTGGGAGTGACATTAAATCATGAGTCTCATGGATGAAATTCGAAAAATTCCTCCAGTAACGAGATTTCTACTTGGGTCGAGTCTTGGCATCACCTTACCGTTGCTGGGAGGTCTCATTTCTCCCTATCCAATCTTTTTCGATTGGCGCCGTGTCAGGGATCGGTTTGAGGTTAGCATCCAATGTGTCTCCATGCTGACTCCGTCTAACGATCTATTATCCTTGGTGCTGACAGATATGGAGGGCATTCACATCCTTCTTTTTCGCAGGCAGGCTCTACTTACCCCTAGATTTGAAATGCACCGTTGCTCAACGTAACAACTTCTACGTTCAGGCTCCGGTATGTCTCTCATATTCGACATCGCGATGTTGTACCGGAATTCGACGGCGTTAGAAGAGGGTCACTACCCACGAAGATCGGCTGACTATGCGTACCACCTTATTTTGTCTGCTGCATCTATAATAGTCAGTCGACTCGTGAATTTATGATTCCTTGGCAAACGTTGCCTAAATGTCCGTTCTTTCTCGCAGGCTCTCAACATTCCTTTGAAGTCGCCTGTGCATTTCCGCCAATTACTCATCTCCATTACGACTACCGCTTCTCTTCTGAATCCTGATGGACAAGCCTCACTTTTCGGTCTCTTCTCCTTCCCCCAGAAGTATTTTCCTCTGGCTCTTCTGGCTATGGACTTTGTCCAAGGGGGCCTGGTGCTGCTGCACAAGCAGTCACGGGGATTATTACTGGCTACGCGTTATGGCTTGTAGAGTGGAGGGAGACCCCGGGATCACCCCCACCTGGATCTGGACGACTTGTTGGGAGAGCTCCCAATTTCCTCAGGAATCTCGTTGGCGACCAGACTACTGATCCAATACCACCGGTGGCTGGCGCTGTCCACGTTCAAGCTCCTCGTGGGCGTAGTTTGAATGACGGTGGGCGGGGTGCTACTTCTGCCACTACCACGACCGGTTACCGCTGGGGACTGGACGGAGACTGGGAGATAGCTAATTTGGCGACATCCCCTCATGTTTTTTGGTTTCAAGCTGTAGGATGGAATGGGATTCTTCGGATGCCCTTTCGTGATGTGTACCTCGCTGGACTTACAGGGAATGCAAATTATAATCACTGAAGTCTTGCCCAACAAATTGGACATCAGGGAGCCAAAACGGCGTCTCTATAACACTATCCTTCCAAATGGTTGCACTACAGTAATAGGAAGATTTATGCCTTAATACCGTATTTTTCACGATATTCTTTCATCTGCTCTACGTCGTCCTTCCGTCCCGCGTCTTCCAACCACCCAATGAGCTCTTTCATAGTCAAGACCGACTTCACCTTGCTTTGCAAATCCTTCTCAAGGGTTGCTTTCGCACTCTCGCCCTCTCCGTCCGTCCCAATCTCCTCTCGATCTAGTGCGAACACAACTCCGACTATGTCTCCACCTCCTTCTCGGATGCCTTGAGCAGCCTGGCGTACCGCAGTCCCGGTCGTGAAGACGTCGTCCAATATCAGGACTTTCTTGCCCTTGATATCCGCACCCACATGCCAACCGCCTTCCCCATGATCTTTCGCCTCCTTGCGATTATATGCAAAGCCGACGGATCGCCCGTATTCCGTTCGGAGGGCCACGGCTGTAGTGGCAGCTAGTGAGATACCCTTGTACGCAGGTCCGAACAGAACATCAAGTGTCGGGAATTCAACCGCGATAAGAGCGGCATATGCAGACGCTAATGTCGCAATGAGACCTCCATTGTTGAGCATGCCTGAATTAAAGTAATAGGGCGATTGTCTGCATCGAAGTGGCATCACTGCAATCTCAACTATGTTCAACATGATTCATACTTGGTGCATACCTCCCTGATTTGAGCGTGAAAGACCCAAATTTCAGAGCATCGGCGGCAAGTGAGCTAGTGATGAATTCAGTGCGATAGTGCTGCAGTTTTGCTTCTGGGGAGGACATGGGATCCGTACTTTTTCGGGAAGCAATAGCGGATAGAGCCGATGAATAGCAACTTTATATGAGGGTAGGAAACAGTATAGACTATGCAACTTTTTCAACACCAAAAAGGGGGGGAATCTACAACCTGATGATAAGCTGTTTCACGCCTGACATCCACAAGCCAATATCATCTGTCCGAGATCCAGAAGTTAAGAGGTCAACGTGTTGATCGAGAGCCCGTCGCTGATCTCGGCTTTGCATGCCTAGTGATGGATGACGGTTAGGATTGAGCGATCATTCATGACTAAGTTCCTTACTTTGCACAAGACCACTAAGTTGGTCCACCACGATTCGAGATATCGAACCTGCGTTGAGAGCGTCAAAAAGCACATTGAGTCTTCGTTCGGTATCGTCAGCCATTCGTTTTTGCTGGGGCTGCTGAATTAGATTAGGTTATAGACGATAACTGTCAGATGCAGTGAACGAACGTACAGGTGTTGTTTGTTTCATACGCTTCACCTCCTCGCTCAGGACTTCGAATATGAACTTATCGGAGTCCGGGATATGTGAACGATCTCCAGGGGCTGCAATGATAGATCAGTCATGTGGTAGGTAACGGCTTCGATCACTACTTACGATATTTCGGAGGTAGAGGAACCGCTGCTGGGGTGCGGGGACGGGGGGCGTTGGAGAGGCGTTGGTGGTGGGTGGGGGTGCTGGTCTAAAAGCACTCGTAGGGCCAGGTGGAGGACCGGGCTTAGCCTGAGGGGGTCCACGAGATCCAATAGGGGACGCAGAGTAGAGAGTGGGAGGTCCTGAGGGATGTGGCCCTCGTTCGAGTCCTCTCGGGGGCTGTTGAGACGTGATATGCCCAGGGGGAGGGCGAGGGGCGCCCGTAGGAGGATATGGGATCCCCCCTGGTTGACCAGTTGGGGGACCATAAGGCGACTGTCTGGGCGGCAATGGTGTCTGCGAGGATTGACCCACGCCTTGAGGACCCTGGGAGGCGAAATGACTGGGTGAACCTTGTGGGGGAGGACCACGGCTCTGACCACCATTAGGATTGAGGGGAGACATAACTCTTGGAGGGTGCACGCTGCCAGGTCCGGTGGATCCTGGTCGCCCAGGTGGTCCTTGGAAAGGTGGTCCACGAGTCGGAGGCGGAGGGTAGGGTCCGGTTGGAGCAGGAGGGGAACGCACGCCTTGTCCGCTTCCTCCCCGAGGTGGAGGCGGAGGTGGGGATGGACTCTGCCCATGGAAACGAGATGGTGGACCCGGTGGACCAGGTGGCGGAGTCCCTGGTGGCACGAACGGTGTAGCGTTCGGGAATGGGGACGTAATGGCCGAAGGGATTTTGCTGGGGTTGACTTGTGGGGTTTTACGAGAAGGATCGATGCTGGGAGCGTCATTCCACCCACCAGCGTCGCGTTTCGGTGGGGGTAGTGGTACACCGGACGAAGGGGCTCCAGGGGTAGAAGTAAGGGGGGGAGGCGGTGGGGGTACCATGGGTTGAAAGCTAGACGGAGGTGGGGGCAGCGACGATGGTCGATTAAACGCTGCTTGAGGTAGCGGCTGATAATTACTGTAAGCAGTGCTCGGAGAGTAGGCTTGGCTTAAGGCAGGAGTGTACGGTGCATTTTCAGGGCCGTTCCTAACTGCAGGGTAGTGGCCATGTGCGGGCGAAGCCAGCACAGTGACGTTTGAGGCATATGGGTCATACGCAGTGGCTCGCTGCTCACTTTGTGCTGCATTAGAGGCGTAGGGGTATGTGGAATCGGATGCGGTTGTTCGTGCTGACACGTCAGCTGTGGGACCTTGGACTGCCGTTTTTCGCGCAGCATTGATCAATTGATCGCGAGCCACCACAAAGTCCCCTTGAAGCCCGTCAGTCCCCTTGTAGTCCGCGGGGGTCATGTGGATATATTTGACGGAGTCTTGGACGAGACCTTGAGTAGCTAGCAAATCCGCGTATTCATAATACCGATTGTAGAGCTCGGCGAGCTTGTATGACCGAACAGGATTGCCATCGCCAGTCGATTCCGCAGCCAACGAGAGATCCGCATCGACATACTTCGTAGCACTCCGAAAGATTGTAACTTTCTCGATGAAAGTCTGCAGGGCCTTGGCGTGCATAGCATATCTAGATGAAGTAGAGTTGCCACCTTCACTCGAAGCCGCCTCATCCTCGCTCAACTCATCCACCCATATGTTCACCAACTTTTCCAGCTTACCAGCCACGAGATAGCACAGTAAAGCGTGTTTCCGGAACTCGCGGGACTTCTGGAGAGCACCCTCGGCATCGGATCCTTTGTATATTTGGCCTTGAAATTCGAGTCTTTGACCAAGCTGTTTGGCCAAACTAGCGAACTCCTCTTCCTTCGCGAAAGTGCATAGCACGACGAAAATCTCCTTCCATTCCCTAAGATCTGCGTTTTGCACGATGTCCACCAGGTCGTTCGTCACCACCGACTGGAAAAGCCGAAGGTAAGGTAATGACGTCGTGTGGCGCTCGAAGTAGGTTGCTTGAGTGCGTTGAAGGAGTGTTGGTCCCCCTCTAGCAGCAAGTAAAATGGCGTCAGCGAAACGGTCGGCCGAAAGGCAAAGTGACACCGCGGATTCGAAGTCCCCCAGGACGAGTGACTTGGTAACAAGACGATCAATATCTGACTCCTCGGCAGGATAGATCTTGAACGTATTGCCTTTTAGCGGCTCAGACGCGACAGAGGAAGCCCGCGACCCAACCGTAGCAGCAACAGAGGAGTCAGCGGCATAACTATGATGGGGGACAAGGACATGTTCTGGAACTGCATTCCTGATGGTACCCATTGAGCTGAAAAAATCAGCAGCACCATCCGTCTGGGGCGTCCCTATTGGCTCATCACCAAAAAGACTTGGTTCAGTAGCTGTAGATTCGGCCTCCGTGGCTTTCGTGAAGTCTGAAGTAGCGCTCCCGCTGACTTCGGATGGAGTCGCCTCGGGAGCACCAGTGGACGGAGGCCCTCAGAACCAGCGTATCCTTCCGTTGCCTCTAACTCGGAGTCGGGGACGTGCTTCTCAGGCTCGGCGAACGAAACATAAGGCCTCCCTTCAGATAAGATCAAGGGTGCATCGTCTGAAGTACGTGTGGCAGCTATGGAGGAGGGTCTTGTCCGCAGCGGAGGAGTAGCTTTGTACGTCTTTACGGCGTCGGCAACCTGGGCAGCAATGTCCTCCTTTGAAAATCCGAGTAAAGAGACAAGCTCATCTCGTGTAGTGGAATTGAAAAGACTTAAGAGCGCCTTCCAATTCTCCACGTCTGTTGGCTCTGCCTCCGCAATCCGCTGTACACAAAAAGCACTCAAGTCCTGACTGTCGGCGGCGGCCCTGAGTTTCTCAGCCCGTTGCACGATACTTGGCTCTGTGACGACAGTGCGAAGGTGCACAACGCGGCTTTGATTGGTGCCTTGCGCAGAGGACAGGTTACTGACAGATACAAGCCTCCCTCCGAAACCGAAAGTGCCGGAACTCGGTCTACGGAGCCATTTAGGGGGCTGTTTGAGGGAAAGTGGTGGCTGTGGTGCGAAGGCTGATGGCTGGTCAAATAGGTCAGCTCCATCGTTGGAGGAAGCATTATTCTGAGGCTGGGCAACCGAAGCTGCATCATTCGTAGACTGAAGCGAGTGAATGCCAATGGTCCCGTCAAAGAAAGCGGTTGCAAACATATCTGGATTGCGGGGAGACCATTCCACCTGGAACGCCCAGTTGTTCGCGGTTGGCAGCTGATCATCAAGTGAGATGAGCGACATCCTTAGAACGATGCGAATGCGCCATTACCTCTCCAATGATCTCTGAAGTCTGGGGGTTCCAGCATAAGGCGCGATTATCTTTGCCACAAGACAATAACAAGTCAGGGTCCTGCTTGCACCATGAAAGTGAGAGTACGCCTTTATCATGTCCGGTCAGAATCTGAGCCAGAACATGAGCCGGTCGAATAGAAACGACTAAAAGAACGATTGACCTTCTCAGGGGCACGGGAATTTCGCAAATCCCACACCATTATTATAGGAGAACTGTCATCCTCTGAAGCCGTAATCACTCGAGTCGCCTATAACAATATTAATAACATATGCAGGAAGGGAAAACTTAACTTACATTCTCAGGATGCCATGCAATTGCGCTCATCCCTCTCCTGCTACCCACGGCAAGGACGCCGCCTCCTTGATAGACGGTGCTTCCGCCCGTAGTGCCAGCACCCCCTCCATACTGCAAGGCAGTCACCTCTCGCTTGCCACGCAGGTCCCAGACAATAGTGTAGCCAGAACTACTCGAGGTTCCGAGGACATGCGCCACCTGATGATTCCATGAAAGTGCGGTGACTTCATCCAACTTGGAACTTCGAGCACCCGGTTGGTATGGCTTCGAAGGATCCTTGAGGTCCCAGACGTAGATTTCGCCGTTAGCACCGCCTGAAGCGAGGAGATGCTTTTGTAACGGGTTAAATTCTAAGGCTCGGACTGAGCCGGTGTGCTCAGTATTCCGGAAAATGAGGGATTCTGAGGGGCTGCGAAAAGCACGCAATGAAAAGAGGTTTGGTATGGGGTGTCAAGTAAGACACTCACTCTGCATTGATAAGAATTTTGGCGGGATCCCAAAGGTTAAGCTCTCCATTTTCCATTCCAGCAGCAATGATACCCTTTGGTTTTTTTGGGTCCACGGCGCCCCACGCCAAACGATTGAACCTCCAATGGGGATTCAGCACTTTCGAACGTTGGGATTAGAAAATAATCTCTCACCTGGAATTGGTTGTGATGAACGCGGCAGGCCCAGGCTGGTTGAGACCCCCAAGCCACGTCTCGGACTTGTTCATGAAGTCGGGATCCCATATTTCCAGCTGGCTATCATTACTGAAAGACGCGTCAAGCGCCCCTGCTACGGTGCCTGTAGCAATAAGGGGCTGAGAAGTGGGCGACCAAGCAAACGTAGAGGTCCGCTGGATCTCTTTTAGCTTCATATTGTCGGGAAACTGCTCGTCGTCGTAGACGTGTTAAGGTCGGATATAGCCGACTTTTAACTCACGGAAAATACCGACGTTCGTTCGCATGCCCTATGCACATCGTCAAGAGGTAATATCTCCTAGCGGGGTTGAGTTTGCGGTTAGCCTCAAGCTACTGCACCCTCTCTCCGACTCCTCTTCCCTTGGACATCAAGTTCTGGGCCACCTCGTCGTCGCACGATCCAGCTTGCTTCGGATATTTGAGGTCCGCCAACAGTTCGTCACGCTTCGAGAACATGTGGCTAGTTCAGTGGATACAAATGGGATTTATGGAAGGAAAGGCACGGAGGCTGTGGAGGGTGAGGTTGCGATGGACATACAGGGAGATGGGTTCGTCAGTATCGCGGAGGTCAAGGTGACGCAGTGTATTTCTTTCACTGTTGAATAGATCAATTCCAGTTTCGCCCTCCTGCTTGTGAAATGTGCACTGCGTTTTGCAATGAATCGCTGACGTTTGTACCTTGTCAATGCAGCCTATTTCGCGTGCTGAACAGCTGTCTCGACCAACTGAGACGCGACTGCACCTATTACGCGAGCACCGACTTCATGGAATAATCACTGGTCTCGAAAAGGTCCAGACGATGGCTAGTGCCGACGATGGCCTTGATAGACTTATCGTCTCTTTTAAAGATGCTAAGGTACTTAGTCCTTCAGTGCACTTCAAATGTATACACGTCTTGACCCGATGTTTCGAAGATTGCCCTCATGGAATGGTCGGATGCGGCCCACGATCTCACAACAGTATCAATCCACACATACGAACGAGCACCACAATTGGTACGCAGTCGTGTCTTCGCAAGGCATACAAATGCACTCATAGGTGCCTAGGTATCATCCGAAGTTTCTACATTCCGCTCATACCTGCGAGTGGATCCTCTCTCACGATGTGCCGCCCTTGCACTTCCCCGGGATTCGGTGGCCATCCTTCCTTTTTATCAGTCACAGGCCGAACTCGACAATCTTGACCTGGACAATGGCATATTAAGGTTCCCCGTTGCCCCAATGCTTGGCCCGCTTCCCTTTGCTTATCCTGAGTCTGTACAGAGAAGTCCCCTACTCTCCGAGCTTCATCCTGGACTTTCCGGCAGAGGTCGATTCAAAGATTGGCAACATTATCGATTTTGTCTTCCTCCCAGGTTTCAATAACACTACCTTGGCGATATTGTATCAGAAACAACAGACTTGGACAGGGTTGGTTTGGATATTTGTATCGAAGTGAACTTGGTCTAATCAGTCATCCAGCCGATTGAACGAGTTTAAAGACACTGTCAGCCTGTCGATAATCACCCTTGATTTCGTCACACATAGCTATCCCAATATCACTCGGATTGACGGATTACCATACGATTGCTCAAATCTGCTTGCTTGCCCTGCGTCATATGGTGGAGTTGTCATTCAATCTCCAGATGCGATTCTTCACGTAGATCAGGCTTCACGGGTTACGGCTCTTTCCGTCAATGGATGGGCGAACCGCATAAGCGCAGTTCAGGCGTTCCATGCCCCCGATGACATTAAAACGGCCCCTGCCAATCTTTCCCTCAAGCTTGAAGGTTCACATCTGACGTTTGTCGACGAGAGGAGTATTTTGCTCTTTCTAGCCGATGGCGTTGTCCATGTGATCACTGTCGTAGTTGACGGGCGGGCTGTTTCCCGCCTAACGATTGAACCGGCGATCGCCCAGTGTGTACCGCCTTCTATTCTTCGGACAATTGGTTCCGATCATGTATTTGTTGGGAGTGTTGTTGGACCCTCCGCCGTACTGCAGACGACCTGGCACTATCCCCAAACAGGGCAGTCAACTGAAATGCCAGCTTCTATATCATTGGTGGTGGATGACGATCTAGATGACGGTAAAAGCCCCTGATTCTTTTCTAGCGTTCTGGTTATCAATTCAAGAATTTGTGCTCTTCAGACCTATATGGGGATTCCGCGTACGCTGTCCAATTCAGCGCCAATGGAGATGTATTTGGGAAGACTTCGCCCTCTGAAGCCGCTACCATCCTCCGATTAACGTGGCGAGATACACTTCCTGCTTGGGGTTCGATCGCGGATATGGTCTTCTCAGTTAACAAAGAGGGTGTGAGTATCGAACCGCCTGTTAGGGTTATAGATATCTTACACCTGGATTCCCCATGTAGGACCGGCCGGCAGCAGAGCTCGTGGCCTGCACTGGTGCTGCCGGTACCTCGACCTTCACCCGTTTTCAGGTACGTCTCCGCTGCTCCTGGAAAACCCCACTCCTGATCGCCTTGCACCCCCCGATTAGGCTACGCTTCCGACTCGGACCAAGCGTAAAGTTCATGCTCTTGGGGGCAACCGGGGGATCTGGTCTCTGGCCGTTCGCCGTGAAGTCAATGTTAGCGGCTCATGGCTCGAGCAACCCACCACTTCACTGCAAGAGGACACCATCATCGTCAGCAGCCATGCTACTCCATCCCCAGGAGTGTCTCGTGTAGGCACAAACAATGCCCCGGCCTATGCTGTTTCCCACTAATTCTCCGTTCTTGTTTTTTTAAAGGTATACGGGACAACTACGTCCGGGGACGTGCAAATATTATCCAGATTTCCCGGCGTCACCCTGGCGGTTGGTACTTTCTTTCAACGCACGTGTATCTTGCAAGTCTTTCCTTCCGCTATCCGGCTCCTAAGCAGCAGTAAGCAGCTCGTATTACTGCTTCTCCATCGAATCCTATATAGAGAATTTGCTAGATGGTCAGGAAAAGCAAGTGCTGGCAGAGATGGATGTGATATCCGCCAGCATTTCGGATCCTTTCATCTTGGTTCAACGCAAAGAAGGTACCATTTCGGTGTATTCTGGTGATACTCCCAAAGGGACCGTCAAACCGAACCCATTGTTCTCAGTACGTATACCTGACGCTTGAAGAGTTTCCCGTGACCAAGGTACTTTTTTGAAAGTCGACAGGATGCGTTTGCTCATCGATATTTACCGATCGGCAAGCCCTCTGGAAAGTACATCGTACCTCAGGGACTCCTCCAAACGCTAGTCAGACGGGTACTCTTGAGAGCGTATTAAGTGGGGACCATGTCACCCAATGGCTCATAAGTCACCGTAAGAACGGAAATCTAGAGGTATGCTGGGATTACAAGAGTGCTCTGCATCATCCTGACTCGTGAATAGATTCTTTGCCTACCCTCGCTAGAAATAGTGTTTGTCTCAAAATATTTTTCCAGTCTCCCCGCAGTAGTGGACGATAGTGGTGAAGATAATCAGACCGAAGATGGCCCCAACGTCGCGAGTGAAGTTGACAAGCTGATTGTGGCATCAATTGGTGACGAATCTCCTCGGCCTCATGTTGTGGTACATGTTTGTTTTCTTTGGTCTATTTCGTTCTCTAACATGTCAGGCAGATATTAACGAAGTCCAACTTTGTTGTTCTGTATGAGTGCGTTCCAATGGGAGCTCCGCGACCCGAACCGCCTCGCTCCGCACTTAATGTGAAGCTTGTGAAGACATTTAGTCAAGTTCTTGGCGTTCTATCAGCATCTTCAGCTCTCATCCCTCGAAATCTTGTCCCGTTCACAACCAAATCAGGTAATCTTATCTACACCGGGGTTTTCTGCACCGGAGTGAAGCCTTTTTGGCTCATCATTCGGCGCGACACGCCCCCACGACTTTATCGCTCCTCGCACGCCGTCGTTTTCGGCTTCACGTCGACATCCGCTTCGGGTCTCGAAGCGATTTTATCGCACACACCGAAGAGGTGCGCACACTTTGGACGTTGCAGATATCAGACTCTCAATATGATGTAGGGTCCTTCGTTAGAACAATGGGCGCAGGGCATTCAGCTTGGAGCGGAACTTCCATACAAAACCATCCACACAGAACGATCGTATTCGGCGATTGTCTTTGACCCCGAAACACAGCTACTGGTGGCGGCCTCCATGCTAGAACGTGATTTTGCTACATTCGACGAAGAAGGCAACATAGTCTGGGTCCCAGATGGTAACTTCGGCTTCCTTGTCAATTCTTGCCTGGTATTGACCCACACGAATTCTTTCAGCCCCCAACCTGCCGTTGCCTCAATGCGGGACGTTCAGCATCGAGCTGATTTCTCCAGCTCCGTGGGAAACTCTAGATGGGTATTATATTCCCTCATCGTCCGACGCATGGATTTGTATTGACTGGTGGCATAGTTACGAATTCCCTCAATATGAGCAACTGACAGCCTTGGCCTGTATCCCTCTGGAATCGAGCAGTACAGAGTTAGGGCTTAAGAATTTCATCGTTGCTGCAACCAGTGTCGATCGCGGGGAGGATCTGGCCGCACGGGGAGCTGTGAGTACGCATCTACTAATTGATGGTTACAAATTCCGACCATTCTATTCAGGTCTATGTGTTCGAAATCGTAGAGGTCGTGCCCAAGGTCAGGGGCACACGCGCCTTCGAACTGCGACTGCGATGCCGGGACGATTCGAAAGGACCAGTCACTGCGCTCTGTGGAATGAACGGATACCTGATATCATCCATGGGTCAGAAGGTCAGACCATGGCTCCTTTACCATTGCAACTAAATGCACATGCTGTGTCAGATATTCGTGCGAGGTTTCGACTTGGAGGAACGGCTCGTCGGCGTTGCGTTTCTTGACGTCGGGGTCTTCGTGACGTCTCTCCGGACAATGAAGAATCTACTCCTTGTCGGAGATGCGCTCAAGGGGACGTGGTTTGTGGGTTTTCAGGTGGGCTCGTCGCCTCCTCGGGGTCTTCCATGACTCAATCTGTTGCAGGAAGAGCCCTTCAAGCTTGTCGTTCTTTCGAAGGGTCGCCAGCCATCGGCGGTATCCAATGCGGACTTCTTCTTTGGTGTGGATGGTCAATTGTCTTTCATAGTGACTGATGAAGAAGGCGTCCTTCGAATATTCGATTACAATCCTCGTCGTGCGTCACGAACAAAGCAAATTCTCCCATTGGATTTCAAATTAATCCCATCCATAGATGTCGATACGAACAGTGGACAGCGGTTACTGTGCCGGAGCGAGTTCCATGGCCAGTCTGACCATCATACTGTTCTCACAATTGCCCGTCGCAAAGACGATGAGGGCGACCAAAATATGGACAGCTCCGCGGCTATTGTGGCCCAGTCTGTTTTGATATATGGCGAGTGATGTTCACGATCGTATCCCTTTATTCATCTGAAGTTGTATGTGCTAGCCACCCTTGACGGTGCAATTGCGGCGGTAAAGGCTGTCGGCGACGCCACCTTCAAGCGATTATCACTGCTTCAGGGACAGCTAGTCCGGAATGTGCAACATGTGGCAGGGCTGAATCCTCGAGCATATCGGTGCGTTTACTATGTGCTGGTTCTCGATATCTATTAACGTTGTTATGAATATGGCACCTAGGACTGTTCGCAATGACGCTCTTTCTCGTCCGCTAACCAAGGGAATTCTCGACGGTGAACTGTTGGACGTATTCGATCGCCTCGAGTTGGAGAGGCAAGTTGAAATGACCAAGCAGATCGGGACAGATAGAGAGGTTGTCCTGGGAGATCTTGCTGCCCTAATCGGGTTATTTTGAAGGACATGTGCATGCACCTGTCCTGTGGGGTGATCCTATGTATATACCACCAGATGTATATGGCAGGTACAGCACCCAGTTAGCATTGAATGTTCGACTCTCAAGACTAGGCAATCAACAACAGAATAAGCCCAGCCCTACAGAAGGCTGAAGCTAATGTCCTTGCCCTCATGAAGTCCATCTGCGCACCATAGCGCGGAAGGATAACTTGAAAATAGGGCAGAGCCCACTTAAACGACCCACCACGGTCAATGCATCTTAGTCGCATGTTCTTAGATGCATTTTGTGGACGAGTAGCGGAAATAAAGGCCATACAGAGGACATGATTACGACATAAACGAAACAAATCATGCAAGCTCCGCAGCCCTTTTCCTACGCTGATCTCGCTCCTCGGCGATGGTAAGCTTGGTGCCCTTGCCTCTCGGCAACGAAATCCACGGTTTTGACCCAGAGCCGATGACGAAGACGTTGGACAATCTAGGAGTGTCACAACATGTCAGACAGTTCCGCAGTGACAAGATGTGAAGGGAATGACACTGACCGAGTAGCGAATGTCCTGTCCAGGACATCCTTGACGTGCACGATATCGAAGCCTCCAATGTGTCTCTCACGGTGCACGATGACACCAGCACGGCCCATGTTGCGCCCACCCGTGATCATTGCGACGTTGCCAATATCAAATGGCACGAAATCAGTGATCTTGTTCTGCTCGATGTCGAACTTTACAGTATCGTTGACCTTGACAGCTGGGTCGGGATATCGGATCGTACGTCCATCGTGGGTGGTGATGTAAGGAACCCCACGTGCTCCGAGAGCAACTCTGCGAACCTTGAGTAGCTTGTAGGTAGCTTCTTCAGGGGTGATGCGGTGGATAGCGAATCGGCCCTTGACATCGTAGAGGATGCGGAAATGTTCCCCAGATTTTTCAATTGAGATCACGTCTAAGGAAGAACACAATCAAAACAAATGGGTGGTCAGTCGATATAAACCAAGAATAAAAAAGCCACTTGAAATCTACCTTGGAAACCAGAGGGGTAGTTGGTGTCCGTACGGACTTTGCCATCAATCTTGATGAGACGTTGCGCGACAATTGCAGTACATTCCCGGCCAGTGAGGGCGTACTTCAGGCGATTACGGAGGAAAATATTGAGAGGAAGACATTCCCGGAGCTTGTGAGGACCAGTCGATGGACGGGGAGCCTAAGGCAATACGTGGACGAAAGTTTTAATGACTTCAATGAAGGAACGGAACGAACAAATGTCGCACATAAGTTCCACTAAGTTTGTCGAGCATCCATGAACTCGGGGCGGCCAGCCTCTTCAAGTGCTTCTTGGGTCCACGGGCCTAGGAGTGCGGACGCGCAAGATAGAGCGGAGAACAAAAGATAACAGATGATAAGGAAACAGAGGAATTCAGTCAGTTTTGGCCTTTGATAGCATTGGCTAGGGTGCCCAAGGATCCAGAGCTGGTTGAATTGGAAGACGAGTGGTAGTTTGGCAAACCAAGCTGTACTGCATCTGGCTGAACACCAATGCATCCAGCGGCAACGACGGTATTCCAACTCATCCAAAGGCCAGCAACAACCGGTAAGGATCCCCTGGACACCAGCAAACCAACGCATAGTAACATTTCCACATACCATCTTGAAGGCTTGACGTTGAGTGAGAGGTTGGGTATAACTTTTCGGATATCTCCGATTCTTGCGACACTTGGATAACAATTTTCTTCTCCTGCTTTCGGGTGGGAGATCGGTAGTAGTGGGGGTAGTACAATGAAGGAGACTACTCAGGTCTCATAAAAAGGTTAAGGCAAGGAAAAGAGGGACAAATGGCGATTAGACAACGGGTACAGTATTAGTCGCTCTCCTCATAATCTTCAGCATCATTATCTTCATCTTCGTCCTCAAATTCTGTGTTCTCGTTCTCGTTCATCGCTTCTTTCAACTTCAAGACGCGACCCGCGTTGTTTGGTTTCCGGAATCATGTAGATAATATTCAGCAACGCAATGTACAATGAGGGTAATAGACGTACCATCTCTAGCAATTCATGGCACTCATTCAGGTGCGCCGTGACGATGCCTTGACCCTCAGGAACCGAACCATCTGCACTGTGGAACTTTCCATCCATTCGGAGTGACTCGATCTGATGCAATGCAAGCTGATACTACATCAAGAGCATGTAAGGTCGCGGACAATTGAGGAAGGCAGATATGGGACCCACTGGGTACAGGTCGCGCGGACTGAGCGGACCTCCATACTTCAGCACTTCGTTTAGACACTTCTTCACTGTCGATAACTTATTTGCCTGCAGATCAACGACAACCAAAGATAATGCGAATCCAGTAGTCAGCGTGAGGAGAGGGAATAAACAGTGGAAGTGGGGCTCACGATAGGCATAAGCTCCTCACTGACGGGCTCGCTGCTCGACAGAAGACTGTATATGATGCCATAACACCGACGGAGGAGGTACAGCAGCACCTAGACATATCGCCATCGCAACAGTAGTGCCAAGGTTAAAATCCTGGCGACCCTGCATAGGGAACGGCACTTACATATTGGCCCCCAGGCTTGTTCCCCTCCGAATCCACAAACTTGCCATCAACCCTCATCTTATCGATCTCCTGTAAACTTAAACTATAATTCCACAAATCTGTCTCCCTAAGAGTCCATCTATGCGTCATGAGAAGACTCTCAAGCTGGGCACGCGTCTCCCATAATCGGTCGTAGATGGGCTTTAGCGCGAACGAAACATCCTCTTCTCCCGATCTCGCCCGGATCTCTTGGGAAATTTCGAAGCACTCCTCGAGCAAGGAACTGCAAACGGCTTGTGACCTCGGCACGGACGAGCCTCCAGGGCCTAAGAATTTCCCATCCACGCGTTTCCTATAATGCACACAGTTCAGTGCCATCACAGCAATCATCGGTCGAGTTGATATCCCTTAACAAGTGAAGTGGATTGGTAGAGGAGAAAGAACGATACTCACGCGTCTATCTTCCGTAACTCTTCCTGAAGCACTTTGAGCTCTGTCTTGGATGGCTTTGGCTTGGCTGCTAGTGTCGCTAGCTGTCGCCTTAGATGTACCAGTTTCTCGTGCACCGGAACAAGCTCGATAGATAGCTCGGAGAGCGATTCCTGTAAAGACTGTAGAATGGCACCTAAGAGTACACACGAGGGAATGAGTCTATATAGATATTGCTGGCTCATGTAATATACGGAATATATGGAGGCCGCGTTAAAAAATTACTTACCACATTTATTAAGTTTCCTCTCCAACAAGGTCGTCATGGCCACTGGATGTTTCCCACTCTCTGCGTCATCACGAATGATGACGCGCAGCTCCTCTACACGCTGCTGAAAAGGGTGAAGATCACTCTCGCTATATACGGCCGATTCGTTCATGTGGACTAGAAGTTGCTGTAGATATGTTAATGACAAAATGAGAGCCCAGGTTGAGGACGAAGGAGGGGGAAAACGTACAAGCATACTTGCGATCTGACAATAAGTAGCGGGGGCCTCACGCCCTTTACCGATAGTAAGGAAGAAGAGAGACAAGAGGCTGAATACATCGGAGAGCATCGTGTCCACACGATTGGAAGTGTGCATGTACGTCATGTGACTAGGATCGCCCTCAGTATCGCTCCGCAGCTCATTCAGGCGGGTCACTATGATATAATGTGGAGGTGCGGAAGTGATGTTGAACCGATTTGTTAGATCAGAGGCTGTCCCCCCAAGTGGTTGATGCCTGAAAAGCAACAAGGGACTAACCCTGCTTGATGATCGCATGATAGAGGTTTAGGACGTCCGAGGCTTTTATGAACTCATCGCGATTGCCTTTGAGCACGGTCAAGCGATTGCGGATACTGAGGGAGGATGATTGTGACAACACCCCGTTGGTCGGTCAGTAGTGCCAGCAGCCGATCAAGCCGATGCGGAGTCAGCAGTGGGGTTTGTTCGGTCGAACAATCAGTGGTAATACCGAGAGCAGAGGGACTTCAAAAGCGCACTTTATGAGTTTCTCTAGAATATTCGCCTCTTCTTGTGGTATCTGGGATGTCATCGGTAGAATATGCTGTTTGGTCGTCTCAGAGCAGATATTTCCAGGTCAAGGCAAGGGACCGAAACCAAGATGAGGAGACAGAAAATTTAGGAGATTAAAGTAAAGTCTTCCAGAAAAAAGTAGTGCAGAATGTGAACACGCAGGGAAAGACGGGCAGGCGATGCTGCGTCGCTCCGGTCGAATCTATGACGTCCAGTCCCGAGGATAGTTTGAAGGTGGGATGGATAACGCTTCTCGAAGAATCGACGAGCACTCCAAGTAGCAGCTTCAGCTCCAGCAGCGAGGGGTCTAAGAACCCGAACTCAGCTTCAGAGGACTTGTCGGCGCCAAGGGGCAGATAAATAGGGTTTTGCATCCGGCGTATTACTTCAAACACGAACCAACATGGAGAAGATCAAAGATGCACGTCCTCCTCCCTATTAACCTTCGCAGCTACTAGATGATCACATTCTAACAATCTTCAGAAACTCAACAATCTCCGTCTTGAAGCCGATGCAGCAGTCGAACGCGCAGAGAAGGCAGAGGCCCTGAACAAGAAATTAGAACTCGATTTGACAGGAAGAGATCAAGAGATCTTATCCCTCACTCATCGCCTTCACGTCGTCGAGGATACGTTGGAGAAGACAGAGGCCAAGCTTGCGGACGCTAAGGCCGCGCACGAGGATAGCGAGACGAGTCGGACTACGGCGGAGAACTTGCAGCGCAAGATCCAGCTTCTTGAGGAGGAGCTTGATGTCGCTGAGAAGAATGTCAAAGAGACAGTGGAGAAGTGAGTTGGGCCTTGCTTTCGTGGATGCGGGGGAAGAGTGATCACTAACTGACTGCGCAATTGCGTCCTGTCTCGGAGATTGCGACAGGTGGATGTCAAAGCAGAACATTTTGAACGTCAAGTACAGCGCGCCGAGTCGGAGCGCGACGCGATGGAGAAGAAATATGAGGTGCGCGACTGTCGCCTGCCTACTCGCCCCCTATCCTAACTGCACTAAAGTCTATCAGGAAGCTCTCGCCGAATATCAGAGCAGCAAGCGGGAACTGGACGAGCTTGTGGCATCTATGGAGGGCATCTAATCCATGCATCTTTCGCTTCATCCAATCTTTCTCCATTGGTCATATGTATATCCCACTCTCTAGTTCTCTATGGGCTCTTTTCCCTGTCCTAGCATACCTTTACATTCTTTGTTCGTCTAGTGCGATGGAATCCCCTCAGCCAACACTGATCGCATCGGCATCGCGAGTGATCTTGATTTTCACGGGCACAACGGAGATTCCATTCTTGGAAGGCTACACAAAGAAACGAAAATTTACATCTACAGATCGTGCACAAAGAACAGAAGCTACAAACAAAGGGCATCGCGAAACACTTTTAACGCGATCCTACTCAGATGACACCTTA
Source organism: Hydnum rufescens UP504 (assembly GCA_014904985.1). NCBI lineage: Eukaryota > Fungi > Basidiomycota > Agaricomycetes > Cantharellales > Hydnaceae > Hydnum > Hydnum rufescens. The sequence continues at coordinate 55,993 of MU128953.1, read as the reverse complement.
GCTACAGGGGATTCGGCATCATGGAATGATAAACTGATGCTGTTCACGCAATGACGCTCGTCGGCTGATTTCATTCGCGCAGCAAGACAAATCTCATCATCAGTAAAGTGCTTATGGACAAACGCGAGCCCACGAGGATGGGAATCACACGTACTAGGAGTCTTGAACCCCTCGCCTTTGAAAACATGCCCGAGATGGCCCCCACACGCCGCACATACGATCTCCGTGCGGGTCGTACCCCACGAGTGATCTTCATTCCTTTGTACTGCACCAGGGATGGCTAATAATAAACAAGGGCGAGTAACCGGGGTGCCGGACGACAAACAGTAGAGGTGTGAGTATATCGTCAGTGATTATTATCGACGCAACGAAAGTGAAGCAAGAAATGGGCCCATAGGCAGATAATAAAGGCCGAAAGCCGCCCGTTCAAACACAAGGGAGTTATTTCTCACCGTCATAGAATGCAGGCCATCCACATCCGCTCTTGAACTTGGTCTTGCTCTTATACAACGGAGTTTCGCACGCCGCACATGTGTACACGCCCTCCTCATAGTGGGGATCGTACTTCCCCGTACCAGCCCTCTCTGTTCCCTTCTGACGGAGGATCCGGAACTTGAGCAAGGCGGGGATTCAGTATCTCAGATTACAATTGGGTCGACGACAGATATAAGCACCTGATCGGGGGAAAGAACGGCTCTCCATTCGTCTTCGGACTTCACCTTGTCCCCAGAAGCTTGCATTGTTGATTTCGAAGTAGCTTCAGAGGTAGAAGAGGGTCGAATTGCAGCCGCGAATGTCAATGATAAAGATGGGCGAAGAGGAGGGAGGAAAGGACGATGAACGAGGAGAAAGTGGTTCTTACGGGTTATCGATTGTTTCTGTGAAAGAAGTGACCTCAGCCACGACATAGAAAACGAGAGCTTTATAGGCGAGAGTTGGACACCATTTGTCAGCTCTGATTATGTAATATTATCCACATCCAGAACCGAGCGAAATTCCTTACCAGAGAAAGCAGTGCTACAGAACGGGAAGCAAGAACAACCCAACAAACCGCTATTTTTCATCCAAAAGCACTGGACCTAGCTTCCCCCGTCCTGGATGCATCGAATCCCCGAGAGAAAATGCCAGGAATTGGGTCGTATGTCTCCTACCGCTACTAGGGAATTCACAGGGATATGAACACTCGGCAAATCATGTGTCCCCCATCTGCTGTCTAGTGAATTGACAATACCCAAGTGCTATAGGGGCTACTCCAGAGACAAGGAAAGGGGTTGCTGGCATAATTGCTTGTCCGAGAGTAATATTCCCATGGTCTCTGATGTTCGTGGTGTTGGGTCAAGCTCGGCCCATGAATAAATGCCATTGCGGACGGGGAAGGGTAAGGCTTAGGAATGGACATGCTGGAAAATAAGATGCTAATTTGATGTGGGGATTGAGCAAGAGAATGTACAAAATGCTGGATTGCGCGTTACACATTTTCCACACATTATATATTCACTTTGGTGTGTAATTGCAGCAAAGACAGAACCATAAATAGAGGAAGCGAGTATTCTCACAGATGTAGAGGAATATGCCCGTGATAGGGAATCATCTTCGTTGGATCTTAAACTGGATATCGTATAGTCGCGAAGTCCTTAGTCTCGATCGCCCCTTGCATGTATTCGGCCAAGCGCTCCTTCAACGCGGCAATGAAGTCGCCAAAATCTTTCGGCTAGATAGATCACACAAAATCAGGTTCTACCCCAAGCTTCCAATCATGCGGAGACGTGCAAGTGCATACTTTATAGTGCGTTACTAACCCGGATGTATTGGGCATCTTGAAAAAAAGGGTCTCTCGGACGCTGCCATTGATTGCCTCTTGCACTTTAACATCATTGTCATCGTGGTCCTCCATACGAAGAAGGTCCGTCGAGTCTAAATTCATTGGCTCCAATTTGGGAACAACGGGAAGGACGCTGGCGGTTTCCGAAGCAAGGGGGGACGAATGGGACTCTCCGATGTTCATCTGGGGTATCGGACCCTCTTCTTCCTTTATTTCCGACTCTGGGGGACTTCTATCAAACGCGTCATCGGATAACCCGGAACGAACTGTAACAGGTTTAAGAGATCGGTCACACGGCGGTAGATCATGAAAACGCACTCGGATGAAGACTTGAATCACTCCGAGGGGCGTCTGAGTTATAGGGGTGCACAACCTTGTAGGGCAGCATTGCGAATGCCGTTGTCCCTTTCGGACCATTTCCGACGGATTTATCGCGGCCAGTGAGCTTGCGGGGACGTGGGACATTACCCCCTTCGATAAGACAAGTTTCGAATTTTGACCATATTCCAAAGCCCACGAAACACACGATTCGGGGTCGCCAACGTGTGATTACCTCGAGAAGAACTAATGAACCCTCCGCGTACTCTCCGGCAGTGATGTTGCTCTCCTGCCATGGGAGATCAATCCAAAGGTTTGCCGAATATCGTAAGTACGGTATGCAGAGCTCACCTCCTTGGACGGCCTAGGGACGAGGTTGGTCTTGGAGGGAAGATGCGTCAGAGAGGTTGATCTTGCTCCATACCAACCAAGAGATACTAGCCATTCCTATCTTGAGGCCGAGAAGAGTCGTATCTTCTTCAGGAAGCAACTTTCTCTCAGTCAAACCCCCTGCATATAGAGCAGGCCAAAAACGATTCCCGGGACGAGCAAAATGATGTCCTCTCCTAGACGAAGTCTCACCCGGACTTCCATCATAACGTCAGCATCTCCTCTGGAGTCTTTGAGACCATGGTATCTGACTTGATGCCACAGAATAAGACTATTCAGGAAAGAACTTGGTAAATTTCGTCGAAGCAGATGTGTCCCCTTCGTACTTACTATTAAGCTCCTCGTCTATGATGTCTGGGACTGGTAGGAAGACCTCGGTAGGCCCATCACTCTCCCTGGACAATTTCGACTTTTTGCTGCGGGGATTGCCATCTCTCCTTGCCTTCCGTTTTGGTGGAGACTCGGGTAGTGATATAGGAAGCGGTATTAGTGGGGCGGGTGGCTTCGCTCGTCGGGCTGACCGCTCGGGTGACAATCCAAGAGTCCCACGATATGCAAAGTGGGATATAGAATCGAGAAATGGGGAGGAAGAGGAAAGATTGCCCGACATGTGAGGGGTAATAGAATTTGTCAGCAGCGGATACGGGTCGGATTCCGTTTTCGGTTTACATCCGATAGTCTGCTTGCTCTCTTTCTACAATGCCCCATCCTCGACACGGGGCCTCGGACTAACGCAACGGGGGGTACGCGGACAGAGTCTGCGCCTTTTGGGCATCTATCGTGATGAAGAACTCAGCGAAGTCGTCGACATTGTGCTGGTCATCCCTGTGGACTACTTACGTTCGATGAGCTCCTGGACTTCAAGGAATGACGTCGCGCGGTGCTTCTGTACCCAGCCTTTGACCGTGTACTTGTGGTATTGACAAGCATGATGAGGAGACAGCTTCGTATCGTATCCGGGTATGCCCATCAATCCATCTGGTGACGGAAAGACTCGGCTCTTTGGAGGCCTTATTCCCCTATATTATCCACGAGTTTTTGAATGAATTCTTAATTGCAGAGCCAAAATTGATGGTAGGGGCGGAATCCTAGTAGTTGCCGATCAGCGGGTGCCGGATCCGCGTCACTCTCGGTCATGCTTCTCCTGTAAGGACGTTGAGACCATCATTCCCGGGCTCGAAAGGTTCGTTGTTCCTGAGTCTGTACCAGTAAAAAAGCCAAACTGACGAGCGAAGGTGGGTAAGGAGTACTCTGGATGTCTGACCCTGAGAAGTCCCGCGAGCCTCAAGGTCTCACTTGTGCGCATCGTGGACCAGGTCGACTACAGACTGACCGATGTGCCATAGAAGGACCTCGCTATTAATATTGTTTTCACAACACGCACTTTCCCCACCTTCCTTTTATGCTCTTAATTACTCAGTCAAACCTTTTTCTCCTAATTGGAGCCCTTCCGCACTGGCAGATGTGTCCCCGGCGTATGTGGGGGACATGTTCCTCCTCCAAACATCCCCATACGTCCTGTCCGCCCCTTGCATCCACACCGAACGGACGTCATATTTGATGCCTAACCGATCTTCTGGGGCTCCTGCCGAAAATGGGTCAAAACGATCTCTCCTCTAGCCTTAAGGACGATGTGCGGTGGTTGAATAAGTGAGTGCCGACGGTTTGATTAATAAGATGAATGTGCCACTAGCAGATGCGATGTCGAAATTAGAGATAAGGGGGGTATTTCATCGAATGTCAAGTAATCTTCCGGGGCCGGCGTACGTCGCTTCTTGGAATGCAAGAAAGATGAATTCAATGACAGAGTATGCCGGCTCTACATACCAAGATCAAGCGGGGGCTCCTCGAGTATCCCGTATGGCTCAGTGCTGGTGGGTGAGAACTGCTCCGTTAATATTTTGTGCTGATGGGTGCTAGTCATTACGTAGAAATCAAACACCTCTTGTCTCGCATGCTTGTCGCGAATTCGAATGGTCAAGCCTTATTACCAGAGGTCCCGTCGCATCCCTGGATGGTGCATCATTTCAGTGACCCGTCAGACCCATATCTGCTCTACTAGAACCCCTGCGTGCCAATGAGGTCGAACGAGCAGTGATTCGGAATATGACTGGGTTTAAATTTGGAACCGAGGACGAAATTGAAATCGTCTTGCGGAGATCCTGAACTAACGCCGCGCTGTCGAGGTTTGGGAGCGAAGTGAGAGGTTCTGCGAAACGGAAAGCAATAGGGTGCGGGGAGTCCTACAGCATATACACCTCCCTATCAGTGGATAGTATTAGTTGGTCAGACGCTGACCTGTCAAACTCCAGGCTGAGCAGAAAATCCACGAAACGCTTCCCGGACCTGGATTTCTGTTGATGAATTGTTTTCCATTTTGCCTTCACATTCTGCGACCCCTTGCAAGACTTTCACTGACCTGGTCGTACATCCCCATCTTCGAAAACAAGAATCAGCTAGAACCCCCCGCCAGTATATCGAAGTCCCTGCAGATCTATGTTATCGTTTATTCAGAACACGTACATATGATGCTCTGAGCCTCGGAGACGCAGATCTTGTTTTGAGGTTAGCCGTCTGGGAAAGAGTGCAAGATGATACTAACAACTTAACTATAGATTTGACCCCCATACTGCTTTCTGCTCCCAGTAGCCCTTCCTCCTAAGTATCTCCATATGCACAACTACGGGTTGTGGAGTAGCAGCAGGTTAGCGAATTGACGAGGTTGGCAACCAAAGTTATTTTAGGATTCTCGACATTTCTTTGTAGCCTTTTGACGGTAGCGAACGACCCTCTGCATACTCTCACTCCCGGTGGCGACAGCGAGAGAAATGTGCCTGGAATGACTTAGACAAATGGAGGACCGAAGTCTGGGTTTGGTTTGTCGAGCCGAGAATGGGTTTGTCTATTGCAGCAGCCGTGGCCACAAGTCTTCGGGTCTTTACGAGAGGACTGCAGGCGAAGAAGGGCAGCAAGTGGTCCCGAGGTCGGTACTCAAGCGACGTTTCGAATGCGGCATCGGCCATGGATAGAGAAGGGGATCACTCCTATCGCGATATGGCATATACGCGGAGCATTCGCAGTCTTGTCTCGATAATGGGTTGAGAAACCACGAAGAAAAAGGTAGGTGCATACCGGACTCTCGGATAGAGGTGTCAACATGCCAGCTCTCTCGACTCGCGGTATGCCAGCGCAGTTGACCTGTCTCCATACGTGCGATCCATTATGTGGTTCTCCCGGATATTCAACGGGGCCTAATACGCCACCTGGATTGCGTCGAACGTCCATCTTGCTGGCCGCACAATCTGTATCATCCACACGATTCTTGGAATGTATGGAGAGTGAGCTAGGGATTAGTGAGATCCCAGCGCGGGAGGGCTGTTCCACTTGTTCCCAGCGCAATTTCTAGCTTCCGGGTGTCACTGGATCCGCTTAACGTTATTAAGGTGATTCTGCTCAGGGTCATGGGCCCAGCACCTTTAGTCTAGTCTTCGGTGTTTTTTTTTTGGCCCGACATTCGGCCAATAGTCGATGCTGGGATATATTTCTTCAAAGCTATTATTATCTTTGTCAATGACAGGTTGGGGTATTTTGTGAATCCAAAACAACACTACTTTTGTGAGGCAGAGTAACTAGACAAGACTGTATTGAGAAATGGGAAGGGAAGTCACTGAGGCAGTAGTCAGCGGCATAGGCTGACCAAATCTATGGACTGCCTGTGAGGTCTTTTCAGTGCACTATACCATGGCATCTTCCCAGGCAGCCTCCTCACCACCAAGTTCTTTGGAATACTTTTGCTTCCCCTGGTGTCCACTGACATGATCACCACTGTCTTCCCCAGAACTTCCCCCACCCTCTTCTCCCTGATCAATACCTAAGGGTCCATGCAAATGCATGTCTGCTCTCCATGAACCCTGGTATGATTCTTGAGCAGTGCAAATGCTCTCCATAGTCACAGCATGGAGTTGTTGATAATAAGCATCCAGTTTCGATGAGGCGAAGGTTAGGAAGAGGAAAAATTCTATGAGGCTGGGAAGATAGAGAAGATTGTAGACTCCAGCACTAGAGATTGTAGGCTGCCTCACAAATATTAGGAGAGACAATCACTGTTACATAATATTATCACACACCACATCATTGTCCCAGTGGGCAATCCAACCAGCCACACAAGGTCCTTCATCAGCAGAAGTACCAAAGACTGCTTGGGCTTTGAGCCCTAAGGCTCGCTTGTGATAGAGAGCAGTGCTCAAATCATAGATTATTCGGTTGGCAGCACTGGAGGCACTCTTGTATTCAGCAGCAAAATGGATCATGTGGAGTGCAAAGGGATCCGGTCCAAAACAGCTAGATTCTCTCAATCGCCCTGGAAAGATTGCTCCAATCCCATGTGGCTGCAGGACCACTGTATCAGCAATGGTGTAATTGAGCTGGACAGTGGTGGAGATGCCCAAGGCCAGAGGAACTTCAACCCTATGAGGAATAACATTTATCACAATGGGAAACACGATGAATCTATGAAAAACACAGACAATAAATAAGAACATGGTGCATGTGCCATGACATGCTGGATGAGATTGTCAATGGGTCGACGCCAATCTGCCTCTTTAGGAGGATAATCCAGGAATTCCTTCAGCTCTTGCAGCCTTTCCCACACAGACTGGATAACAGGCAAGGATTCCATGAGGTGACTGTTGAGCTTAGTGTCCTGAAGGTGAGCGGCACCAATATCGATGGCAATCTGTTGTAATGCCCCCGGAATGAAGGCGTGACATTGGGGTACATAGTTTCATTTCCCTACATAGACAATCAAGTATAAGTCATTAATAAAGGCCAGGGAACCACACACATACTACTTCCAACAAATATATGGGAAGCCTCCATACACTTTCCTTGAACTCCTCCTCATACTCATCCATGTCATTTAGCCTGATATCAGTACCAGCCAACCATTTGTCAAATGCTTTGGAGTGAACCATGCTAGACGCAGTTGTAGGGGTAACACTAGCCGACATGGGGTGCGATTTCGGGTCCGGAGATTTGCGCATCACGCATCCGATCGGCCTGGGCGCTTTACTCCGAGCCAGGAGTGGTGCTTGGATGGCTTCAAGTCGTTCTCCGCTACTGACGGAAGCCTCACTGTGGAGCTGGTGGGGTGGTTTCTGCATCAATAGTTTCGATTCAGCATCACTAATTTAGTCAAAATATTTAGGACCGACCTCGTTGGGTTCCTGTTCCCTCTCGCTTTTCATCGTCCCACTGCGGCCCCCCCTCATCCCACCCCGCCTAGAAGTACACTGGGCATAAATACTGACGTCCTTTCATCTCTATCCAAATGCAACGCGTTCGAACAATATATACGTTCACCACCTGAAGAACAAGATCGGCACGCATCCGGTCCCTACAGCAGAGCCATTCCTCAACGGGACGAAAGGCTATTTGATCGGTTTTCTTAATGAGGGGATAAAGACGATCTATTGGGTATCACTCGTCTTCATTTTGCTATCTTATCCGTCGCAAGTCTCTCCCAGTGTCTTCAAATTGCGCGTTCGTATGCCTCGGTCCGCACTGTTTCCTCCGGTGCCGGAGGCAATACACACCTTCGCGATCACCCCTTGCATACATATGCCCTCGCGAAAGTCTCAGTGCTATACCATGGACTTGCACACCTAACATTTGGTCCTGTATGCCTTCTTGGGCGCTCGGAGAATGGGAATGGGACGGTAGTTCCTATTGCGAAAGGCTTCGTGGCTAGTTGCGCGGTTGGGGGGATGGAGGAATGTATGATTGCGTTGAGCGGCGGGATATATGGAGGAGACTGGTATCGGGAGGTAAGCTGTTCCGCAGCTTTCATCTCCCTGTGAATGTTATTATTCATGCAATACGCGGTTTCATGTTGCGCGGGATGATCCAGGACACTTCGGTGGAGAAAATCCAGGATGGGACAGCTAATGCTTTGGCCCTGGATGTCATTAGACCTTGCGCTGGTGGGCATACTACGAATGCACTTTCAACAGTGAGGTGGAACGAGCACGTGTCGGGCCACGCAAGTTCGTTATACTGAGTAGAAACGAGGGCTCGAAAGTGGGGAATGAAGGCCATATCCCAAGTGCCTCCAAGCATCGCTGGTGAGATTGCTGCTGGACTTTCGATTGTCGAATCTGCGCTGGGTACTTGCAGAATACGCTTGATGAATCGAAAACGCCTTCCACCATCGAACGTTGCGTATCGTCCTATTTTCTTTCTCCTCGGATAACTGGCTTCGGGACTGTTACTACTCGAGCATGCTTGTTCGGCTGTGAGAGAGGGGCCCCCGCAGTATATAAACGAGAATTCCAACCATCCAACCAACGCCTCATTCGCCCTCTCGCTTCCATCGATCAAATTATCAACTTTTTTCCCATTCGTTTGATTGACTCATTTCCGCTCACGACAATCCGTGGCCCGCCCTTAAGCCTGACGGACAAGTGTATTTCCTGCACATCTCGTTACGTACAGTAGGGAGAGGTCATTTCACCTACAGGCGTCTCTCAGAAACTTGCTGTCTACTTTCATACAGTGCTAATAGTAACGCATTTCATTTTGAAGTACATCTTGATGTATACTATTCACACGAGTACAAAGGCTTTGTGGACGCCCCCACGAGCAAATCGGGAGGGGTCGGATGATAAAAAGTACAGGGAAGGCACCCGTAGAAACATGGGAGGAAATAGTCATGACTAGCAAGAAACGAGACGAATGGTGGCATGGAGGGGATCGAGCGAAACCAAAGTGGGTTGTGTTATTCATTATTCTACCGGGATCTCGACACCAACGTTGAGGATTGCCGAAAACAACTTAAGGTCCTTCAGAGGCCCTTGATGCGCTTGAGAAACCTTTAAAACCCTGTTCGGTGGTGTGACGAACGCAAAGTGCCATTTCGCCATGTCCTCGGGAAAACCGTACTTTTCTCTAACCCCGACAAGCGCCTTCTGGTTCGAGAGCTGCGGTATGTACATAACATTCGGCTCGATCGATGATAGTCCGTTGTCGGAATACTCTTTCCAATTGTTCGGGTGGATGGTGAGAGGAATCTCGGGTTCCTCTTCGCGAAGCGTGTCAAGAGTGGCATTACGAACGAGATTGTGACTTGAGTGCTACTGGGGCTGCCTCTGCGGGCTCGAACCGGACTTCTTCACCATGTTGGGGTGTGGTGCACTGCCAAGTTGATCCTTTGCATCCCACCTTCATACGTGTCTATAAGACCCATAGAGAGGGCGTGTGCGTGTGAAGCTGCGGGGTTGTGCGGTAGCGATAGTCGCCTACAATGAACGTGCTTTACATGATCAGTAGAAAATCGAGGAAGCACGAGAGAAACAGATTAAAGCTACCCCTGTCAGTACAAGAAATAATGCACTTACGTTACACACAGCACGTACTGGTGGGGTGTGGTATATTTCCCCGTTTGAATCCCAGGATTCCGGGGGTGTACTGGGTCATAAAACTCGTAAAGGTCCACGAATATGACAAAATTATCTCCGCCATCGTTGTTTGAGGGGCAGGTGGGCATGGGCGATGGTGATAAAAAATTGAAGCAGTACGAAAGGAGCTGCTCCTTTCGTGAAAATGCATCTATATGATGCGCTACATATCTTGTTACCACGCCCCAGCACTAACGCTGGGATGTGGTGGTGCTCGTTCAGGCGCTGGGTGTGGTTGTATTCGGACCCACCAAAAAAAATACTGCACGTTTTCGGAGAAAACCGGACGCACGTGAAATTTCCACAAGCGCCCAACGAACGATGTTGGCTGGTGTTGCCCCTACAGCTGCGTCCAGCTTGGCACGCTCCAAGGCATTTGACAAATGGTTGGATGGTACCGATATCAGGCTAGATCCTGACACAGACAAGTATGAGGAGTTCACAGGAGGCGTATGGAGGCTTCCCATACGTTTGTTGGAAATAGTACGCATGTGGTTCCCTAGCATTTACTAATGTCTAATACTTGATCTTCTATGTAGGGAAGTGAAAATACGCACCTTACGCCTTCATTCCGGGAAGCAATACAAGAGATCGCCATAGAAATTGGGGCCACTGGCCTTCAGAACACTGCGTATAACCGTCACCTTATCGAATATTTGCCCGTTATCCAGTCTGCGTGGGAGAGGATGAAAGAATTGAAGGAATTTCCGGATTATTCTCCCAAAGAGGCCGACTGGCGTCGACCCATTGATAATCTCATCCAGAACGTCATGGCACATGGTCCTCATTCGTATTTATTGTGTGTTTTTCATATCCATCAGCACCTTCCTGCCATGTCATTTGATGAATGTTTGACGAACATTATTTGATGGACATTATTTGACATTTTTTGTAGGGTTGAAGTTTCCTTGGCCTTAGGCTTCTCCACAGCTAATATCAAGGTCAACCACGCCACCGCTGATACGGTGATTCTGCAGCCGCGAAGACTCGTGTCCGCCTTTCCCGCACGATTGAAGTAATCTAGCTGTTTCGAGCTGCCTCCCTTTGCCGGCCATATTATCCATTTCACAGCCGAATACAAGAGAACTTCTAGTGCCACCAACCAAATAATATACGATTTAAGCACCGCCCTTTATCACAAGCGAGCCTTAGGACTCAAAGCGCAAAAAGTCTTTGGGGCTTCCACTGACAGAGGGACTCGTATGACTGGTTGGATTGCCCACTGGGATAAGGACGTGGTTTGTGATAATATTATGTAATAGTAATTACCCCTAATCTTTGTAAGTCAGCCCACTATCTCTTACGCCGGAGTCTACAACCTTCTCGATCTTCACGGCCTTCTACAATTTTTCCTCTTCCTAACTTTCGCCTCATCACACCTCAACGATTATTATGAAGAACTCCACAAAGTGACTGCGCAAAGCATCAAGATTGCTCAGAACTCTTACAAGGGTTCATGGAGAGCAGACAGTCATTCCCATGGACCTATCGATATGGATCAGAGGGCAGGGGGGGGTGGTCCTGGGGAAGGCAGTGGTGGTGGTGGTGGCAGTCGTGATGCTAGCAGCGGACACAAGGGTGCACTCAAGAGATTGCCTAGTCAAGATCCTCCCAAGAAGCAGAGGTACTCCAAGTTTGTCCAGAAACTCAGCTTCTGGAAAACATAAGTCATAGTTTTATAACTTATTATATAATTGTCGCCCCCCTCAGATGCCTTCACCCTCCATGCACTGAACTTCCTTTTCTTGTCCTCTTTGTTTTCTCACTCTCTAATTCCTCTGCCTTCCCTCAATTTTGTTACCACCCCTCAGTAGACACATAGTATGGCATATGGCTTCATGGCACGAATACGCACTCAAATGCAATTACATCATCATCATATCGTATAATTGAAAAGTCCTTAGTCTCAATCATTCCTTGCACGTCCTCAACGAAGTCGCCGGCTAGATAGATGACACAATCAGGTTCTGCCCCAAGCTTCCAACTATGGGCAGATGTGCCACAACGTTGTAGCGCGCTAGTAACCCGGAGGTATTTGGGCATCTTGAAGGGATGGGTCTCTCGGACGCTACCTTGCTCAAGGACGTAAGGTCGGTCATGACACAGATGACATCGCGCCAAAAGGAACTTGAAGTGTTACGTGCGGGATCTGAGTCTATCCACGATAGCACAAGCACGATTACCCAGTCCATGGGGAACTTGAAAGGTCCGACGACGGGGGGTCCCTGGTCACGCGATAGACACGACGATGTTGAAGAATCGAAGCCACCCGGTCCACGACGCGCCACGTTACTGATCCTGTTGAAGGATTCCAGCAAACCTCGAGAGATAAAGCAGACGATGCCGCACTCACCTTCAAGTGAAGGGTCTGGTACCAAAGACGAGTACTCGACCTCGTCTGCGCAGAGCAAGATTTCAATCGGCATACTTGCGGAGTTGCTCAAAAACGCAGGTGAGGGCGCAATGGAGTCGACATTGTACAAGAAGGGCTGTGAGATCCAGATGTTACCCGGAACAGAACTCGGAATACTACGCGACGAGTTCAACCGGATTTGGTGACGCCGGCTCGAGTTCCCAGTGGACGCAGGTTTTGATGAAGATCTTGAAGCCCTTGATGTTTGCGGGGTACCAGCGATTCGATTCGATTGATGTCCAACATTGGCATGGTGCGGACAAGGCGGATGCCTTGAAGAACGTCCTATTGGGGAGTCATTACGAGTCATCCATGCTTGATGATCATTTCCTTGGGATAAGAGAATTGCCCTAGGAGGCTGGTTTGCATCATGACGACGTCTCGGGCCCCCGATTTGCTGCCCCTGAGAACGACGTATATAGCGTATTCCATCATTGGACCTTCATATTCCCAAGCGCCGCGTATAGTGACTGTACCTCAGAGCAATTCTGCTCATCTAACAGTAGAGACAAGACTTTGGTCCCAGCTTCGGGATCCAGATCAATGAAGAACGTATGAGCAGACGTGAAGTCTTCCCAGAAATTCGCATCCGCCGGGGCTTGGAATTGGAAGGAATCGGATTCTGGTTGGGCACTAACCTTTGCATTGGGCATCGCCCGTTGTTCGATTGTTCATTCAGAACAGTTTGGCCAGGCGCTTGCAATTGGCTTGTGGGGTCATCCCAGGACAGTGAATTGGTCTACTGGGGTCCCTGAAACGCAACACAACATGCTGGAATTTTTATTAGAGAGCATGCGGCAATTTCCGGCCACTTTTTCGGCTCTATCTTGCCCTGTTCAGGACAATGTTACATGGTGCCTCAGCCGTCTGCTCAGTTGGAATTGATTTTTAGGTCTGTTATGCAAGTGGTGCTATAGTGACAGCGGGATATTGTGTGGTATTGTAAAGCAGTCCGTGGAAACCAAGAAATCCCTGAAGAACGGAACGGTAGAACATCCATCGACTACGGACGACGACTAGATTGGGGGTACAGTGTGCTTCGCTGGGAATGCCTGACTCAGAGGGGAACCATTTATAAGAGCACCGCTGGTGAACGGGCGGTCCACGTCCAGAAAATCGGACGTCTCGTGGGTCGGTGGTGGTGAAGTTGGATTTGCCCCAGTGGGCGTTAGGGGAACGATACTTGCGCTTGGAATAGCGGCACCCGGTGTATATTTGCCTACGAACCAGCTTGGAACCCAACCTCGGTTACCTGTCTCCTCTTTGATGGCCTGCGCGCACGAGTGCCACCGATTAGAGTCCAAAAGTATTGGTAGGAAAAGAGCATAAAACCCACATATGACCAATGATTATAACGCTTGAAGACCCTAAGAACGTCACCTCTCACGAGACTAAGCTCATGATCTCCTTTGGCTGTATAATTCATCAACGCGATCCCAGGGAAACTCGTCGATATTATATTCGAAGGCAAGATAGGTGCCTTATAGGATAGTGGTTGAGGACTTCCATTTGGACTGTTGGGCACACGCACTGGAGAGCTCATGCCCTTCGCCTCGGAAACTGCAGAGGCTGGTGGGAGACTAGTCTCGAGAAGACATCCGGCCGGTACCCATCCTTTTGCTGCGTCACCGATTTCCGCCCCGGTACCATCCACATCGCGTTGGACCACCCACCATCCCTTCGTGCGGGACAGGATAATGAATGTATCATCCCTAGCAAAAAAACCACGTCTCATCAGTGAGTGATACCAGGAAGGGATCGAAACAGGGTTGCGCACACTACCACATCAAACTCATCTTCTTGCTCGGCCATATAGGGATAGATCGCAATTGCGTATGATATTTTCGTCCCGTCACCAATAGCTAAGCCATCTTTGACATCAGGATGTGTCGGATGTTCATCCGTTGCGTGCGGCTTAGAACGTGCCGAATCCGCCTGGGCATCTCCGCCCGCGGTGTCAGGCCACTGTAATCCATCCGTATTCACATTCGGTCCTGAACCTTGTCCATTCGCATTCATCTTAACGACCTGGGCCTGTGCGCTGATAGGTTGTAGCACAGGTGGATGATGCAGGCGCGTATTTCGCGTGTAAGGTACACCGGCCGTGTGTGGGGTCGAGCTCCCGCTCCGAGAGGGAGGCAGAAGACTATTACTTCCCCCTGTTTCGCGCAGCCGTTGGCTCTGTTTCTGTTGGGCAACTGCGATGGGGGACCGGATGTCTTTAATATTCCGAAGCATGAAGACAGGATTCTTATTGGCGTCTTTCAGTTTCTGGAAGAGGAGAAGGGGTTTTTCGTCATAGCTCAGGCACCGTTCTATATAGTGACCGTTAGCAGCTCATCCTTTTGAAACCGTCCACGCTTACCGGTACTGCCGTAGCAAATGAACATGACATATTGGCGCCAGTCGTCGGTAATTTTATACTTTTTCAGAGCAGGGGGCAACACTTTCCAACATGGATCGTCCAGGCTGACTTTAAAACTTTTCACTTGATTGTCGGAAGGGACACTCGTGCTTGACGCGACGCCGGCGGGACTAAATGTTGTGCTTGGTGTTATGGTACTAGCGTTAGAGCTCCAGGATGACCCCTCTCGGTTCGGCGGCCGAGACGAAGAAGATCCTTGACTATTTAATGCAGGAGCAGAGGTGGAATGATCTAGAGCTGGGCGGCCAGATTCCGCGCTTGTGACTGGAGCGGTCTTGGGAGCTTTCACATGAGGCTGGGGACACCGATTGAGATATCAATTTTGGATCCTCGTCACCATACACAGTACATACGATGGAAAATGAGACGTCATGTTCTGGCCTATGTGGAGATGTCTTGGGTGACTCGTGAGGTGGGTCAGGCGCTGGGCGCGTTGGCGACTTAACAGGTGAATCGTAATTCGCCCAACGGAAAGACGGTTGTTTCCGCAAGGAAGACTCCTGCAGAAAGACAATCGAAACATAAACCCTGAATACTGAACTATATCAAGGCGTAATAGAGTGATACCTTGGTAGAAAGCGTTCGATGGTTAGATAACTCATCCAGACACGTACTAAGACCATCGTGAAGTTTCCGGTTTTCTTCCTCGAGTACTTGAGTCCGTTGTCCTGGACAATGATGTTAGATGATTTGGTAAAGGTGGCATCAACCGCTACGATTTACCGAGTTCTTGGATCATTTCATACAACCTATCTAGAGACAATCCTTCTTGGCCGGCATTCTCGATGATTTCGGCTTAGAATAGAAGATGAACTTCAGATAGTTGAGCAGGCGATTGTATATTGCTTTAAGCTTACAAGGAGGGACGTAGTGTTCAGGTTCAATAGTGACCCCATGAGCCACTTTGAGATAATAAACCTCTTTGAGAATAGCAAGCCGTTGGCCGACGGAGTGTACGCCGACCTCCTTTAGACCTTCATGGTCGAGAAGCGCCAAGATTTCTCCCGAAATTCCATGTTCTGGAATCAGGGCGTGAAACGATACCCGAGACCGAGAGACGAATACGCAAGGAACACACCAATAATTTGACTATGATATTGTGTGAAGCCCAGCGTGTTGGACAACCAATGATGCACGGCTTCCTCGTCCCAATCTGTTAGCGTCGCTGAGGTCCCGGCAGAAGATGAAGCAGTCGACATTCCACAGGATTAGATCTCTATACCTGATATATGAGATAGGCGCCCTGTAGCGAGGTCCAGGGACGGGGGACGGGAGCGCAGCACGAGGTCGGCTCGTGGTTTGCAGGTACTGGTGGTGGCGGCAGTCCCCGAAGAACAAAATGCCTCTCCAAGAAATCATTCTTGTTTCTGTTGCTCCCACTTCAGCTACGCAGGGTTCTGGGAATGTCTCTCTATACGACCTAAATACTGGGTCGTCCTTGCTATCATTTAAGCAGACCTCCGCTCCACCGCACTGCACTGCTAGTATAGAGACCAGAGATGGCCAAGGTGGTCTCGTCCTCGCTGCCCAAGCCGACAAGTCTCTCTTGAATGTGTACGCATTTCAGAAGGCGGGTATGCTGTAGAAATATTTGCGGATGGATTTTATGTACTTATGCCCATGATTATAGGATCAACTGCACCTCCGAATTGTTTTACCTGAAAAATTAACCTGTTTAACCATTGACCTTCTAGGGAACTACTGCGCTGGAGGGACGAGTACGGGGCGTGTCTACTTGTGGGAAGTAAGTATCAAACACCCTCCAAGTACCATTCTACAATTCATCGGCGAGGACAACAGGTCGCGTCGGGCATACTTTTCAACTCATTTGAGGCACATTATCGCCGCCTCACGACACTCCGGTTCACATCGGACGGTTCGGCCCTAATCTCCGCTAGCGAGGACTCCGGGGTCAGCGTGTGGCCTATTCCGAGGTATAATTCTCCCCCACATGACAAGTTCTCTTACAAATATTGCGGTTCTCTCGCTCGTTCCGTTAGATTGCTTGATAATGTCGTTCAAAATGAGATCCCCGCTCCGTACCATACATTATCAGATCATACATTACCCGTGACTGATATCGTTTGTGGTATTGGCGGATTTCCTCATTGTCGGGTCTTGACCTCCTCCCTCGATAACTCATGCAAGGCGAGTCGCCTCAACCTGTCGGTGGCCAATACTTCAATATCTAACTCTCATGGATAGCATAGCTCTGGGATTTGTCCACTCGTACTCTGCTCACGACCTTTCTATTCCCGCACCCAATTGTCGCGATAGCAATGGATGCAACAGAGCGTACATTTTTCGCTTCGTCTGCCGAGGGACGAATACATCAAGTGAACTTGTTCAGGAAACGCACTGATAAAATCGGCCATCGTTCGAATGTCATGGAGGCAGTCGGTGGAGCCGGCCTCGGAAGCGCCGAGCGCATTGGTCAAGAGGAAGCAGCCGAAAGACAACGGCTGATTGTAGTGGGGTCCGTCTCGAAATCTTCAAGCTTGTGGTAGAGGCTCCCCACTGATTGTGATACTGAAAGGTATCCTGTGACGTCAATGAGTATCTCAACAACGAGCGCGCTTCTTATTGTTGGAACATCTGCGGGATACGTCCAAATATACGATATCGCCTCTCAACAACTCATTCGCTCTATAACGGCACATAAAGACTTTTCGATTACCGCCGTACGTACGATGCTGAAGCCACAGGATCTAATGGGGCATGCCAGCCTAGGTGATCCCAGTAGCTTCAAAGAGCCTATTCCAATCAGATCCATCCCATCCTTCCAACGGACACGAGATCCCAAAACAAGAGAAAATCACGATGTCCTCTTGATACCTCCTGCCCACCCTGCGGTATGTACATCTCCCCCTTAACTTGCCTCACGCTCAAGTATCAGTATTGTTTTGTAGACAACTGTTCCTCGAGCACCTGGACCCACACTTTCGGATCTCGTTGAGGCCCACCGTTTCTTCACTCTGCCTACTCTAGCAGCTTCGAGCACGGCGGCTGTTGGTCCCGCCTCCTCAGCTCGCATCGCTGAACTCGAAGCTGAATTGACCCAAGCACGAGAACAGCTGGCGCGCGCCAAGAATCTCAATAATGCATTGTGGGAGTCAACAGTTAGTGCTGTCTTGGCTGACAGGAAGGATAAGCTTTCAACACCGTCAGCGGAGACCACTACTCCCTTGAATGGCGGGACAGAGGTTGGAGATATTAGTGGCCGAGCAAAGAAGCGAGGGCGTACAGATTAGAATCATATCATGACGGTCTGCGCATAGGGATTCCGGGGGACAAACCACGTACAATTCAAAGCGACATAATTTTAACTAGCTAAGATCGCACGCGTAACGATCATGCCATGTCATAATTGTCAGGGGGTGCTGGAGGTGCTTCGGAAGGTGGAGGGGGTGCGCTTCCCACGGGCGCGAAGATAACATCCAAGGGGGGTGATGCATCTGCATCATCGGCGAGCAGCGTGGCGACTATTGATCTTCCTGCGAATGCACGTCCTGCCAATCCAGCAAGTGCTTTGCCTGCTCCTTCGGCGTTAGCAAATCTCACATAAACGCGGCCTACCCCAGCATTTTCATCTGCCTCGCGAGCAGCAGCGGAGTCTGTGCCAGCGGCGGACCACTTCTTGTCGCGCTTTGAAGGGCGAGGAATCCGAAGGTCTTCTACTGGACCAAAGTTCGAGCATTCGTCCCTAATATCCTCGAGGATTTCTGAATATTCTTGGTCGTCTACAAGATCCTCGACGGTGACCATGTTGAGCATAAGAAGGATGCGTGAATTTGTCTCTGATCCGTCTATAGCCCTAGGTATCACTGTGCGGCGGACGCCCATGGCGCTAGCATACTCTTCCGGGGATGGCATCCCTGGCATTCCGGCCATACCGGGTTTGGCCCCAATGGATGCCCGTTGAACGACCAGAAATCTATCACCAAGCTCCATGCCGTTCAAACCTTGGGTAGCAACATCTGTAACGGAAGGATCCACGTATTCGAAAAATGCAAAGCCCTGATCGAGGTTAAGAATATTAGAGACGCAGCGATGGACGAGAACAAATCAACTGACCTTGGAAGTGCCAGTACTCCCATCTTTAACAAGATTGAACGCCTTGAGCTCGCCGAAACTTTTCAGTAGTTCCATGACCTGTTCTTCGTTGAGATAAGTGGGCAGTCCACCAACAAATATCTTGTTGACAGAGTCGGGAACGTTGGTGGAGACAACACCAGGAACATGGAAGCCAGAGGGTGCAACAGGGTCCGGTCCAGCATAATCCTTAGGCCTACGAATTTTGAGAGGACCACCCTGGAAAATTATTCCATCGAAAGCCATGGCGGCGGTAGCATCTTCAGCAGATCGAAACTGTTCGCTAGGTGAGTCGAATGGTCAGGAAAGAGGCAGATGGAAATTACTCACTTCGACGAAAGCGTAACTCTTTTCATGGTTGATTTGAACAGCCAGCACTGCATCTCCGGGTCCCCCTGTACCGAGACCAGTCTCGACCATTTTAGCATTAAAGAAAGAAGCAAGGTTCTCCTCGTTCGCTTCATACGTGATACTGCCAACGTACAGCCTACGTGATTGCCGAGCAAGATTTGGATTCGCACCACCAACGCCACCGAATGCAGCAGCTTGAGGAAAGTAAATTGGAGCCATTGGAGGAGGTGCATCACTGGGAGGTGGGATTGATCCTGGAACAGGTTGAGTACGGTTGGCGCCTGGAAGATTGAACATGCCTAGAACATCACGTAAGCGGAGAGCGAAAAAATTTTCAGCGTGTTATCTAGAT
Organism: Hydnum rufescens UP504; assembly: GCA_014904985.1. NCBI lineage: Eukaryota > Fungi > Basidiomycota > Agaricomycetes > Cantharellales > Hydnaceae > Hydnum > Hydnum rufescens. The sequence goes on along the minus strand of MU128953.1, from coordinate 36,376 downwards.
GCATACCGGTTGCTTTGGCCTGCATTGCTGAATAAGGTTCATAGCCTGGAGCATGAAGGTCCCAACCAGATGCTTTACGAACACGCTTTGAGAGCGGGAGGGCGCCTTCTGGGGTCGGCGAACGTCGTTCAGGGGTGCCCATGCCTTCACGAAATCCTCCGGCGCCCCCGCCCGGCCCCCTCCGCCGCGACCTCGACGATCGCCCCCTCGTCTGTCGTCATATTCACCCCGGGAGGATCGCCCAGCATAATCGTCATCGCGCCTGCCTCTGCGATCATCGTCATATCGGCCACTAGAGCGCTGAGAGCGATCTTCTCTGCCACTACCCCTAGTGCTTCCATAGCGGTCGTCGCGATACCGATCGTCTTCGTACTCCCGGCGAGAGGACGAGCGATATCCACGGTCATCACGGGACGACCCACCGCGGTCACCTCTGGTACTCGAGTATCGATCTATTAGGGTAAAAGGAGGTTGGGAAATAGAGAGAAGGGGAAATAGGTGGAAGGAAGGGATTGCGGTGGTTAGTCAATACATCTGCTGCCGGCACTGCAAACTTTTCAGACACCACTGGGCAGAAAGCCCAGAGTCGCCTCGCATCATGGAGCTAGCTAGGTGGGTTCGAATAAAAAGAGTTGAAGAGAGATGGAAGAACGTGGCGCTCTGGTGAGCACAAGTTTCTGTGCTACAACGGGGGTATGTTTTGGAGATGGTTCAAGAACAACCATGCCTACCTCGGTCACTATCTCTGGGTATACCAGCCGAGAACGCATCCACACTCATGTCTGCTCAGTTTTGATATCAGTAAGATATTTGTGGAGCAGGGATGTCATACCTTTCGCTGACATTCTTGTCAAATGAGATCAAAAAGAAAGAACGTTTTAGGAGGGTCCTGAATCGGAGTTTGCCGAGAAAACAGGACCTCTAGTGTGGTGCTTGGCTGGGGTTCTGGCGACTCCCCTCCGCCATAAAAGGGACGATGAGGACAACTATAACCGCGAGAGTGGAGCCCGGGTCCCCCATGGTCCTGGATGAACGAAATCTCGGACTGCTTCCAGTAGTGCTGGTACAAACCCCCCGCGACATGGAGTACCTGCACACTTGTGCTTTAGCATCTCTTTCTACCTCTGCATCTCAAAATTTTAAATACGAAAGAACACGTATCAACTAATGGGGTCCACCGCCATGAAAGCACAACAAGAATATGATGGGAAATCTATCACTGATAACCAAGAGATGCAAGGGAAGCAAGAATATCCTCTCTTAATACCTCCTCGAGGTGTGGACCACTTGGCTTCCAGCCCTCACGGAATGCCCGATTAGATACTGTCCGTGAGTTGGTGGCTACTAACGGAAATTCGTCGATCGAAGGTACACTGACGGCCTCGGGGGTGTCAACGAGATTCTTCTGGAAGAGAATAGGGGCTATTCCATGGGAAATATCCCCTATTGCGCACGAATAGGCAGATCCCCAGTAAAAGCGCTCGAATGGATCGGAAGGAGGATGATATCCTGCCTTAATGTCCGCCAAGGCCTTTTCAAATATCAATACGTAGAGTTGTGCAATGTCGCTTATGTGGACGCAATCCCAACGATTCTTACCTGGTTAAGGTGCTGAGCATTGATTGGCAAATGGAAAGCGACAAAGGGTGACCCACCACTTCCCACGTATACAGCACGCCTCTTCTGGATGGAAATGTGCACGAGGGCCGGAATCACTTGAGTCACCTGGTGCACTGGATTCTGTGTTGCAACACCATATATAAGGGAAGGCGCAATCATATAGCTGATAAAGCTGCTGCTTCGAGCGGCATTGAATACACTTATGATGATGGGAGGTCAACATAATATGCGAAGACGTAAATCAGAGTGATAACTCACGCGAGGTCTACAACTCGATGGGGTTGATCCAAGGGAATCGCCTTAATATCTTCGACCTTAGAGTCCTGAAATGTAGGACGATGTTCAGGGCACCTGATCATCGACATAGGATTTGATGGGTCGCTGCTGCTTACATCCCAAATCTTCGCATCCTCTTCAAATTCGCCTGTAGATCCTGATATCACCAGGGCGGTACCACTTTGGTCGAAGATATGGTCAATGTGGGGAACGAAGATATAAAACGAATGGTTCAACCTCGTATGAATGAGAATGGGTAACTTCTTCTTGCTCTTTTCAATACCACGGATGACGGCATTTGCAAGCGCCAGGTCGTCGGCGTCGGCGGCGTTGATAATAATATCAGCGACTGAAGCGGCGCTGGTGATGATCTCGCGGTCGTTTTCAGGGTTTCCCGTGCCGACTAAAGCCTTGAAACCAACGCTGTGAATGGCAGCCACTTTCCTTTGCGAGCGAGTGAATGCGATGTATTCATGCGAAGGATATTTCTTCTTCAAGGCCACAGAGACCGCTCCTGCATTCGAATGTGGTTAAGGAGAGATGAGTATCTATGAGTGGTATGAATTTACCACCAAGGTAACCAGTGAAACCGAGGACAAAGATTGAGAGTGTACGACTGGACATGAGGAATTTGACCGTCACCCCGAAAACTGGCAAGCTTTTATATCGAAGACACCAGGGGGAATCAGAAACAGTTATTAAGCTGTGCTAAAAGTGCCGCATGGCGAATAATAATGATCTGTCCGGTGATGTATGCGAGCATCGGGGCATAAAAACGCACAGGTACCTCCTGGAGCTGGGAGACGGCGCAGAGTGCCCGGCTGGGCCTGTCCGCAGCCGCAACAGCGGCTTCTGACGTTTGATGCTCACTATCTATATCATGGAGAACACATACATCGGCGATGGCGATGTTGAGAAGGGAGGGAACATGCGCGGGGGTGATAATTCATCGCATACAAAATTGAAACAGTCACATTGCAAAATCTACTCACCGCGGTATTACATAGAGATAAGCTACATATAGTACACACCTAAATCCGCCCATCACTAGATCTATGATTCACCAGGAAGCGCCAATTAGAGCAAAGGAAGCTAGCGCCGGACAACTCCCGGAATTGGATTCCCGGGGGCCAAACACCCGAAAATTTACAGGATTTGGCTTCGGGCCACTTCAATGGCCATGAAGGCTGTGAATCTTTCCCAAAACACCCCGAAACAAGTGTTACAGACCTGTAAAGAAAATCTGTGCAGCCCTGGAGGTGTGTGAAATTCGTAACGAGTTGCTAAGATTGTTCGCCCTCACGCCTGGGAAGCCGAAGAATTCTTCGTAAACATTAAGCGACGCCGCGGAGATGATGGTCCATCCAGAATAACAAATTATAGTCAAGTCGTCTATGGAGCCTGAGAGTCGGCGCTAAGCAGGTTGTAAGTCGGCGCTATTCCCGATCCTGACGTTCGGGTTCCCCAGACTGGATTAAAATGTAACGGAAGAAATTTACGCGACGGTGTCACTAGCCGCTTCGATGCCATAGTTGAGGATTGCCGAAACCTGGATTGGTGTGTTGGCAGTTATTGTGACACATGTGACCGCCGCCCCACTCGGCACTTTCCGCGCTTCCATCAGTGTGTCAGCGCGTCGATGATAGAGGTCCAGCATGCCCCGAGTATCCCCAATCCGCCCTCAATCCCTTCAAATGCCCCGAGCATTGCCCAGTAATGCTGTGCGCCCTCACACCCTCCGGTATTGATATGACTGAAATAGCCCCGGTATTCTAGGGCACAGAAAGCGAACTAGCAGGAAAATCGGATGCATGCAGCGGATGTGCGAACCAGGAGATTTGTGCTTCCACTAAACCCAAGGGACCGGATCCTGCGCTCCCCCTCATTCGCTTCGAATGAACGACATAAAGCGGAAGATCTTGGTTCTCAGCGGTAAAGGCGGCGTTGGGAAGAGCACGTTCACCGCCCAGCTTGGGTGGGCGTTTGCTGCAGATGAACACAAGCAGGTGTGACAAATGTCTTTGCATTGGTGGCCTAATAATAGCGGAGCTAAATACCTCTTACGGAAGACTGGGATTATGGATGTGGACATTTGCGGCCCCTCCATCCCGACCATTCTGGGTCTCACCAGAGAGGAAATTCACTCCTCGGCATCCGGGTGGTCGCCTGTCTACGTTCAGGACAATTTATGTGCAATGTCTGTCGGCTTCATGCTTCCCTCGTCTCATGACGCCATAATGTGGCGTGGGCCGAAGAAGAATGGTCTTATCGCCCAATTCCTAAAAGACGTGGACTGGGGCTCTCTCGATTACCTCGTGATCGATACGCCCCAGGCACGTCCGACGAACATCTTAGCGTCGTGCAATACCTTAAAGAATCTGGCATCGATGGCGCTGTGCTCATCACCACCCCCCAAGAAGTCGCCCTGCAAGATGTCCGACGCGAAATAGACTTTTGCCGCAAAGTTGGCATACGAATCATCGGTCTCGTAGAGAACATGGCCGGCTTTGTGTGTCCCGGTTGCAAGAACACGTCCCAGATATTCAAGCCTTCCACCGGGGGCGCAAAGAGGCTCGCTGAAGAGATGAACATCGAGCTCCTTGGATCTGTCCCCTTGGACCCTAGGATTGGGAAAAGCGCGGACTACGGTGTCAGTTTCATGGACGAATATCCAGACTCACCTGCCACTACTGCGTACTTGGATATCATAGATCGTTGAGTCGTTCACCTTCTTCATCTTACTGCGCTCGCGTTAACGTCTGTAACAATAGGCATTTCCGCGATATTAGATCAAAAATAGTTGTAGGAGACCAAACTGTATCGGTGGCATAATTTGCAATGTACTGTACTCCCTTATCTACGAACTGGTAATTATCGCTACATATAAGTGAATGTTTCTATCTAAGGACATGATGAAATTCTATCCAACCAAGGTATTTGTCAAAAGTATACACTGATCAACGTCACATCAGGATGACGTAGCTGCCTGGTCCTTCTTCGACCACTCTGACGGCATAGTACTCGGTGGTGCATCGGCGGCGGCGCTCCTCTCCAAGTCATTACCGCCCAGGGCAAGAGGGCCGTCTCTCGTGACACCTTGGGGATTGTTGGTAGACATCGTCGAGAGCTGTCGCAACAGTTGCGGATGGCCGTATCCGTATCCCATTAATACAGCCTCGTCTACGGAAGTGACTCGCGATCGCGCCGGGACTATGTACGACGCCTGCATCCCATCATCCATCACCCCTTCTCCGAGGCGGGATTGTGACGAAGGCTGCTCGCCATGTCCCAGACGCGCATTGGCAAGAGCAGTAGCCGCAGCGTTGAGAATGGAGTCCCGGCGCTCTGAATATAGAGACGTTCGGCGAGCATACGTTTGATAGGGATCTGTGAACTTGGAGAGTATCGACGATGTTGGAATTTGACCGGCGATGTCATCCTCCGGAGATCCGGGGAAGGGAACAGATGTAATGTTCGCGTTCTCTTCATGAGACAGCTCAGGGTGTTCCGTATCGGGGGACGTCTCGGGAGCCGGGCTGGGGAGAGGAGTAGAGTCTGAGGGTAGGGCTGGTGGTGAGGGGTCTCTTGTTTCTGGTGTGATCGAGTCGCCATTGGCCATAGACACCTGCGGCTTCGGCTCCAATGCTCCGTACTTCCTCGCGAAATTCTAGGACCTCCTTGAGGAGGGACACTCGAAACTGTTCTAGAGTCTCAAGGCGTTCGACCTCGCGCCATCTATCAAATTTGTCCGGACTTTCTGGCTCGTCCTCGAGATCATGATATGCTGAGAAAAAGGGATGCTCCAAAGCTTGTGTAGCGGTTAACCGCTGCGCAGGCTCGAAGGTGAGCAGTTTAGATAGCAGATCCACCGCTGTGATGTCATTATGATAAGTATAAGTGCCACGAGAAGTGAATGCTAGAGTGTCCTACCTTGGGGATCGGCCTTGGGAAATAGCTCCTCAAATGACGTGGATTTCCTATGTGGGAGGCTTCGAATATAAGCCTTAGCCTACAACACGTTTCCATCAGTAGGATGATGCCAAGCAGCTCATAATATTAATAAACTACCTTCTCATTCCCAATCCGTCGCATGGTTTCTTCAGAGGGAGATCCGAGAACGGTCAGTATCAAGACCAGCTGGTCAATATAGCTGTTCAAAAGGCGTTAGTTGGTCATTTCAGTGGGAAATAATGAAGTGTTGACTCTATCCCCTTGAACATAGGTTTCCCTTGCAATAATTCACCGAGGATACATCCAATTGACCACATGTCGACTAAGGTCAGCCGGTCAGCCTATGGAAAATGGGGGACCAGCCAACGAATGGGACCTGTACATACTAGCTGCGTCGTACCGCCCAAAGGACAATAGTATTTCCGGAGCTATATGAAGCGAACGATGTGAGAAATCGAGGCTCCTCCGGAAGGAAATAGGGTGTTCGAACCTCTATACCACCGCGTCGCGACATATTCTGTTAGAAGGGATGGTTCGTCGCGTCGTACGTTCGGGTTATAGCCTCTGCTGAGACCCAAGTCGCATATTTTGAGCTCGCAATCGCTGTTCACAAGTACTACCCAGTGAGCAGCGCGTCAGGAGGGCAGTGTGCGACCAGGGAACGGTCGATGGTTACGACGCACAATTCCCTGGCTTTAAATCTCGATGAATAACATCAGCCGAATGGATGAACTTGATCCCCCGCAGTATTTGATACGTGAAATATCGGACGTGGGCGTCTGTCAGGATCTGGCCACTTCGAATGATCTGGTATAAATCGGCTGTGGCGGACTCATCAGTAATAGTTTTTTTACGTGTATGACTGCGGCGGACCTTCCATCGGCTCCATGAACAGATAGCTATTGGAGGGAAATCGATATTTGCTTGGAGTCGAAATAGAATAAGGAAACTTACATTTCATTGAAGTCTGGGCCCGAAACGTCCATGTCGATAAGACCTGTTATCTAATATGAGGTCTAGATGAAAATCCAAGCTGCGCACAAAAAATCGAGGAGGGTAGATACATTATCGTGGTTGTTAAAATGTCGCAAGAGTGTAATCTCTCGTAGGGCGCGTTTGGCTAGTTGGAGCTTATCGAACACGCGAGTGAGGAGTTTTATGGCAATAATCTCGCCAGTTATTTCGTCTTGGACGGATCTGAAAGGATAAAGGAGTTCAGAACTGCTACCCCCTGAACTCGATATAAGATAGATTCGAACACTACGAGGCCATATGCACCCGCTCCCAGTTCTCTTACCAACTTCCACCTTGGGAGACAAAGGCATACTTCATGAGATTGACAGCACCGTGAAGTTCGACGTTATAGCAATTACCGTTTTTCCACACAAAATTCCCGGCCCAATGCATGGAAGGTGTGGTAGCCACTAGGGCGAGCAGACAAGCACTGTGAGCAAGACAGAGATCCTACGCACACGAACAACTGAAGAACGACGGCCTACCGTTTGACTGGGCGCGCGCCCGACTCCCTGGTGCGGGGCCGTTTTTCGGAATTGCGATCCGTTGCGCGACCTCGAGACTCATCAGAAGCGCACGAGCCATAGGCCGTGGACTCGCGAGAGGACGAATCGTTTTGTTCGATGCCTTTCACAGGCATATCGACTGTGGTAGGGGTATCGGCCGTCGCCGTCTAGGGGGTGGACCAGCAGGGAGGGGTATTGCAGTCGGAAGATAGCCTATAGGGGTGGTAGGAACGTGTGAAGGCTCTCCTTGTGTGCACGATAACTGGCATTCAACGTCACGATAAATCGCAATAGGGGTTTGTTTTGCGCAAGGCTCTCCCTACAGCGGTAAATGACTTTTACTTGAAGAAACATCATTTGGGGTCATTACCAGCCAACTAGCCCATGCATTCATAGTAAGTATTAACAAAATAAATAACGATCAGACAGTGGTGGCGATAGGAGTCAGGGCAGGGGCAGGAGAATCATCATTCCCAAGCACATCCAGTGCTCTTGCTTTCAGTCCCCCCTTCTTGATCACATACTCCCGCAGACCAGACCGTAGGCTGGGGTGCTTCGTCACTACTTCGCTCAGCTGCTCAGGCTGCAACTGGAGTAATGCAGCATACGACGCCGGGGCGATGATCTTTGCGCACAACATAAATCCATCCCACAATGGGCCGAGGGTCCAGATCCTCTTCGGGATGAGCCGGGACATCAGGTTCCCTGCCACATACTGGATCAACGTCTTGTACGTTTTGACAGTTTGTATGACCTAGAGCATGCAGGTTCAGGGAAGAACGGAAGAAAGAAGCACCAAGTGCACACACCGTTCGCATAAACAACACAGGAAGTGTACTGTTATCCACCATTTGCTGCATGGCGACAGCGAAAATTTCCGAAGGGAACAGCTCAGTGAGGGAGAAGCAGATATCAATCGCTGCGCGGAGAAGAATAATGAGTTCCAGGTGTAGCCCCCTAGAGGGAGGATTCACAATTTACCTTCGATCGCACATTTCATACTAAAGCCCTTATTGGAATCGTGCAACAAAACCAATAATTCATTCGGTTTCAACAGCTCGCTCTCCCTCATTCGTGGCATGTTTGATGACACTTTTCCTTGTGACGGAGGCTCAACGATATCGATAAAGACGGATCGGACAAGGGATTTCTCCTCTGGCTTGCCGTTCAACATCGAGACGATACGAGGGAGCTGTCGTATAATCTCCGGTTTGTCCAGCTCTGCGATGATGGGAATAAGGAACCGGGCGTCCAAGTCCCGCTCGACGATCAGACTCTTCACGAGAGCCACAAGGGGTGCACTAGGCCGCCCATTCTCTGTGAGAATCGTGAGCACGCGCAACGCAAGGGATTCTGCACCTGGAGAGAATGTCCGCAAAAGCGTCAGGAGTTTCCCATGGCTCGACCCTAAAGATCGAATGAGTGGAGTGAGTAAATCTTGCATCGCCGTTTGGACCGAGTCGTCCATCCTCCTGTAAGCAAAGAATATTCTATCGAAAATGGTTTTCAGGGTATTAATATCTACTAGATAGGATTCAAGTTGGTACGCACTCATCCAATAATTCGGGACGCTTTACTGATAACGCGAAAAGTAGTTGCACATGTTGAAGAACTTGCGGTGGCCGCGCCGGTAGTTCTAGGGTCTCCGCAAGATAGGGTGTAGTCAATGGAATTTTTGCTTCAGGATCTTGGATCTCCTCTCCATCCTCCAATTGTGTCTGCCCATCTTGCATCTCAGAATCAATGCCCGGGGGTACATCTCCCTCATTACCATTGGTTTTCTGCGTTTCCGGGGGCTTTGATCTTGTCTCTAGCCGTCGTAATAGCCGCACGGCGAATTCCCGGACCTGCTTGTCTATAGGTTTGGGGTCCGGTACCCACTTCTTGACAGTGTTTATTGCCGCGATTCTCGTCATCGTTTCTGGGCATGGATTTATTCAGCACGGCACCACGACGATATCGCTAGAGAGGATAGTCATAGCTCACCTGGATGCGTCGTCAATTCAAGAAGTATCCTCAGGGCCTCAGATCGCACTGGTGGTCGCATGATCACCATTTCTCGCAGGGTATTAAACCCAGGAGCAGTGCTACAGCACAGGGAATCCTCAGTAAAGGTAAACACGTAACGCGGTCAACATTGTACAAGAAGAACGAACGTGGACGAATTGACACAAAGTTCTCTGAGCATAGAGAATACGGAATTCGGGATCAAAGGAAGGTCCATGAGGAATTTTGTCAAAGTCTTGTCGCTCGGGTCCAGTCGAGGACGATACGCTTCCAGAAGCCGTTGTAACCACACTTCGAAATTTCGGCGCTAAAATGGGGAGAGTCAGCCGATCTCCACAAAGACATGAAAATGAAGGGATTCAAAGACCTGAGAGAGATTCAGATTCCGAGCATTATCATTGTACCATTCCTCATTCATCCATATTGTGGCTAATCGAACTCTGTGGCCAGTTAGGATAGAATCATGTCATCCCTTAAAAGGGTCGCTTACCGGGATGGAAGGTCCACTAAAATATGGTCGCATAGAACTTGCCGAAGTTGATCATTTCTCCGGCTCGCTTCATCGTCTACTGCGCGCCCCTTGCCTTTCTTGTCCATCTCCATCCCAGACGAATCTTCCTCCTCACTCTTCACCTCACTCTCCCCTTCCAATTTCAATCGCAAAGTATCTGAGGTGTCTGAACTCCGTTGCCCCCGAGTGACCATCCGCACTAGCAAAAGCATCCACATCTCCGTCGGAGGCAGGCCTTTCAGGACTGGATTACTTAAGCCAGCATTCTTCCTGATATTGTTATCCTCTGCGTCGTCATCCTCGCTTGACAGCTTGATGGCACGACCATGCTGAATCTGCTCCGAGCCAATCGATGCTATCCGTGTCATTGTAGCTTTCAGGAATCCATTGGTAGCGGCTTCATCAAGTGGAGAGGGTGGTGGGAGTTCGAATGTGGATGCGCGCAGTTGAATGGCCAGCTCGTCCGCTTCTGCATTCTCTTCCTCCAGTTTACTATCCCGAGCCGCACCGGCAAGCTGGAAGAACCGATGAGGTATTCATGAGTGCCTACTATGACAAATTAATATCGAAGCACAAACCTCCAGTTCCCTATTTAATCGATCGGGCTCATATTCCATCTCTTCATCATCGATATCAAGTTTAAGAGGGTCAAGTGGATCGTCCCTTGCGGCGGCAGGCCCGGCGGTCAACGGATCTTTAGCTCTGGTCTGAGCGACTCGGTGATCTTGACGATATCCCTATCAAGTGACATAAGCCATGAATACTAAGTAGAGATTAAATGACAATGGATCCAAATAAAATAACCTACCGCAATGGCAGCGGTCAAGGTAGCCTCGGGAAAATGCTGCAGGTTTGCGATGATCAAATCAGTCACAAGACTAGCAGGCAGATCCGCAAAATTGAAATTGGCGAGGGCATTCGACACCGCGACCGTCCCCTCTCCCGCTCCACTATCCACCCCTGTCCTAATAACACGAGAGGAGGGACCAGCAGAAGCATCAGCCTCGAGTCTTATACGCTTCGTATCTTTTCCATCTAGTGTGGCGGACGACACACGTTTATTGCGGTCAGACTCTGCTGCTGCTGCTGCTGCCGCAGCAGCGGCGGCGGAAATTCGAGCGCTTTCAGTGCGCGCCGCTTGCCTCATTCTTTCATTGATACGCTCAAGCGTATTGTTGATCTCCTTCATGTATGGTTTCCCTATCCCGGATCTACAGCAATAATTTAGAGGCATCGCTATCAGTAGAAGGGCTAGTCAAACAATTAGAGACGCACCGAAGGATGTGACCAAGTAAGGTAGCGACTGCTTTCTCTGCACTCTTGATTTTGAAGGCTGACTCACCCGCGAGTTTCGCAGGTGTCCAATTTGACAACGCTTCGACGATAAATTGCAGAAGCGCTGGGCGCAGTTTGGCGAGCGCGCCAAATGTACTAATGATGGCGGAGATGAGATCAGGATTCCTAATCAGACCGCAGGTTTCAGTCAGTCTTCACAAGACGGGAGGGATCAGGAACAATACGCGTACGGGCTAGTGTACAGAATAGTAGTGACGAGTGTGAGTAGGCGTGTTCCTTCCGCTTCGAGCACAGTGGTATTAATGAAGGGGTGGTCGGAAGGACACGAAGAAAGGTTTGGGTCAGATCTATTTTGAAGCTGATTGAATACCATTGAGTGAGTGATTGGCGGGATAGGTGACCCAAGTGCTCACCCGGGGATCACTAATCCCCCGCGTCTGGACGAGGATAACGCGCTGAATAAATTTAAGAGCCCCTATACGGACGCCTGCTTTCGCTACCGAAGTTGGGGACTCGACGAAGTCGATAATGCGTCGTTTGGCTATTGTCAGGACGTCCCAAGGTTGGCGGTTAGCGCGATTTGAGCATCTGGGAAACAGTGAACCCAAAGTGGTTAGAAACCCATTGAAATAAGCCCAGAAAGACGTACTGCACACGAAAAACTAATGGATAGATACTGCAGAAGCATTGTATGATTAGTTTGAGCAGCGCAGTGCTGTCCGCACTAGCCAGCAATGCCGCGGATAGGTCCAAGCACTCGGAAGCCACTGCATGACACGGGCACGCGACATTAGGGATATATTTTGGCAAACGAAAGATCGTTGCTGAGCGTACGTTGTGTGCGTATGTCGAGACTTAAGCTCTGGGCGGAGAGAGCGAATGAGAACAACTCGATCGTCCATCTCTTGAATAGTGAGTCCTTTGCGTTCACTGAACTTTGAAGAAGTGTTGGGCACAAGCTAGGAATGGCTGTTGGCTGCTGCTCAAGCAGGTTGCGGAGAGATTTCAGCCCACGCGACTGCTCGGGCGAGTCTGGTGGACAACTCAGGGCATGCGAGAGCACAACAAAGGGTTCCTGGGATCCCATCGTTGCTTCGTCCATTGTCGCTGCCTCGCTGTATAGATTGTTTTCTGACTCGTTTGTCTCTGTCGCTCTATACCACTTGCGAAACTAGGCCAAAGCCATTGCCCTCTCGGATCTAACCGAGGCCTTCATAGAGACCAAGTAATGGTGAGCCTCATCTCATTCGGGTTCACTGTCATTTCTCTTACGGTCGTGGGGTTCAGGCTTCTTCCCAATCCCAGGGGATTCAAACTCTTCTCGAAGCCGAGAAGGAGGCTGCAAAGGTCGTCCAACAGGCCAGACAGTGTCCGTTCTTCCTTGTACCTAAATTATGCATTCTAGCGTTCATCTACGTCTTTGCAGATCGTCTCCAGAGACTGAAGGATGCACGATCACAAGCTCAGAAGGAGATAGAGGAGTACAGAAAGACGAAAGATGAAGAATTCAGGAAGATCGAGGGACAGGTACACTCGCTTCCTTTCGTCACTCTCCCGTTCAATCTACTCAGGTCACTATTACAGCGCAAGGGGTTGATCGAAACGGCTCAGGCTACCGTAGACAAGGAGACTGAAGCTAAACTCAAGGTGGTACAGGAGTCGCTCACAAAGAACAGGGATGCTGTCGTGAAGAAGCTCCTTGACCGTGTGGTTCTTGTCAGGCCCGAGCTGCATCGTAATCTCACCAAGCTACAAAGTCAATAATCGCATATGCTCCCATGTAATCACGTTCGGCCATAGTCACAATAACATTCGGCGCATTAAGGGGTCCGCTGGCAATTGTTGTCGTTACGCTTCATACAGGCTAGAAGATCATAACATATGGCATAGACACAACATAGCGAAACCTCCAAAACCTTTAGATTCATTTCGAACCAACTAAAACCGCCACATTCGGCCAAAGTCTACTTCAATGGGATGCTATACAGACAAGGAATCAGTATGGACATGGAGGAAGATCTAAGGATTGGAACCCACAATCGGGAGGAATGTGTGGCACCGATACCAGGGCGACCATGCTTGACTGGCTTGTACGAGATGGAGAACTCGGCAAGATAGTGACCAGTCATTTCAGGCTTGATTTCAACAGAGTTGAATACCTTGATGGTCACTCGAGGTTAGAACAATCCCCTCATCAGAGCCAACGATACCCGACGAACCTTGCCGTTGTAAATCCCGACCACACTACCGATCATCTCTGGGACAATGATCATATCACGCAAATGGGTCTTGACGACGGCAGGCTTCTCATTGGGGGGTGCTTCCCGTTTAGCCTTGCGAAGTTTCTTGATGAGACCCATTGGCTTGCGCTTCAAACCGCGCTGGAATCGTCTCCGTGCGCGTGCATGCACCAAATTGACAAACTAGACCCCTGGTTAGGCGGACACACAATAGTTGCACAGGGAAATCAAGGTCATACATCTTGGTTGTCCATGTCGAGGAGCTTCTCGAGCTCAACGCCACGGTAAGAGAATGTGCGGAAGGTGCGCTTTTTCTTCATCTCAGCCGCCATTGCGGGGTCGGTGACGATTTCTGAATCGGCCTGATGGGGACCACCACATCACTGTGAGTCTGTAGCATTCCACATCCTGACAATTGCTGAAGCACTACGCACCATTTTACTAAAACGGAGAGGGTTAGAGGCTAGTACCGGATACAAGTGGTGCGGAGCTGTATAGGAGCGTTCGGCAGTTACCGCTTTCTTTCAACTTCAAAAACTCTTACGGTGAAGATCGCCTGTCCTCCCCCCTGGGATTAAACGTAAGGTCTACGTTCTTCTTAATCAACATTGGAGAGTTCGCTAATGGCCTTTTTTCAGCGATTTGCGACTGCCGTATCCGAAATTAACCTTACTTTCACCCCACCCTATCGTCAACGGTGAGTGGCATACTCTCGAACGAGCAATACCCAATTAACTCTCTATCTAGATGCGTTATATCGCTGCATATCTTCTCCTGCAGACCGGAGGCAAGGCTAACCCTACTGCGGCTGACATCACGTCTCTACTTGATACTGTTGGTATCGAGTCCGACTCTGAGCGTCTGAGCAAGCTCTTGTCCGAACTTGAGGGCAAGTCCATTGCTGACCTGATTGCTGAGGGCTCTTCCAAGCTCTCTTCGGTAAGTCTGCGCCTCCAAAAGTATCATGCGTTTTGATTGAAGACGATCACGTCAGGTGCCTTCTGGCGGTGCAGGTGGTGCGGCTGCCCCGGCTGCGGCTGCTGGTGGCGCAGCTGCGCCGGAAGCTGAGGCGCCTAAAGAGGAGGAGAAGAAAGAAGAAAAGGCAAGCCTTACATCTATTACTTTTATGGAAGCAGCGGTGACCGTTGTGTTTTACAGGAGGAATCAGACGAGGACATGGGCTTTGGGCTATTCGATTAGAGGGTGTGTAATTCCGATCAATCGAATTCGTGTTTCCGCCATCGTGTGGCTTGGTTGCCTTTCCTTTTCCGTCGTGGCGATGAAAAATGAATGGCTTCGTAGGATTTTAAACTCTCACGCCAGAAACGGTATCCTAGAGAGCAGTAGGAGGGATGTGAGGAAAAACACAGAAAGGCTTACCGAAAATTGGGATATTACGTAAAATTGAGGCTACTAGTTCCTGAAGCCGGCGGGAGAGATCTTATTTATTCCTCCAATTCTAAAAGTCTTTCGGGTACTCCCTCTCTCCTGCCCTCTGCTCTCGTTCTCTCACCATGTCTACCTCGTATCCCCCCCACTTGCATCCCCAGCAGCAGTCTTCTTCTGAAGATGCACCTCACCCTCCCAATCAACTCCCTGGAAAGAGGAAAAGACTACTCAAGGTACGCCTACGCTCCATTAAGCTTATTCACGCCATCTTCACTCGCCACATCCAGGCCTGCGAGGCATGTCACAAGAGCAAGAGGCGCTGCGATGGCCAGTGTAAGTGTTGTGGCCACTGCCTCTCCATCTGCTCATCACAACTATCCGCGCCTTATCAGGCCCTTGTCAGAATTGGTGCGACTCCCAACAAGCAGGCTCATCATCACACAAGCTCAATATTCGTTCCTCAGTGATTTTGCCGGTAAGCAATGCGTCTACAAGGACTCGACTGGCCGGATGGTCCCACCCCCATACCCCCGGGTTCCGCAATCGACCTCCTTGTCCTCTGCTCACCCACCTGTGCCAAAAAACGCGGTCAATTCCACCCAACAATCCTCGACGTATATTGTCTCAAGCCGCCCCAATCCTCTAGGATCCGGTCTTGTACTTCCTTCCATTCAAAGTTTGTCCAACGATCCACCTTCTCTTGATCTCACTCGCCAATCCCATAGCAATTCTATAGCTTGGTCTCCTGACAATAGTGCGCCTTCTCCTCAGCCCATTCAGGACCTATCGACCATGCTTCACGATGTCGGACTCGACCCGCATTTGTGTCGGGAGCTTGTCAATTGTACGTATCACTTAACTTCCGTATAAAGCCACTTCTCTAAATACCCTCGATCTCAGTATTCTTCTCCCACTGCCACCCTCAGAATACCATGTTTCATCGTCCAACGTTCCTTAATGCACTGGCAACTGCTCAGATCCCCAAATACCTCCTGATTTCTGTCTTCGCTCTAGCTGCACCTTTCAGTCTCCATCCATCCCTTCGAAAGCCCTCGACTTCTGGTGCCGGCTCAATCCCGCATTGGCAGACAGGTGATCGGTTCGCACAGAGAGCCGTGGCTGAACTCCGCTCCTATGGCCCACCAGATGCTTGTGGGCGTATCTCAGCCGCGAACCGCCCCGGCGAGGAGCTCGAATTCTCGCAAACCCTATGCATCCTGGCCTTGCATGAATGTGCTATGCGACGACCAGGCCACATCCATCTCAAATATATGAGCCTTGCTCTCAAGACGCTTGTCGAGCTGGGAGTCCCTGAATGGGACGTGTCGGATGAAATTCCGCCCACTTCGGAAGCCACAGCGTTGGCCCCGGGTCATTCAGCTAACATGGCTCATCCAGATGCGAATGGAATGTGGCGTCGCCGCGAATGCCACAGACGCACTCTCTGGGTCATTCACTGGACTAACATGCTTGCTTCTGCCTTTTCCCTCACTAGCATTCGATTCAGAGAGCTCGATGTAAGGCTCTATTTGCCCATGGATGAAGGGGCCTTCGACATGGTAATGAAGGATGATGTAGTGCCGGAGTTCCTTACCTTGAAGTCCGACGGACCCCGAGCGCGCACGTATATCTCCGAATTCGGTCATCTTCTTCGTGTCACGCTCATCTATTCGCAGATTATGAGCATATTCTCTGAGCGGAGTGAAGCAAGCCGTCGCCGTAGTGGGAACAATGGGGAAATGCATCAACCATTTGATGCATTTCAGACATGGGACGCCGCCCTCGAGGTGACATGACTCCCCCTCCCCCTTTGTCTAGTGCAACTGAATCATCTAACCAGCTAATCCTTGGTTCACATTCCCCTTACAGAGATGGCGAGCCTCGCTCCCTGACCGTCTACAATTGACCGTTGATAATATCGATATGCATATGGCCAGTTTCGAATTTGGTGGTGGTGGCTCCGGACCGTGGGCGTTCATGTACATGCATGCACTTGCCCAGTGCAGCCTACTAGTCCTCTATGCGGTATACCAACTTTGGCTCTCTTCTAAAGTATTCATCTTGAAATCAGACCCACGTGCATATAGGTATTCGAACTTGAAAGCAACCACGAAGCAATTCAGAAGTACGGGAGAATGCGTGAGAATGCTCATAATATTCTCCTCTCTCTCATGAACCGATTGGGCCCTCGCGGTCGGTCTTCGATTTGGTTGGCTGCCCTCCTTCTGGTGCGTGGGAGATGGTTGTCTTTTGTCATCAAGTTTCTGATGCAGCGTGGCTGCAAAGCATGTTGGTGGCCATGGCCCACCTGTGAATGAAGATGCTCTTCGTCGCTACGCGATGGACTCCCTCACAACGAATCTTCTGAAAGAGTACGAAGGAAACTGGGGCGTGCACCCCTCTGAACTTTTCTCGCTTGAGTTTCGGGCTCACTGGATACATGATGGTCTGGACGCCTCTCAATTCCATCCATCTTCTTCGGTCATGAGTACCTCGCGTGGCGTCTCGTCGGACACAGAGGATAATGGAAGGCAGTCGTCGCAACATCACCAACAACTAACCAGCAACTGCCCCAACCCCTGTTTGACTGCAATTTCAAGCAGTTCGTGTATGCCCCTCCCTCTTCAGCGCCAGATGCTCAGTGGGCCCAGTGATATGGACGAAGATAATCCCGATGTGCCTCATGCGCAATATACACGCTTCCGCGACGAGCTGACGCTTCCCCCACTTCGAAATGTACACAAATTCGCCGACAGTATTACCGGTGGTGGTTATAGTTACCCTCACCAGGTACAAGACCCAAGATACCTCGAAAATGATTCCGCCCCGTCGTCGGTGGAACCACGACGTCGTGGACCCATCGGTATGCCCTGGCTCGCAGAAGAAGCACCCAACAACGTGAATGTCCGTCCGCACGGGGGCCGATAGATCGTTCACTCCTTGACCCGACTTGGAGTAAAATCATCTCACGACATTTTATTTGAGCGCTGCTCATGATCTGGGTCATGGAACTCCATTTCCTTCCCTTGATCACCTTTCCTTTCCATTCGAGCAGAGAAAACACCCCTTGCTCTTCCTCTTTGCTGTTCCGCTCGAGTGTTCAATCGCTATTGTGGAGGATTATATCCATCCCCCATATTTCTTCTATTGTTTTCCGTCATACCCCACTATACTCCCCCCCTCCATTCCTATTTCCCAGCTCTGAATCTCCACCGCTCAGTTGCTCCAATGTGGAAAGTGAGCCGTACGTACCTCTTCTCATATTCCTGTCCTCAGAGAAACCTTGTCGTCTCTGTTTCCCCCTTCTCAATTTCATGGTCCCTCTTGTATGGGTAACTGTTTCCTTCCGGGTATACGGCCGAGAATAAACATCACCATTAGCTTTGGTAAACCCCTGAACCGTTAGCTTCTCAGATGCACAAGGGTGCAGGTGCATCTCGACCACAGTATTCATCACACATCTGGATTCGCGACCTCGATACTTCTCACTCCGCGCCCCACAGTTGGTCACCCACCTCCACCGAGAAAAATTGAAGAAAAACGAACAAACCAGAAGGCCGAAAAAAAACCCCTCGGAAGGACATAGTACTTTATGACACTTGCTGTAACTTAGGAACGGATTGGCAAATTTCGCAAGACAAAAGGGGTTCATGAAGGGGGGTCTGCCACACAGATTCGCCAGTAGTCTACAACCTCGCACCCCACGCCCACCTCGCTGCACTAAGCAAGGGGAGAGGGAGAAAATCGGGAAGATCGTTCGGGTACCAACACGGCGAAATTTTTCTTGTTCAATCGAGAATGTTCGGAGCACAAGCATGGCTCCCAAATCTAAATCCTGTTTATAACGCAGGCGTATTGAACACGGGGCGGGCGAGGACAAGGACGATAAAGTTGGGCGACGTGATTACAGGCCTGCAAAACAAACCTGAACAAAAAAAAAAGGACAGAACAAAAAAGGCCCTCGTCTTAACGATAAGGATCAAAAATACAAAACAAAACAGAGCATTATGGGCCATGTACTGATGCAATATTCGCCATGTCACCGCCTGGCTCTTGCAGCCGACTTGGTCGCTTTGCCCTTGACGGGTGACATCGTGGACTGTCTCGAAGGTTTAGGTGTGACACTGGAGCCATGTGCAATCGACGACCTGGGAGTAGTGCGATGACGCGCGACCCCGGATGGTGGTACAGACGTCTCCTCGTAGGCATCGTCCTCGTCAACCACGGGAACTCTGCGGGCTTGGGCGAAAAAAAGGACTGTTTCGCGTTTAGAAATGTTCTTTATATAATACTGATTGCCCCGTGGGACGAGGAATGTACCACCTGGTGCTATTATCCAGGACTGTTTGTGGATCGTGACGTTCACGGCCCCACATAGCAGAAAAACACCTGAAGATGCCGAATTTCTGGGTCATGGCCACATCGGGGGAAGGGCATAAAAAGATTCTCACATATGTATTGTCCTTCGTGCCTTTCATTGGCTTTTCACCATCCACTGGAAGCACCAGGACTCCGGCCGCAATGAAGTCATCATCACTGAAGATTTTCTGGTAAGAAAATGTATTTGTACTGTTGGCAGCCTCGGGCTCCATCATTGCAGCAGTGTACACCATACCTACGAGCGAAATTGTCACATTAGATTGTTGCGGATATTCGAGCGCACGTACGTCGCTCTTCTTCATCTTGTGTTCCCCACTTCACAGCGAGACCCAGGGGCTGGGTGTTCTCATCCCAGCCAGACTCCGGAGGCAAGAGATTCTGCCTCCTTGAAGAGGTCCCTCGTTTTCGTTTGTGCGATCCACCCAGGGCTTGGGGATTTCTTTCGGGATTGTAAGGAAGCCTTTCAGGACAGGACATGGGCCGGTCCATCCTCAGCACGACCCAGAATAACACGCTCGCCTCGCCAATACTCCAAGGGTTTAATCCGAACACGCGTACCCCGACGGACATTCCCCTCAGACTCCGAGGTGGCTAATAGTAAGCGCGACTTGAGTGAGACAGAAAAGGTTTGAGACGGGACGAAGACATACCGGCCCGCCCATGTGTCTTGACAATTTTGGCCTTTGGCTTGGTCGGAGAAGCGGCCTTCTTCCGTTTTGTCGCTTTGGGGACAGGCTTATCTAGGTTCGCCGGGGGTTCCTCGGAGTCGGAATCGGGAATTGCATTTAAACCAGCCTCAATGTTATCCTCGATACCATTATCGTCGTCGTCGTCGTTGATATTGTAGTCGATGTTCCCTACGTTTCCTTCTTCCTCCTCTCCGACAGGACTGAGCGCCTTTGGCTGTGACTTTCTCACAACTTTGCCTTTTGCGTTCGACGAATTCTTCAAAGGTCGCGTGTCTTCTTCACTCTGCTCTGCCGCCTCCATGGGCTCGGGTGGTAGGTCGAATGCGTTGGCATTGGACTCGCCGCTGGACGATCCAGGGGTAGGAAAAGGCGAAGATTGATTCTCGACGCGAGACGTCCGGAGGGGGGAATCCCCATAGTCGATATCACGAAAACTTGGGGGCTGAACTGTGCTATAACGAGGAACGGGTCGAGGCCGGCTGGTACCAACAGCCGCTCCTCTGAGCCCGGAGGCCATAGAAGGACCTGGACCAGAAGTAGCCACGGGCGAAGGGATCGAGTCGAAGTCCGTCAATCGAGACTTTTCAACACGTCGACTCAACGATCCTATATGTCCCACGCTCGATGGTGCGGTCCCTAGCATAAAGGTTAACCATCAAACAAGGGTATGCTACAAAATGTGCTCACGAGATATTGCTGCAACATATTTGGAGGGCGTTGGCCCAGCAATGTCTATTAGGATAGCATCCTTGTTAAAAGCAATTTTATATAAATCGAAGTCATACCACGCACCTTCTGTAAACAGATCCACAGGGCCTTGGCCTCTTGATGGCCCACTCGGAGTACGATGGCTGGTCGGTATGCTCTTCTTTCTCTTGGCAGACGGCTCATTAGCCTCGGCCAACTCGGCAAAGTCTTCGAATCCATCATCGTCCCGGTCGACTTCCTTGATATTCTGGCCTGTGCGCCTATGTTTTGCACTGTTGGCGTGCGGACCCCAAATAATTGCACGAAACCACCCGGGGGCTCACCTGCCCTTGCTCCGATCCTCCGAGTATGGCTGTTGGGACAAGTGCTTGTTCCTAGACTTCGAAGTGGGTGTCCTTACCGTCCTGGCCATCCGCGCGATCGTGTCTTGAGTATGTTGAACCGGATGCAAATAATTGACGTACACATCATTCAACAAACTTAAACGTGAATCTCGCGACTAGGTGAAGTTACATGGAAAAGACGGGGTACCGTGTACTATTTAATAGAACAGAGTGGACGGAAGAAGGAACCGGGGCTATGATTCAAGAACAGAGCCAATTTCGGAGTTGAAAGAGAAGTACGAAGCAGTGAACTACAAAAGTAATAATACTAAGAAATCGCCCAAGAGGCGCAGCGCGCGAGAGTATACTGAGGAGGCCGCGACGAACATATAATGGATGCGGGTGACGATTTCTGGTTTTTAATCCAGGACTGGTTTGTTTTTGTCTGGACAGTGTTGCCGAAGCACGGTCGGTATTCAATCCTACGATGTTCAAGGTCAGGCCTCACCAAATTAAAGGTAGATGAAGGAGGAGGGAAATTAATGATCAAATTATAGGCACTAGTCGTCTGCATAGTATGAAAGAGGCGACGGTGAGTAGACCAATCAGAAGGACCGAAATTACTCTTCAATCCAGATGAAGAGTACAGTCCTGGGGTTTACAGATGCAGTAAGGCACCCAGACGGATCCTTTGTAGTGTGGCGAACGAACCATGTAACCACTTCTCCGCGGTCTCCGGGTGGTGTTGCAATATTACTTGTCCAGCTGAGGCCTCCAGATACAGCACGTATTAAAGGATCCGTGTTCGCATCACCGATGCTGGCCATTGCGAGACGTTTGCTCAGGCAAGTCGCGAGTCTAAGGGCGTACCCCGCTGGATATGAGCATGATATCCTATAGAGGGGACCACTTCGGGGTGGGTGGAGCGAGAATAGTGGATTTCTGCCCAGATTTCTCGGCAGTGATGTGATGATCTCGAGGGGCACGTAGACGAAATTCATTAAGGACACCTAGGGTCAATGACAGCTAGAATGGTGAAGGACTCATCCGTATCAGAATATTTGGCGAGAACCAAAGCGAAATTAGCAGAGAGCGAAGGAAGAGGATATCGCCAGCTATCACTGTCCGCTGAAGATACCAATGACCGAGAGCAGGATATGCATGGCACTGTCAACATCCATGGCCACGAAGCTGGAAGGTGGAAGATTTAATCTTGCGATGGCAAACCAGGGACTTGGACACCTTGTTGTGGGGCCAAGCCCCAATTACACCAAATTGCTCCAAATTGCTCCCAACCATTATAAGCTCCAGATTATGAGGATCTCCACGACGATATTCTTGGGGTTTGGTCCTTGGTCCTCGGGGTGGGGTCGTGACTCAGTGCAAGCAATCCCAATGGTGTCCATTGCGATGTGGATTCTAGAGAACCATAAGACACCCCATGTCTTGGAGCCCCGAGCACTTGGGTAACGAATGTTTGCTACACTTTGTTCTCGTATTGGTTCCGGCGAAACTACAGGAACACTTTCCGCTCAAAAAAAACGACAACTTTTGATATTCTCTTGTTTCCATCCATCCGCATACGCATATATCACGACGAGTCGAGATGTCAACCCAAATTAAAATCATGGGTATGGTGGATGGACAGATCCGCCGTACTAACTTCGTTTAGCAAGAGGCAGAAATGCATTTCTGCCCCTCGCGAATTCGGGAGGGATCAATTTCGGCTCGCCTGTTCTTCCTTTGTGGCCGTGGTTTTCACTTCCGAATCTAATTGCGGCATCTTTATTTCCTCTTGCTGATTCCAAAATGGAGACCAAGTTATTGTTGCTTTTCGAAACGAGGCAGCCCTAAGTAGTAGATCGTAGGTATGGAGAGGTGCGAATTAATTGCAAAGGCTAGCACCACAGATCTAGAGACCTTGATGATCATGGTGACGCGAAGGATATGGAGAGCGGGGCCGCTGAATATGCATTCCCCTTTGGGTAATATCGAGATCCGAGCTCGTACTTCTCTTTCGAAGAGAGACAGAGAAGGTGCCACCATACAGTCCACCGTGAGGCCACAGATGGAAAAATACCCCCTCGGGCCCCCATTTCCCTTGGACTGGGGCCCCACGGAATGGATGTCAAAGCACTGTAAATTGTCGCTGGGTGGTGCAGCCTACGAATCTATTTCAATTGGTGGGGCCACTGTCGCTATTAGGATCTCTGAAAATTAAATGGCAACAAGCCATAAACGAGAATCCATCTATAATATTAATCTCCATATCAATAGGCGGGATACAGAATTGGTTTTAAGCGAGATAAATATTGAAAGAGGGAGCTTAGACACCGGGGGATGAGTGCAATTGGCTGCCGAAGGCAGCAATATAGCACTAGTGAGATGCTGCGATGAAGGTGATGACAATTCGTAAAGAATCGTCTTTCCATATGGAGACTTGGAATTTCGAAGCATTCCTGTTCTCCTGGCATGAAATAAACCAAGAAGACAGGGTATTGTCTTAGAGAGGAAGGACGGGTTTGTCACGGCGTCACGGTCACGCCGCGCGGTCTCCTTGATGGCTGGAACGCGGTTCGCATATGTGCGCTCGTACGAGCAGCCTGATCCGCTGTTGCCCAATACATTCCTTGTGGTCCGAGTGGACGGACACGGCTTCCATAGGTCACCGCCCTCTCATGCTCTCGCGTCTAGATTAAATCTCACAGTGTCATTCGGCAGGTTCTCCGATACCCATGGATTTGAAAAACCCAACGATATGCGGGCGTTGGAATTGATGAATCATGCTGCGAAGGATGTGATGGAGGCCTATCCCGACATCGTGCTCGCATTTGGGGAGAGCGACGAATTTAGGTATTTTGTTTCACTCGGTCAGTGGTCGATAGGACGGAGAGCTCCTGACCGATGCGTTGTGTGTAAGTTTCATGCTGCACAAGTCATGCACGTTATTTAATAGGAGACACAGGTGTGGGAATCATTATATATAGGCGGCAATATGGAGCTGACTCCCGTATAAGTAAAATTCTGACATCGATCACGTCACATTTCACGTCCGCGTACGTATTTCATTGGTCTGCTCACTTTCCTAATACGCGACTGGAGTACCCACCGTCGTTTGATGGGCGCGTGGTGGTGTATCCTACCGAGCGTGAAGTGAAGGATTATTTTGCATGGAGACAAGCGGACAGTGGGTTGTGGCATCGAATTCATTTGTACATTGTACTGACACTGCTCTTGGACGCATCACAGCGCATATCAACAATTTGTATAATACCACATTTTGGGCACTGGTCCACCGGGGCGGATTGAGCACGGCAGAAGCGCACTCTCGGCTCAAAGTAAGTGGAATATCGGTTGGCTGAACTATTGGTGCGTCTATTATTCATTTCCAGTGGCTCCGCACTCGGTTATAGGGCACAGTGTCGAAAAACAAGCACGAAATTCTATTTTCGCAATTCGGGATTAATTACAATGTGCTACCGGCAATATATCGGAAGGGGAGCGTATTGTTGCGTGGCGAAACAACGACAACACCAGGGGCAGCAAGAGACGGGCAGGAGGGGTCAGCTGAGGGGGGAATGTTGCTGATCAAACGGGTGAAGTATACGCCGTAACGAAGGAAACTGGCGAGTCGCCGGGACATAGAGGGGCAGGGTTGCCAGGAGGACCCGCTTCAGCAAAATTGGGCATATTGACATCGAGGCCGAGCGGCGCAAAGGGATCTAGGCAAAAAGGGTTGGAGGGCAAAGAAACTGGGATGGTGGTCCAAATATGGCACTGTGATGTGATAACCCCTCACTTTTGGGAGGGTTACAAAACACTATTGGATTAGTGTGCAAAGTGTAAACGGGATATCGGAAGCAAAGTCTAATCTAACGATCTATGTGTGGCTGGGCATCGCGGGCAGCGAGTAGGGGGTTTAAGAGATTGTTGTCCTTTACGCGGCCATCGTCCCAAGTGACGAGGTTGAGAGAGAAACTGAGCTCAGCACATAGTTTGGAGATGAATTGAGGAAGATCGTTGTGATGAACATGTTCATTGCCACTCGGAGAACACTCCGAGTGCGTGTTTCCCCTCATTACGGACCGTCCAGTGTAGTGGCGAGCTCAACGGCCAGCACAATGGGCTTCCGCTTTGTCCGTTAGCGGCAA
The DNA here is from genome assembly GCA_014904985.1 of Hydnum rufescens UP504. Taxonomy (NCBI): domain Eukaryota; kingdom Fungi; phylum Basidiomycota; class Agaricomycetes; order Cantharellales; family Hydnaceae; genus Hydnum; species Hydnum rufescens. Next base: position 11,315 of record MU128953.1, on the reverse strand, counting down.
CGGCCCCCCAGTCGTGCCACCCGGCGGAGGTGCATCTTTACCCTCCGTGATATTGTCCATTTTAATCGTCTACACGAGGTGCACCTGCACGTGGAACCAGGCACCCTTCCTTCGAACTCTCTATAAAACCCAAGATTCCAACACTCGTTTCAACCCCACTCGCTCTAACCCCGCACCCTTACCCCGGACAACCATGGCAGGAGGTCCCAGTGGTACAGCTGAAGGCATCTCCACGGCCTCACTAGCATGGACCATTATCATGGCCTCCTTTGCGGCCTTCGGTGGCATCCTCTTTGGGTTTGCCTTTTTCTTTTTCGCATTTTCCGACTCCCCACTGACGTCCACCAGGTACGACACTGGTACCATTGGAGGGGTCATTGCGATGCAAGACTGGCTTCAGACTTTCGGAAGTTACAGCCCCTCTCTTAATTATTACCTCGCCACAAACAACAAGTCTTTGGTCGTCAGTATCTTTCTCTCTTCACCGTTCTTTTCCCACCCGGGCTGACCCCCTTCCCCCTAGGTCTCCATTTTGTCAGCGGGGACGTTCTTTGGTGCTCTCCTCTCCTTCCCCCTCGGTGATCTTGTTGGGCGCAAGTGGGGTCTCATCTCTTCCTGCATTATCTTCTGTCTTGGTGTCGGTCTGCAACTCGACACCCGGTGGGTTACCTTTGTCGTTGGGCGTGTAGTTGCCGGTCTTGGGGGTATGTATTGTGATTCCCTCCATCAAACCCTTGTTCTGACGTAAATTATCGGTCGTTCTTGTAGTGGGGGCTGTCAGCTGTCTGGTTCCCATGTACCAATCAGAGTGTGCCCCTAAAAAAATTCGGGGTTTGATCGTCGGTCTTTACCAATTGGCTATCACTTTCGGTGCCCTCTTTGCCGCCATCGTTTTGAATGCCACCAAGAACCAGCTCAGCCATTCCGCATGGAGGGTATGTACTTGGCTCAAGCGTGTTCGATGCATTGTTTACCGTGCATTCTATAGACCCCGATCGCTGTCCAGTTCGTCTGGGCTTTCGTTCTCGGTGGCGGTATGGCGCTTCTTCCCGAGTCTCCACGATACTTGCTCTACAAGGATCGAGTGCCTGCCGCTCGCAAAGCTCTCTCTCGCCTCCTTTCCCGCCCTGAAGATTCGCCTGAAGTCGATGCCGAAGTCGTCGAAATTACATTGGCGAGTTTGGCAATCACGTGCAACTCCGCACTTTCTCACAATATCCTTTTTCAGGCTCTCGAGGCTGAACGCGCGTTAGGCTCCAATTCGTACATCGACTGCTTCCGCAATACTCCTAATAGGAATGGTCTCCGCACCTGGACTGGTATCTTGCTTCAGGCGTGGCAACAGCTCACTGGTATCAACTTCATCTTTTACTACGGCACTACTTTCTTCAAGAGTGCTGGTATCAGCAACCCTTTCATTATTACGTAAGTCATTGCATTGGCTGCGCGTCACTCAACCCTGAAAGAAAGGTTTACCCGCCCAGGATCATTACTGACGTAGTGAACACATGCATGACCATCGTTGGTATCCAGCTCATTGATAGGGTCGGTCGCCGACGTCTTCTTCTCATTGGGGCCGCTGGAATGATGTTCTGCGAGTACATCGTCGCTATCGTTGGTGTCACCGTCGGGTCGCATAACAACAACACTGCCGATGCGAACATCAACCTTCCTGCGCAACGCGTGTTGATCGCCTTTGTGTGCTTCTACATTGCCTTCTTCGCTACCTCTTGGGGTCCAGTCGCATGGGTCGTTACGGGTGAATTGTTCCCATTGGCTATCCGTGCCAAGGGCATGTCGCTCTCTGTCGCTTCTAATTGGCTGTGGAACTTTGGTATCGGATACGCGACGCCTTATCTTGTGGATCCATCCACACCCGGCCCAACAGGTATCAAAGCAGCCAACTTGGGAGTCAAGGTGTTCTTCATCTGGTACGCGTGCCTCTTCCTCTCCATGTGCCTCTATCGTTTTCTCACCTGAAAATTACCCTTGATCATGCTAGGGGGTCCACTTGTCTCGGATGCTTCCTCTTTGCCTTCTTCTTTATCCCCGAAACCAAAGGTCTATCGCTCGAGCAGATCGACCTCTTGTACCGCGAATCGACGATTCTCGGCTCGAACAAATACCGGCAACAAATGTTGGCTGAGAACGAGACCTTTGCGCATCATGATGTCTCACATATCGTCGCGGATAACAAGGCGCACGCGATGGAGTATGAGGAGAAGTCTGCTGTATAAAGAAAGAAAAACGCATACGACTCGCCCTTTCTCTAAATATTGTAGTCTTTTTTCTTTCTCGAGATGTCCATGCTCTTTATCCATTAATGATGTGGTTACCCCTCGTCTATTATGTATTGAGCGGAGAGTCAGGATCGAGTGCTCATTATCCATAGGCCAACTCCAAGGCCTATTCGTTCGGCAATCCAAGCCGTTGTCATATTGTAACTTACCTTGTATCATGAGAACCCAATCCCAAATGAATAAAATCACTCCCGGTACATGTTATGGTGGTGCGGGCGGCACAAGTCCGAGGATTGCCGAAAAGCAAAAGAAATTAAGAAAACGAGTGCTTGCTTCTCTTCTAATTCTAATCCTAACCGACACTGCACATGCAACATGCCGGAATTGCATGGCATACTGTACTGTATTGTAATAAATCCCAACCACGTCGCATGGTTGTCCTTCTTTTGGTTTTTCTTTTTTCCTGGTCAGAACGCCCGTAGTCTACGAGCGTGAGCCGTGAGGCTCTCATGTGCTGGCTTCCGACAAGCCATCTGAAGGATTGCTAGCACTGTGAGATTCCAATTGGGTCTACAACGCTATTATCAAGTTCCTTTATTCTAGATCATGCAGCCCAACTCGTGCACCAAAGTGCATGGAAGCCTGTTGTGTATGGTGAATGTCTTGCTCGAATAGCCGGGTCAGCCGATCCATATGCTCGTGCCAGTCAGGTGGATTGGTTGGGCAGCGCATGCAGCGAGTAGGGGAGTCCCCCTAGGCAGATGCCATGCTCCGCGGAGCGCGACATGTGCCTGGGGGGACTAGAATAGGGGGGCCAAGACATTGCTCTCCTTCATGCTGCCGTCATCGCTCACGACGAACATCCAGAGAAAACTCAGCCTAGAGTACTGTACTTTGGAGATTGATTGAGAGAGAAAATCTTTGAGATAAAGATGTCACTCAGAGAACGCTCCGAGAGTGCGTTTTCATAGTTTACGGCCCTTTTCATAACGGTACGGACTAGACGTTTTCTGAGTGGGGCCACACGGCCCACACACCCCATTCAGCAGGATCGCGGCATATGCCGAATAAATATGCGTCACTGCCGCTGACAAGTGTTCTGATGAATGCTGAGCTGGGGCTAGCACTTGGCGATGCGGAACGATATGTATTTTCTGTTATTTGGTGATGAAGCTCTCATCTTGGCTGATGTTGAGTTCAGGGTTTGCGGACCCAAAAGATTTTGAGTATTGTTATGAAAAGGGCTACTGTATATTCGAATTGCGGGTTGCGGGTTGCCCGGTGTAGTGGGCCTAGTGGCGAGTTCTCGACGGAGAGCGCGATGGACTTAGGCTTTTCCGTTTGGTTATGGTGGCGGCCGAGTGCCCTCGCACGACGGAGCGGCATCTTTCCTCCGTGATTTGGTGATTTTTGATCGTCCACGGCTGATGAATCGGTGTGGAGTCACTTAGACAGAGCGTGACTATTGGAGTTGGCCCATCTAGCGTCCACGCCATATACACCTGGAGGTGGAATCAAGCACGTTCCTTCCAACTCGAGGCCCTACCAAAAACGTGTTTTTCGTCAGGGCTTTCACCGGTTTCTGCGACCCTCTAACGCTTCCGGCTTTTTTTCAGGTTGTAAAAACACTTGCTCGAAGCGTTTCTCACCGTGTGGAAGGGGCCCGACACTCCAACATTCATTTCCTCCCACAACTCCTCCACACCCTTTCCCTGGACAACCACCATGGCAGGGGGTCCCAGCGGCACAGCTGAAGGCATCTCCACCGCCTCTCTTGCATGGACTATCATCATGGCTTCCTTTGCGGCCTTTGGTGGCATCCTCTTCGGGTTCGTCCTTTTCTTTTTCGCACTTTCTGACACCCTCACCGACCTCCACCAGGTATGACACGGGAATCATCGGAGGGATCATTGCATGGAAGATTGGCTTCACACTTTCGGAAGTTATAGCCCCTCTCTTAATTATTACCTCGCCACAAACAACAAGTCTTTGGTCGTGAGTGTCTTTCTCTCTTGCAACGTTGTTTTTTTTCCCACCCGGGCTGACCCCCTTCCCTCTCCCCCCAAGGTCTCCATTTTGTCAGCGGGGACGTTCTTTGGTGCTCTCCTCTCCTTCCCCCTTGGTGACCTTGTTGGGCGCAAGTGGGGTCTCATCTCTTCCTGCATTATCTTCTGTCTTGGTGTCGGTCTGCAACTCGACACCCGGTGGGTTACCTTCGTTATTGGGCGCATGATTGCTGGTCTTGGGGGTTTGTATTGTGCTTCCTTCCATCATACCATTATTCTGACGTGGATTGTTCTTCCCGTAGTGGGGGCTGTCAGCTGTCTGGTACCCATGTATCAATCAGAGTGTGCCCCTAAAAACTTTCGCGGCTTAATCGTCGGTCTTTACCAATTGGCTATCGGTTTTGGTGCACTCTTTTCCGCCATCGTTTTGAACGCCACCAAGAACCAGCTTAGCCACTCCGCATGGAGGGTATGTACTTGGTTCAAGCGTCATCGATGCATTATTTACCGTGCCTTCTATAGACCCCGATCGCTGTCCAGTTCGTCTGGGCTTTCGTCCTTGCTGGCGGTATGGCGCTTCTTCCCGAGTCTCCACGATACTTGCTCTACAAGGATCGCGTTCCCGCAGCCCGCATGGCTCTCTCTCGCCTTCTTTCCCGTCCTGCGGATTCGCCTGAAGTCGACGCCGAAGTCGCCGAAATTACCTTGGTGAGTTTGGTTTCACGTGCATATTCATCCTTTCTCACTAATGTCGTTTTCAGGCTCTCGAGGCTGAACGCGCGTTAGGCTCCAATTCGTACCTCGACTGCTTCCGCAATACTCCTAATAGGAATGGTCTCCGCACCTGGACTGGTATCATGCTTCAGGTGTGCCAACAGTTCACCGGCATCAACTTCATCTTTTACTACGGCACCACATTCTTCAAGAGTGCCGGTATTAGCAACCCATTCATTATCACGTAAGTCCCGTGGGGCGGTTGTGTATCGCTCAAGGCTAAAAGCCAACCAAACTTTACCCACTTAGGATCATTATTGATACGGTGGGAATATGCATGGCCATCGTTGGTCTCCGGCTCATTGACCTTGTCGGTCGACGTCATCTTCTCCTCATTGGTGCTGCTGGAATGATGTTCTGCGAGTACATCATCGCCATCGTTGGTGTCACTGTCGGGTCGCATAACACCAACAGCGTCGGCGCGCACATCAACCTTCCCGCACAACGTGTGTTGATTGCTTTTGCGTGCTTGTACATTTCCTTCTTCACCACCTCATGGGGTCCAGTGGTGTGGGTACTTACGGGCGAATTGTTCCCGTTGGCTATCCGTGCAAAGGGCATGTCGCTCTCTGTCGCTTCTAATTGGCTGTGGAACTTTGGTATCGGATACGCGACGCCTTATCTCGTGGATCCATCCACACCCGGCCCAACAGGTATCAAGGCAGCCAATTTGGGAGTCAAGGTGTTCTTCATCTGGTGCGTGTACCTCTTTTCTTCGTACGTGCCTCTATCGTCTTCTCACTTGAAAATTACTGTTGATTATGTAGGGGATCGGCTTGCCTTGGATGCTTCCTCTTTGCATTCTTCTTCATTCCAGAAACCAAAAGGTCTGTCTCTTGAGCAGATCGACCTCTTGTACCGCGAATCAACGATCCTCGGCTCGAACAAGTACCGGCAACAAATGTTGGCTAAGAACGAGACCTTTACGCAGCGTGATCTCTCGCATATCGTTGCGGATAACAAAATAGGGGTGGTAGAGGATGAGGAGAAGTCTCCTGTTTGAGCGTACTGTACCCGGTCACAAGTCTAACAAAAGAAACGTAACGTAACGTAACGTTGTCAATCCTCCCAATTTCAACATGTATTAGGCCTCAATTTATAGCGGATAATTACCAGCTGATACCAGAAAGCCTACAGGACGGGGAGGCTACTTTGGACCTACAAGAAGGCAATAGGTATTGTGACCGGAATACAGTGAGGGATTGTTATCATTTTGACACGTACAGTATGTCTCACAAGCTATGTCTCGTCACTCGCGAGGATCGAGACGATGTATTATCATGGATTGGGTCAAATCGCGACTTGCGCTCCAGTTGCGGACCATGGAGAATGCTGAGCAATTACGCCTGATGCGGATGTTATCGAGGGTACCAGACAGTAGACCCTTGACTGCGGTCTTGTTTGAGGTGAGGGCGCAATTGGAGTTGCTAGGCGGGACCACCCTGAAAACACGGTCCTCGGACTCTATCGACGGGTGATGATGCCGCACCATTGGCTATGGAGGGTGTAGAGAGTGCCCAGGACCTGAGGCTTTTGAAGGCCATGAACCCACTTGATTTTAGTCTGTCAGATTGCAAATGATGTCCGGGTGGCCGCGCTCACCGCATTTTGTACACGGCTGAGACTCAGATTGGGGTAAGGAGTTAACCACAGTATGATGGAAGGCTGCTTCAATGCCTGGCCTATGTTGTGGGTCACACGCACACATATCAAGGCTCGATAGCTCGGCATCATTAGCGCCCGATTTGTCGGGCGCCTAAGTAGTATATTGCGCTGCCATGTGAAAACAATTTTCGATCTCGATGTAATCGAAACTCCGACAAATCCTGTCTCACCCACCATGTCTGCTCACTTGTCCTCCCTGGCTTCTGTCCTCGACCGCCCGAGAAAAACGTAGGACAAGGTTCCTGACCATAAAGGACTTGCTCTGTTTCATAAGAAATTTTGGGCGAAGAGCATGGAACCGGAAGAGACAGAATGGCGCATTGCCCTATCGAAAATTGGCGAGGATGTCTCCATGGAGGACGAGGTCGAAGATGTCCTCCCTGGATGTTATTATCTTAACATTGGCATCCAGGGTCTGTGGCCTCAGGGCCTTTGGATTCGCCCTGACTACGTTCGCATCTATGATGCCCTTCATCATGATTATCCTTTACCCATGGTTCGTATGGGACAAACGCCATGTGCTGTGATCACTGGTCAACCTGGCATTGGTGAGTCTCCTTGTCTTGCTTTAACCCCATGTCCCTTAAGCCTCTTGGAGTAGGAAAGAGTCTTTGGGTTTGGTATGCTGCTCGTCGCCGCATGGCTGCCAGGGAGCCATTAATCCTATACTATGGATCCAAACTTTGCCTCTTTGTGGAGGGGGGTGTATATGATCTACCAGATGGATGGGAGAATGATGATTTCCGTTACTTCATCTGGGCTTTCATCGACTCAGATGAACATTCACAGGGCATTCCATCTCATTTTGTTCGACCTTCAACTCCTTTATTCATTATATTCACCAGATCTCCTGAAGCAAATTGCTGGAATTGCCTGCACAAAACTATGCTATGGCCCCAAACTATTATTATGAATCCTTGGTCAAAAAGTGAGATCCTCCAAATGTGAATTTATTTGGAAATCATTCTTAATATTAATCCTTATCCTTGGGGAGTGGATATTCAGTCTGCCACAAGCAGGTATTGACTCATGGATCTTTGACATCTTCAACTGACTGGGTCCTACCCCTCATCTGTGCCTCCTTCAGGAACGGAGGTTGAATGACTATGAGGATCAATTGAATCAGGCAATTCAGAACTTAAACTTCCTTGTGCTTGAAAAAGCACTCATGAATGCTAGGGTCCTCCAGATGGATGGTATGTCACACAAGTTATGTCTTGTCACTCACAGGGATCAAGACAATGTGTACAGTGGTCCCATCATACATCCTATCATGGATTGGGTCAAATCATGACTTGTGCTCCAGTTGTGGACCACTGAGAATGCAGAGCAAATGTTATTGAGGGTACCAGACAGTATAGGCTTGACACTCAAGCCTATGGAGTCTGACAAAATCACCATGTGATACTTGATCTGCAGGGTTATTGGCTGATGCAATGTACTGGACATCTAACTTGAGCCCAGTGGCATGTCCAATCTCCCAGCCCTGCTGAATTGCAGCATTAGACCACATATTATGGCCTTGACCTTTGTCATGGGCTGCATTGGAGCCTAAGGGCCTGTTTGGATACCCCAGAAACATTTTGAAGAAACATGTTTCTTTGAAATGTTTCTGGGGTATCCAAACAGGCCCTAAGTTGTCTGCCCAGACTAGAACTTGTTTGTTGTGGATACTGATAGCTTGCAGATAGTGGTAAATGAATTCTATTGTGATACTCTCAGCTCCACCAATATCATGACTGCCAGAGCCAAGGGCCTTATCCTTCCACTTCCATGCCATGTAAGCATTGTCCACTTGTAGGCCAATGCCCCACTTCTTAGAGGCATCAACAGAGATTTTCCAATTGACAGCAGGGCCATGTTCATGGATAAAGGCAGAGTTTTGGATACTAGGACAAACAGTACTCAGTCTTTGAAGAAAGAACTCTGTCATTGATGTAAAGTACCTAGGACAAATGGTACTATAGTAAAGGCTAATGAGTTGGTAAACTACCAAAGAATGAATATGCAGGCTAACCTCAGTCTTTGAAGAAAGAACTGAGGGGTAGCTGAAAAGTCAGAAGACTCATATACTAAACTACATGGTAAAGCCACATGACTGATTAGGTAGCAGATATAGAATGAACAAAAATAGGTGGATATACACCAGGAATACCAAAAGGGGTAACTGCCAAGGTTGCCACATCTGGCTGTATTCCAACACACCCACTCAGCTGGGTGCAGGAACACTGATTCCCATTGCTGTGTGGAACATCTCATGCTTCACCAGAGGGAGCCCCTTTGTGAGAATGTCTGTGGCTTGATCTTCTGTTGGGGTATATATGAGGTCAATAGTGCTGTCCACTAGTTTCTCATGTACAAAATGATGTTGAACCTCAATGTGCTTGGATCTTGTGTGGAAAGTCAGATTTCATGCAATAGTGATGGCTGACTGATTATCAATGTGAAGAGGTGTCAGAGAGGAAATGTTGTATCCTATTTCCAAGAGTAGTTGACAGAGCCACACAGCCTTGCAAGTGCTTTGAGCAGATGCCATGTATTCTCCCTCAGTGTTAGAGAGTGTGACGGTATAGAAGAGACCTAATAGGCTTTATTTGTTTTGATCAGTTAAAAAATGTTATGAGATGTTTGTTTAGATTGTTTTAGATGAGGACAGATCAGTTTTGATGGGTTATGTGCCACTCAACTGTTATTTTGTATCAGTTTTGTTGTTGTTTTGACTCTAGACCTTGAACACTAAACTCCAAGATAGATGCTCAGCACAAGATTTGAACACAGGACCTTCAGATACTCCAAAACGCGGATAGCAAGACACCAAGATTTGAACACAAGACCTTAAGACACTTCCAAGACACTTCAAGATACAACTGCAAGACTCAGGATTCAAACACATGACTTCAAGAATGGATGTCTAGCAACTCCTACTCTGAGGGTTCTACAACTATCCACTATACTTCACATGACTAAGCAAGACTGACACACTCTGATTCTCTTATTCCCTTTTATACTCTTCTCCTTGTTCAAGATACTATTATTCTCTCTACTAATGGATACTTGGATACTAGGGTACTGTGATCCTCAGGGGGCACCTTGATCCTGGAGGGATGCTCCTCTACACCAAATTCCCCCTCTCTTTATACCTTTCTGAACCCTCCACATGACTGATCCACTTACTAATCCCCTTATTCATCCTTTAGTCATGCTCACTAATTGCCTTACCCATCCATTTCTAATGCCTTACTAATTGTCTTACTCATCTCTCTCCTTACTAACCTCTTACTAGATCACCTGCCCTTAAGTCATGTGCCAAAATGTGGACTTCCTTAGTGTAAGTGGTTATACCTCTCTTTTAGAGTTCAACACTGGTAAGACACAGAATTTGCTTGAAGAGCTTGAATCCAGGCTGGTCAGTCACTTTTCCGCATCATATTAGATATCATGAGCATTTCATTTATCATATCTAACTAGGTCTTTACATGTGGGGGCCCCTGGGGGCCCCTGCAATACAATCAAGGGGCCCCCCCAAGCAGCCCAGGGGCTCCTGCCAGATTATGCATTATTAATTTATTATTATTATTATTATATTAGTATATACATCCATAGACTCACCCAGTGGGGCTCACCCTGTGCCCAAGAAGAGCAGCCAGAGGCTGCTCTTCTTGTGCAAGTGTAGCTAAAGAAACAGTACTTACCTGGAATTCACCCCAGTCTGGTGTTGGAGGGATAAATCCCTACACCATAGAATCCTCATCTGAGGCCTATTTCCCTTACAAATGAATCAATTACATGTCACTGTGCTCATTTAAATTTATTGTCATTCATTTGTTCAAGAAATCACTTGGATTCCTACCCCTTTCCAACTCATAATATTGCCTCATTCCTTTACCATGAACACCAGTCAATTTATTGACTATCCATTGGACTTCAACAGTCCTTATCAAAAAGGGGCAGTTTATGCCCTACATCAAGTCCATTCCCTTTGGACAAAGCAATCCAACTTGCCATTCTTCCTCAAGACTGTATGGCTTGTCTGTTCTTCCAAGCCATCCTACTGCCTTAAGGGTGACAAATTGTGATTATGTAATGATGCAGACCAGGCCTAGTTCTGATTGTGGACTCACAGATCCATCACATGATCCAGATAGGGGCTGCACTACTCTAAAGGAGTATTTTTCGAATTTCTCTGTCAGTTTTGATCGGATCAACTCGAAACGACCGCGCCCAGAAAGACACGAATCGTACCTATCGAACGGTACCAAAAGCGCAACGAACGAATAAAAAATGCGGTCCCTGTAACAATATCTTTTCATGATTCATACTCTGAAGGAGTATTTATTAATTTTTGAAGCCAATTATTATTGGATTTGTTCGCGAGTACCACACCCTGAAAGCTGTTGAAAATGTGCATCGAATGGTTTTAAGGAAAAAATGAGTGGACGCGAACTCCATTTTCCACAAGACAACTCCCTCCCCATGACTCCCCCTTTGCTCCACCATTCAAAATAGTGAATTACTTCTGGCCCTCTTATTTCCGATAGAGAAGACCCTCAGGGTGACCTATTCTACCTTTCCTTAAGGGAACTTGTCCAGATTTGAAGGAGGAATAGCATGTAATGTGTCAATCTCCCCT